>JAGXJF010003891.1:0-58242 GCA_019208055.1 Stipa capillata
CACCAGTACCTCTAGAATCGAGTTATGCCCGAGAACGAGGCACTAGGAGAGCAAATTACCCATAGGGTCAGGATGTGTTCCCTGGTCGACAGCGCCCTCTATCATAGAGGCGCCCACAGAGTGCTCATGCGGTGTACCACTCGAACGCAGGGTAGCAAACTACTCGAAGAAATCCATGGGGGGTGTGCGAAGCTCATGCTTCCTTCCGAACCCGAGTCGAAAAGGATTTCAGACAAGGTTTCTCTTGGCCTATGGTTCTCCATAATGCGAGGGAGATGCTTAGGCGCTGCTGTCAGTGTCAATATCACAGTAGGCATGTTCACCAACACGCTCAGGCTTTACAGATGATACCCCTTTCGTGGCCTTTCCTGACATGGGGGCTGGATATTCGGGGCCCCTTCCTAGTCTCCCTCGGGGGCTTCAAGTCCTCTTCGTCGCCATAGATACATCACCAAGTGGATCGAGGCTGAGCCAGTCGGCAAGATCACCTCGGAAGCCACCAAATGATTCATCATGGAAAGCATTGTTTCTCGGTCCGGTGTTTCAAGTAGGATCATAACCGACAACAACACTCAGATCTCCAGCACGGCATTTACCTGTTGGAAATATGCCCTAGAGGCAATAATAAATTGTTATTATCATATTTCTTGTTCATGATAAATGTTTATACTCCATGCTATAATTGTATTAACCGGAAACAAAATACATGTGTGGTTTTATAAACAACACCGTGTCCCTAGCAATGCCTCTATCTGGCTAGCTCGTTGATTAAATGATGGTTAAGGTTTCCTAATCATGGACATGTGATGTCGGTTAATAACGGGGTCATGTCATTAGGAGAATGACATGATGGACAGACCCAAATTAAGTTAGGCAATTTGATCACGTCACAAAGTTCATATTGCATAGCTTTCCATTGTTAAATGTTCCGATCCTTAGACCATGAGATAATGCCACTCCCTGGTACCGGAAGAATGCTTTGGGGGCATCAACCGTCACGCCGTAACAGGGTGATCATAAAGGTGTCTTTCAGGTATTTCGGAAAGTACTTGTTGGGTTGCATGTATCGAGAGTGGGATTTGTCCATCCATGTGACAGAGAGGTATACTCTGGGCCCACTCGGTAAAGCACATTCTGTATCGCTTGCAAGCACGTGACTAAAGAGTTGGTCACAGAGGATGTGGCATTACGGAACGAGTAAAGAGTACTTGTCGGTAACGAGATTGAACTAGGTATGGTGATACCGACGATCGAATCTCGGGCAAGTAAAATATCGCGAGACAAAGGGAATGGAATATTCGACATCGTGGTTCAAACCGATAAAGATCTTCGTTGAATACGTGGGAGTCATTATGGACATCCAGGTCCCGCTATTGATTATTGATCGGAGAAGTGTCTCGATCATGTCCACATATTCCCGAACCCGTAGGGTCACACACTTAAGGTTCGTTGACGCTAGGGTATAAAATGAGATATTAATATGGTGAGACCGAAATTTTGTTCGGAGTCTCGGATGGGATCCAGGACGTCACGAGGAGCTCCGGAATGGTCCGGAGATAAAGATTCATATATGGGAAAGTATTTTTAGGGTTCCGGAAAAGTTCGGGATTTTTCCGGTATCGTACCGGGAAGGTTTTAGAAGGTTCCGGGGGTCCCCGGGTGGGGCCCACTTATCCCGGAGGGGTCCACGTGGACCAAGGGTACTGCATGAACAGTACACATGTGAATAGTGTTGTGTGAACAGTAACCCCCTTCCTAAAGGGATAAGATCAAATCCCTTAAAAATAGGAGATAAGATCGAAAGGGGAGGCTTTACTTGGGGGAGGGTACTGTTCACGCGCGTACTGTTCACGCGTGTACTGTTCACGGGTACTATTCCTCCTCCTCCAAGTTTCCTCCTCTATATAAAGGAGGGGAGGGGCAGCCCTCCGGATAGATCCATCCCAGCCGCCGCCTCCCTCTCTCCCATCTCCTCTTTCTCGTGCGCAGCGCTTGGCGAAGCCCTGTCCGCGGAGAAACCCCACCACCTCCACCACCATGCCGTCGTGCTACCGGAGTTGATCTCATCTACCTCATCTCCCGCCTTGCTGGATCAAGAAGGAGGTGACGTCTTCGAGCCGTACGTGTGCACATCTCGGAGGTGCCGCTCGTTGTGGTGCTTGATCGGATTGGAACACGAGAAGATCCCTCTCGCGGCTGGGAGGTATAACCTAGCTGCGGGAGGCTGCGGGCTTCATCGACAACGGTCAAATTCTCCGCTGCGTTGACGTGTTCGTCGAGGGTATGTAAATATGATCTGTCTCTCTTTGCAAGCTTCTTCTAGATTGGATCTTGGTTTTCTAGATTGGATCTAGGTTTTCGTTTGCATCTCGTAGGAAAATTTTTGTTTTCTATGCTACGAATCCCATCATTACCAAGTATTGTACAGACCTTGGCATAAAGATCTGTTTTGCTTCTGTAGGTCATTCACAGAGCAACGGACAGGTCGAACGTGCAAACAGACTCGTTCTCCAGGTCATGAAACTCGTGTCTTCAAACGCCTATCTACCCACGCCAAGGCATGTGTCGCTGAGCTACGACCCACCCTTTGGGGTACTCAGGACCATTGCCAGTCGGGCAATGGGCGAAAAATCATTTTTCCTCAGTTTATGGCACAGAAGCCATGCTTCCCTATGAACTAAAGTTGCGATTCCCCTGGGTCGAGTTGTTCAAAGACAAGGACGAAACTCGCAAATAGGAAGATGACCTCAATGTCATCAAGGAAAAGAGGACTCAAGCGCTGCTATAAGCAGCCAAAGTACCAGTAGTCCCTCCGGTGCTACCACGACCAGAATATCAGGGAACACTCTCTCCAAGTCAAAGACCTAGTTCTACGACTTGTTTAGAACCACTGCAACAGCAACAAACTTTCTCCCAAGTGAAAAGGTCCCTACACGATCATCGAGGCAACTCACGCCAGGACATCGTGGTTAGCCCTGGAGCTTGAGTCTTCACCGATTCCTGGAACATCGATCAGCTCTGGAAGTTCTATGTGTAAGTACCCGATGTAACATACGCATAGATAAGCAACTGAGTCACTCCCAAGAACTATCAGCATCTCTTCATGACAAGCACGTCCCTTCCTCCAAAATACCAGCATCCGTACGATGGGGTCACCGGCGGTGAGCCACACCAGGTATCTCTACCTAGGACGTGCACCCGGACAAGCTGATGTGGAGTCGACAAGGTACTTCGAAGAGCCTGCGGCCAAGGGAAAGATCAGGATGATGGCTTAGTTTTTTCTTTCAAGTCGTACACAAGCACTCAGTTAAATACAATTCTTATTCTTAACTGCCTATCCAAAGTATTCCATGTCCAATAGCCTTGGGGGCTGGTTAGGTACAACGGGATTGAAAAAGTTTCACGACAACCTATTTTATGGAGCATCCAAAGACTTAGTACTCACAAAGAGAAAGAGGTCCGAGCTCTAGCCTCGCGGGATGGAGAAAAGTCCCTTACCACATCGACGAGTGAAAGGGGGGTCCCTAAACCCTCTACTCAATCTCGACCTAAGGCCTAACTGACCAAACTCCTTGACTAGCAGCAAAACTTTCCGACTCGGGTCGAGAAGGAATCTGAAGGTGCGTAGTACAACCCGTTCAACGAAACCTGTCAATTCCCGGTGAATAGACAAGGCAGTCTAACTAGCTTTTGCAAGGAAGAAGTTTGAACTACGGTCTTGAACAGGACACCAGAAAGTCCCTTATCGTGCCTACAAGTGACAGAGGGTCCCTGAACTCTCCACTCGACTTAGACCTAAGGCCTAACTAACCAAACTCCTCGACTAGTAGCAGAGTCTTCCGACTTAGGCCAAAAGCTAAAAGGCGCCAAGTGTCCCAAGTTCTCGACAAGTCCTTAGTACCAGGGTCCCGACAAGTTCTAACTTCAACTTAACGACAAAACACGATAAGCACTCGTATGATGCAGATATTGACCAAAACACTTGAGTCTTTATTTATATAGGAGGTTTTCACCTCAAGCCTTTTGTGAAAGCACCCGCGGTCTCTTACATGGCTGCAACCAACTTCTCACACTCCGGCTGTGCCGCCCTAGGTAGGAGCTCTGACCTCTTGGACCGAAGGTGGGTCCGACACCAAAGTCGGGGGCTTCTCAACCTCCACAACCAGTCTAGAGGCGACCCTGGCGACCTTCGTCACTGGAAGGTCGGTCCGCTCCGCTGGATCAACGATGTTGGGCGGGAGGCTTATCACTCTGCAGTAATCCCGACTACTCGCATGACGAATCTGATGGTGACTGTGGCCATGATCTCCGGTTCACGTCCCATCGCAGCTAATGCGTGTAGTAACTGTATGTGCATGAGCAGCTGTTTGCACAAGAAATAGGGAATTGCAGGCGCATGACCCATCGAGTGTGCCTCAAGTTTCTTACGTCATCACAGCAATTGCAGAAAAAGAGGGAAATATTCTCACCACTACGCGAACTCTTCTCCACAATGGTTTATGTTGGATCAGTGGCTTCCGACAAACCGTGAATGTCGAATTCAACTTTTTCTTCTAAAAACAAGAACACAATACAAAATATTCAAATCAGAGAATGCAGCGGAAAATCATCGTCAAAAACAATCAAAATCAGTGGAGCCAAAACCAGACAGATCGGAAGTTCCGGAGTAGAAATATCGGAGATTCCGAAGTGACTCTATTTCTGAACTATCTGGAAAAATCAGAACTTCGGACTTTCAGGTCGGAACTTCCAGAACGAGGAAGTCGGAGCTTCTGATATTGGCAAAATCAGCAGACTATCGCTCGAAAAATATTCGCAGCTTTTGATCTACCCAACGGAATTGAACAAAATTTTGCACAGTGATAGACACGAGACTTATGAAGCTATTCCAGTTGGAATCATGTCAAAAGCTTGTCTGTGCTAATAGAAAAAGCCAATTTACTATCTGTGTTTTCTAATTTCAAAAATCAGCCCTAGCTAATAAGATGAGCGAAAATCAAATCCTTGATTCCTAGGATCTTGTGAGGTATGTTGATAAGGAATTAACACGAGATTATCTCACATATCCTACCAACATATTCCAAGCCCCCAAAGGACAAGATTGAAACCAGAACGAGAATCAAAATTGAAAACTCCAAGAATTTGTCTTTCCTCCAACATAGATCTGAAATCAAGATGGGAATGATAGATTCTTTGGGTATACTAGGATGGAACTAACATGAATATGATCTTACATCAGTAACTTACCATATCCAAGAGGTCTCAAAAGAGAAAGGCAAGAAAACAAAAAACCAAAGAGAGAGAAAGAGAGAAACTCAAGAATACGTACTCTCTTCTTGGAACTCTTCTTGTATTGATTTTCTTGATATTTTAAAAGACTCAACTTAGGCCAAAGCTCTCTTGAGTAGCTCTTACAAAGGATTGTTACAAAAGTTAGGGTTTTACAAACCCACCATCTCGTATTTATAGTGGAAGAGACATACACCTATCCACTTGGGCCTTAAAGTCCTCTTAAGGGCATAGGGCACTCAGCACACATCCCAAAGCGTCTAACCACCTATCCACCCTCAAACCTTCCTACCACCGCAAGCCTAATCTTAAACCGCATCATTGGCACCGCCGTGATTTCTTTGATTTTGCTTCGGTGGGATCCACACTTGTACAAAAGTGCCCTCGCACCAACTTGGTCCAAACGTCTTGTCTCCAACTTTGCCTTGTCCGCAAAGGCTCCGTCTTGAGCCACCCGATGTCGTTGCCACCACCTTGATCGCATCTCCGCCTTCCAAGCGTCATGCCGATTGTGACGGACCCGAGAATTCCATATGATTAGGGGAATGATTAATTGCCAAGGACCGAGAAGTCACCCAACATACCATACGTGCTTACGTCGTATGTATCTATTACCGTTGGGTAACCCGACACCGGACCCACATACCATACGCGCTTACGTCATATGTATCTATCACCGTGGGTCAAGCCGGTCGGAAGCGACTAAACTTCCCGAAACCACATACAATTCCCTAATCCTGTGAAGTTTTAGAGTCGTTCCAATTCTCACTACGCAAAGCAAGATCGGAGGAGCCCGGCGATTCTACCCTCACCCTAACCTAGCTCGAAAGCTAGTGGGTCGCTCAAAAGCCCGGTAGAATCCACCCACACCCTGCCTGGCCGGCACAGCATCGCAACCAGCGGGTCACTCAAACCGATTCCTGCTCGACTTAGTGAAAAGAGGAATAGCTTTAACCCTTCACGGCATACCCATATACTTCATTTCATACACGCATTGCATATGGGTAGCCACTGAAACAACTTGAATACCACAGTTCAAACTCTAAAAGAAGGAGTTATTCAGATACATAGCACATCTCTTACCTAAGGAAGGTTGTGTTGTACACACATATGACCTAGAGGTCATTTACATGCCATTGAATTCCAAAAACAGCAGCAAACCCAATTTTTAAAACCTTGAGATGGCAGCCCTACCATCTCCATAAGAACCTACCACACCCACAAGTTCGACCGTAGGAAGATAAACTTAACTCTAGGCATCATTATCCACATTCTCTGCGTCATAGTACTCACCAACACTGGGGTCCCCCGCAACAAGTCGGAATAGAATTCCGTAAGTACTTTCCTACTTGCAAGCCACATTTATAGCTCATCCCTAACTCAATTTCAGCAAGCTATTGACCAAGATAAAGAGCTAGCATTGCATAATAACATCAATGTAAACATGGCATGCACATACTTGATATACACAATACCAATATGCTATCCACATGACCACATTTACCTGCACATCTCACATGTACACATTCAATTTCAGATCTGAATAAGCATGGGAAACAACCATACAAATCCATAAAATCATCACAAGTCAACCAAGCTTGGTGATTTAAGATTAGCCCACAAAGGCTATTTCAAGTGTTCTGAGCAAACCACAAAGTTTGACCAAGGGAGTACTTCCGAGAAGCCGTTAGTACGAGGTTGGCCGACCCCTACTACCCGGTCATCTCGCTAAGCCTCCCTGCGTGGGTGAAGGGTAAAGCCTACGACACCGGCATTGACTGAATAGCTGCGGTGCTTACAATCACCCTATTCATCGATCCATCAGTAGGTGACAGAACCCCGGCTCTCACAGCTCACATTAAAGGTTCCATAGTTCATTAGTCTGATTAAAAGATCCACGCTGATCTTAGAATCAAGCCCTAACCATGCTAGTGATATCGCCATCACAAAACATGTTCATATCAACCAACATACAACATAGCATCTCATCTCAAATCAATAGCAAGGCATGATATGAATTAAGGGAATCTTATCGAGCATTTTGTGAACTTGCCTTATTGATATTGCTCTGCATCGCAATAGTATTCACCCTCTGGATATTCCTCGTGGCTTGGTTCTACCCAAATTTAAATCCCGGAACATCGAAATGAAACAATAAAAGAGATTTCAATTAAAACCAACAAGTGCAGTGAAGAAAATATGGATGATATGCATCCTAAAAGGTAGAATATGTCTATATGATTCTAACGGAGTTGGTTTCATCTAATTCGGAGGCTTAGAGCTCAAGTTATGAATTTTGCACTATTTCATATAATTTAGTGTTTATTAAGCAAAGCAATAAGGGAATCATTTTAATTCTAGCTACATGGAGTGCACTAATGGGAAGGTAACATGAGGTGCATAACATGCTTCTAAAGATGTTAAGTATAGCATTTCATCATATTTGCAATAAGCTATACTAGGGGTTCTTCCGATTAGAGTTTTAGCGACGAAATTAGGGTTTCCTACTTTTAGCGATGGCAAGTAACCGGGTCATGAGGCATGTTAAAGTTCCAGAGAGAAGTACATTACAAACCAAGAACGTGGGTGAAAACCATATTCAATTTGGACTTAGCAAACTTTTCCTATAAATTTTTATAGTCTTTATAGCCCTAGGGGCATTTAGTCATTTCCTGGATGGTGTAGCACTGTAACATGTAAATGGATCATGAAAGCATATTCTACTTAGTAAAACAAAAATTTGGACAAAAAAATCATTCAATTTGGACTTCATATGAATTAGCTATGAATTTTTAAAGTTTAAGCGCATTTCAATACTTTCTGTTAATTCCAAAATTCGAAAACTAACCTAGTTTTCTTTTGTTACTCGGTTCAGCTCTACCCTCAGCCCATGATGTATGGGTCCAGCCCCCACTTCTTTTTCCTTTTATGTCATCCCAATCTATTACATATAGGCCCCATCTATCATAGGGTCTCCTTTTAAACCATGGCCCGAATGGGAAGAAACAGGGGAGGGGTGGTTGCCGCCGGCGGCCGGGAGCAATTCCTCGCCGGCGATGCTCGCCGGACCAAATTAGTGGGTCAGAGAGCATCTACAGGTGGTGGCGATCCCATTTTTGCGAAGAAAGGGGATAGTGGCGAGAGGGTTTGGGCTGGCGTCGGGGAGGTGCTGCTCAATTTCAGAATGGGCATGGTGTCCGGCGACGCCACACAGTGGCGGACGACGGTGGACATGCGCACATCAGCTAGGGTGGGGAGAACAGGCATCAAGAGGATGGGGAGCTCACCGGAGATCCGTTTTCGTGCTCGGTTGTGACGGGAAGCGGAGGGACGGAGGCGGCAGCGGTAATGGTGAGCGGCGGACGTCGGTCTCCGGCGGCGGGGATGACTCAGGGCACGCCTGAGAGAAGCAATAGGTCAGAGAGGTGAAGAATGATTTCGGGAAAATGGAATGGTCCTTGGATGGAAAAATGACTTACCGAGGACGATGAATTTCTCGTCGGCGGTAACTAGTCCGGTCGTCGGAGATGATGAGCGATCACGGGTTCGGCTGCAAGAAAACCAAATTAAACTCGGCGGTGAGTTTGCGAGGGCGAGGCGAAGCTGAATGGCAAGGTTAGAAGGGGCGGGAATCTAGTTGGCCATGCAAATGGGGGTGGCGCCGGTAGCGGCGTGTTCACCGGCGTACCGAGGCCGGTAGCTTCCGTGCTCAGAAAAGAGTGGAAGGAGGCGCAGCGACGAGTGGAGAGGAACCGAGGCTAGGGGAGAACAAGGAGAGAAGGAACCGATGAAGGGAGCGTTGCTAGCGATGTATAGAGGGTGCTCAGCGCGGTAGTGCGTCTGTCAGGAGGAAGAAGACGCGTGGCGGGGAGAGCCTGCCCGTGGGCCAGGCTTGTCAGTGGAAGGAGGAGGAATAGAAGGGAGAGAAGGCGCCACGCGAGAGGGAAGGCGGAGAGGGAACTTACACTTTTGGGCGCAGGTGGGAGAGAAGGAGATGGGCTCGGCAGAGAGATGGGCTGAGCCCAACTGGGGAACAGAAGGGTAAGGGCTACTCGGCAGCCCGATTAGGTTAGGGTTTCCTTTAATCTTTTTCTGATTTTTGGTGCTGTTGTTAAACTTTGAATTTTTAGGGGATGCAAACCTTTGATTCAAAAATTTATAAAATTCACAGGACATCTATAGGGTGTGAGCTACCTGTGATAATTTTATTAGCTCTAACAAAAATATTTTGGGAGGTCCTTTGTCAGCAAAGATATTTAGACCTCCAAGTAGGTTTGAACTACAAGTATAAGGCCTGTAGCTCCAGATTTTCTGGGAATTTTTGTAGGGACTCAGGAATAAATTTAATTCACAAATATAATTTTGGTGAAATTTAGATGGATACAAGTATCCCAAATGAATAGATTTCTGTTCTGTTCATAATTGACCTTTGTCGAATATCCATTTCTTTTAGAATACCAAAATAGCTCCAGAAGAGTTGAAACTTTCCAGATGGTTAACTTAGGTGGGTTGAGGTTTAGGAAAATTACTAGGATGATATTGGGATGACTTTTATCTTAAGGGTTTCATTCAAGTTATTTCTAGGTCAGGTTTTTAGGGTGTTCGAGTTCAATGCAAATTTCAAATGACCTACATGATGATATGAGATGCAAAAAGCTCGGTTTTATTTCTTTCAGACTTTAGGAGGTCTAATTTACAAGGTTATAGCAAATAGGTCATTACACCGATCCTCGTGACCGAACCACCGTCACACTCATTAACCCTGCACACTAGTAGACAAGCAAACCGGTTGCGAGCACAAGTTTTCTACTTGACACAAGTTAGTCGAGAAAATAATTCCATCAATATTTCAGGAGACAATTGACCAAACTCTAATTCATCAGAAAGCACTTGGTCAAGGTGTTTTCACTATCGAAAAATCTAGTTCCTGGATCAGAACCTCCGGTTCTCCCATACACAATCTGAAAGTCAAGTCTCGACGCTGAACTCGGTCACTCCGGAATTGAAAGTTGGAGCCTCCGACTTCAGTTCCAACTCCACATATACGATCTGGAAATCCACCGAGCACTCACAAAAGTCGAGTCTAGAACCTAAACTTAGAGCCTCCGAAAATGGAAGTCGGAGCCTCCGACTTCAAGCTCAGACATTCCAACTTTAACAATTGAACTTCCGAATCACCTCAGACCATCCGGTTCGCACAAACCTCGGAGCTTCTAGAAAACCTCAGAGCTTCTGGAGATGAAAGTCCGAACATCCAAATTCAAACTCGAAACCTTCGAAACACATCGGACCATCCGGTTATCAAACCTGAGACTCCAGTTTTTTCCAGAGCGCTAAAAATATAGTCGAGATCGGATCTTCCGAAATACATCGAAAGTTCCGATCAGAATACTGGGACGTCCGATATACACATTTCAAACATGAACGTTGAATTCTTACAACCTAACATTCAACTCCAATAACAAACTCTGTGGCAAAGTATTCACCATTTGAAACCTAGAGAAGCAGTACAACTCCATCTAGGTTCTACAGTTTAAATTTGGGAAAACTCGCCGATTCAGATAAGCATGATTGCAGAGTCATGGGCATGGCTCTTACGTCTATTAGACTCCCCAGAATTCCTATTCAGATGTGGGACTACTCGGGAGCTTCTGAAAACTTCTTGAGGACGTTTGGTTCCCGACTAGGTAGGATTTTGGACGTCCGAGAGCCCGAGTAGATGGCTCATCCTACTTGAGGGTTCCTGCGACAACACAAAGGAACATCTTGTCGGATGATTTCCCCAACTGGGTTGATTCTTTTTATCTGTTTTGGCCTTTTTTCACGTGCTGATGGGGGGCTTGATGATGACTAGCAGACAACTACTGTATGCGATGACCATATCCATATAAAAATACACCCTGACTATGGAGTATCCTGCTTATCTGAGAGGGAGTGTATCCCAGAAAAGGACTCTACGTCGATAAGAAAACCACCCGTAGGTATCCAAGATTCCTTAAACTAGGCAGTCAATTCTGACGTTTAAGAAAATTGGAGTCCTACTTAGAGATGTGTACATATCCCTTGTGATGTGGTGTACCCTCCATAAAAGGATCCCGCGAGCCTTCGGAGAAGACAAGCTTAGTGAGATAGACATCCTGCTTTGGACAACACAAGCTTTAGAAGATCAATTGCTGTCGGAGTATTATTCTGGCAATACTGAATATGGGGCGGTGTGAGCATAGAAAATCTAGATGGGTGCACACGGGAAGCAGGATTTAGACAGGTTCAGGCCCTCGCGGAGAGGTAATACCCTACGTCCTGTGTTTGGTGGCTGGTATAGCTTGAATCCCGGTGCCGCAAGCCCTGGAGAATTGATCTCGAGGTTGCTTGAGCTATGAAACAATGGAGATAGCCTATGACTAAAAGCCTACCGATTGGAGGTCCCCTATTATTCTGGCAATACTGAATATGGGGTAGCGTACGAGCAGCAGATCTAGATGGGTGCACACGGGACACAGAGTTTAGACAGGTTCGGACCCTCGAGAAGAGGTAATACCCTACGTCATGTGTTTGGCGAGTCGTATTGCTTGTATCCCGTGTGAGGGTATGTGTCTATGCCTATGATCAGATGATCTGAGAGCTCTATTTTTCTGTCTACCTATCCGGGGATCCCTACCCGGCCTTATATAGGCGGCCGGGATAGAGTTACAAGAGTCCGGATCGGCTTACATATATGTTTCCTAATCGGTTACAACTACCACCCGGGATTCCGGGCAGGCACGTGTCCATGTCTCGTACTCCAAGTCGATGATGCGCCCCCGTGTTGTAGTCGGACCCCGAGTAGTCGGCCTGGCCCACCCTATGCCCGGATGGCCAGCTTTATCCTCCTTGACGATACCCGGGTGCTATGTCATCGTCAGTAGCCCCCGAGCCTTCGGCCGACTAGGATAGTCGGGCGGAGGCTCCTTTGCTTTATTGTAGATTTCACTCTGGGGGCATGAACAGTTCACCTAGAGGGTGTAGCCCCCGAGCCTCTACTCGGTTCGAGGAACCGAGTGGAAGGTCTTCAATGACTCTTCCCGAGTAGCTGGTTTACTTGCCTTTCTGTAGATTTCACTCTGGGGGCACGAATAGTGCACCCAGAGGGTGTAGCCCCCGAGCCTCTACTTGGTTCGAGGAACCGAGTGGAGGGTCTTGATGATTTTCCCGCCTTCGACCGACTCGGCCAGCGCAAGGCCGAGTGCTCGGCAGCTTGAGGTGGAGAAAGCCGCCACCGAGCCCTCTCTGAAGAGAACTTAGGACACCGCCGCTGGTAAGCCCCCGAGTCATGTCTGCTCAGTCAGAGCCTGCCGAGTAACTTTGCTGCCGACATTGCCGATGAAGAGGTCCCCGTGCTGATGGAGAAAGCCCAGTCGGTGGATACCAGTGTTGACAGCGTTGTCCTGAAAAAGTAGGGAGAAAACACATGAACCGTTCCATATACATGTGAAGTACTCGGGAAGGCCGAGTGTAACTTGATTATGCATGTTTTGGTTAACTTGTTCTGTGTTTTATTAACCCCTTCTTTCGTAAAAATTTGTTCGTGTGTAAGTTAGCCCTTTGTGTGTGCTCTTGCTGACCCATCGTATCCCCCATTGCGTTGAGATTAGTCGTGGGCTGTTTCCCGTGTAGCGCAGGGTTGTGGCGTAGACCGGCGATCGAAGATGAAGAGTTAACGCCGGGCTATTTACATAGTACTAAAATAATTGTTGAAAGATAAGAGCCCGAGTGCGCCTGGGCGCACCCAGTGTGGTGTAGCTCCCGAGTGTCCACTATGTGTAGCCGTGAGCGTGCATAGCAAGTAAGTCGGGAAACCTGAAAAGTTACTCGGATGGAGCAAGGAAATATTTATTCATTTAAAGTATGAAAGTACAAAGCTTAAGCATAGAAGCGACTTAGCTGTTCAATGTTTCAGGCGTTGGCGATGAGGTTGCTGTCTTTATCCTTCAGTCGGTAAGCCCCCGGGCGTAGTCGGGCGGCGACATACGGCGCATCCGAGTCCGCCATAAAGTCCTCTCGAGAAGGATGGTGGCTTCCCAAACTCTCGAAACCGTCTGAGTCGTAATCGAGGACGGATAGAAGGGACTTGATCGTACCGACCAGTCGGAATCCCTGCTCGACGGGTAAAGACCCATGCCCGAGTAGTAGATCCATCTTTCGCGTGACCTCGTACTTGGAGATGGCCACCGAAGTCATCCACTCCGACGAGAGTCCGAGTGGGAAGACGGTGAAGCCTCCGCCGACTGGCTGGAAGTCGAGTCGCAGAGGTGAAGCTCGCCGAAGCCACTGACTCGAACGAGAGTCCGGGTGAGAAAGGTGATGAAGCCTCTGCCAATTGGCCGGGCGCCGAGTCGCAGAGGTGGAGTTTGCCGAGCTTGTCGACGATGAAGTCGAGTTTTTCGAGTCGGAAAAGCTGTCCAGGATCGGCGACGGAGTTCTAGGGGCCAAAACTCACGGCCCGACCTGGAGCGAAGTCGCCGTTGCCGAAGAAAAAAACCCATCTGGATCTGTTCAGATGGATCTACGCGCACAGCCCCTACCTGGCGCGCCAACTGTCGGAGTTCCGGCAATACTGAATATGGGACGGTGTGAGCACAGCAAATCCAGATGGGTGCACACGGGAAGCAGGATTTAGACAGGTTCAGGCCCTCGCGGAGAGGTAATACCCTACGTCCTGTGTTTGGTGGCTGGTATAGCTTGAATCCCGAGTGCTGCAAGCCCTGGAGAATTGATTTCGAGGTTGCTTGAGCTATGAAACAATGGAGATAGCCTATGACTAAAAGCCTACCGATTGGAGGTCCCCTATTATTCCGGCAATACTGAATATGGGGTAGCGTACGAGCAACAGATCTAGATGGGTGCACATGGGACACAGAGTTTAGACAGGTTCGGGCCCTCGAGAAGAGGTAATACCCTACGTCCTATGTTTGGCGAGTCGTATTGCTTGTATCCCGTGTGAGGGTATGTGTCTATGCTTATGATCAGATGATCTGAGAGCTCTATTTTTTCTGTCTACCTATCCGGGGATCCCTACCCGGCCTTATATAGGCGGCCGGGATAGATTTACAAGAGTCCGGATTGGCTTACATATATGTTTCCTAATCGGTTACAGCTACCACCCGGGATTCCGGGCAGGCACGTGTCCATGCCTTGTACTCCAAGTCGATGATGCGCCCCTGTGTTGTAGTCGGACCCCCAGTAGTCAGCCTGGCCCACCTTATGCCCGGATGGCCAGCTTTATCCTCCTTGACGATACCCGGGTGCTATGTCATCGTCAATCGCTTTTTGAGCAAATAGAAGAGAAGATCTACCTCGACAACCACAATCGACTAGTTGTAGATCTCATCTAGGACTAGAAACCCCCTCTTGTACTTTGTCTCGAATCAATATATACCAACAGGACGTAGGCTATTATTCTAAGGGAGGTCTAAACATACATACATCGTGTTGCTGGTGTCCTGATTTTGTGGGTCATCTTACTCGAAACTATCCCTAACTCCTTTCTCTCTCCTCCACGTACTCCATAAGATCGGCGGTTTACCGATCATCAACAATTTTGATAAACTAAGATATCACGATGAGTAACATAAGCAAGCAAGATCTTAATAGCTTCTAATCTAGCAATCAGGGCATAAGTTTCCCCAAAGTCCAAACATTCGACTTGTGTATATCCTTGAGCCACAAGTCTTGCCTTATTCCTCACAACTTGTCCATCTTCATCTTCTATGTTGCGAAATATCCACTTGGTGCCGATCACATTTTGACTTGGTCTTTCCACAAGCGTCCAAACTTGATTGCGCTCAAAGTTATTAATCTCCTCATGCATTGCATCTACCCAATCCAGATCCTCTAGAGCGTCTTTGACCTTGGTAGGTTCCAAAGAAGAGATAGAAGAGTAATGCTCACAAAAAATTTCAACACAAGAACGAGTTTGAGTCCATTTATGCATGTCACCAAGAATTTGGTCGAGCAGATGATTTTGTTGCAAAATTCCTATGGATCCTTGGATGATCGGGTTGGACTTGAGGTTGATCTTGAGATGGAGCTTGAGATTGGACTTGAGGTTGAGCTCCATCATCTTGTACTTGAGTTTCCTCCGCACTTTGAACTTTGTCTTGTGTTGATGTAGGAGATTCCACTTAAATTGATGATGTGCTCTCCTTGACTTTGGTTGGCATGACGTCTTTGAGAGATATGTTCTTGATTGCTTTTGTTAATTCATCTTCACCTATTTCGATAGGATACTTTCCACTTAAGAACCGTTAGTGTCATCAAATTGTACATCACATGTTTCTTCAATTATACGTGATGTATTGTTGAAGACTCGATAGGCATGTGCATTTGATGCATAACCGAGAAAGAATCCCTCATCACATTTAGGAGCAAATTTAGAAAGACTTTGTTTTTTGTTAAGGATATTCATTTGCTCCCATAGACGCAGAAGTAAGAGACACTGAGCTTGTTTCCAGAGATGAGCTCGTTTTGACCTCTTCTTCAAGAGTCAATGAAGGTACACGCGGTTGATGGCATGGCATGTAGTGTTAATGGCCTCCGCCCAAAAGCGGTCAGGTGTCTCATATTCATCAAGTATCATCCTTGCCATCTTGATGAGTGTGTGATTCTTCCTTTCCACCCCCGTTGTTTTGTTGTGGTGTATAGCCGGAGAAGAACTCGTGCTTGACATCTTCTTCATCCATGAACTCTTCGATATTGGTATTCTTGAACTCGGTTCCACTAACACTTTTCACATGCTTAATCTTCAATTTGAACTCATTTTGAGCCATTCTTGCAAATTTCTTTAAGATCTTGTGCGTCTCACCCTTATCGTGCAAAAATAATACCCAATTATAGCGAGAAAAATCATCCACAATGACAAATCTATAGGAGTTACCTCCTCTGCTCATATATCTGACCGGGCCAAATAAATCCATGTGAAGAAGCTCTAGTGGCTTCATCGTTGTCATGACATTCCTAATCAGATGTGGACTTCTGACTTGCTTTCTAGCTTGACAAGCACTAGATAAACGATCCTTATTGAAAGTCACGTTCTTGACACCTATGACGCAATCTCCCTTAAGCAACTTGTCAGGATTCCTTATCCCCATATGAGATAGCCTTTGGTGCTAAAGCCAACCTAAAGAAGACGTGGCCAACAAGCATGTTTGTACGCAAGACCCGTTAGAGGAGAAATCTACCAAGTAATATTACATTTTCTTACCCCTTTGAAGACCAAAGAGCGATCATTACTCTTGATTACAAACATGCCGGACTTAGTGAAATTGCACTCAGGATCAAGATCACAAAGTTGTGAAACTAAAAACAAATTATAGTTCAAGGTAAAACACTAGAGATAAAGAGGTCATTAGAGATCACAATTTTACCTAACCCCACCTTTCCTTTAGCATTGTCACCAAAGGTGATATTCTCATGCGGTGAACCTCTACTATCAAAAGATGTGAACATGTCTTTTCCTCCTATCAAGCATCCAACTCTTCCCACCGAAGGTGTATTCCTACAAAATAAGTTTAGGTCTGTGTGGGTACCTATACCTTCTTAGGTACGTGAGAGTTAGACATAAAAGATTTTAGCACCAAAATGGAACTCTTCCTAACATGATCACCAATCTTCGTACCAACAAATTTGGCTTGGATCTTACCATTCTTACCATTTCTAAGCACATAAAAAGCATCAAAGTGACCAATGAAGTTAGATAACCCCTTTTAGCCAAAAGACCCTCAAAAGTGAAGCTTGCACTTGCTTCTCCTTGGCTTGCACGAACCTGGTCTTCAGATATTGACGAGGGTTCCATACCTTACCATTGTTATCAAACCTTGGGGTGAAGCCTAAGCCCTCATGGATGAAGTTCTCTTGATGGTGTTCGCACGAAAATTGGATCCGCGGAACACCTAGGTAAATGGAGTCGCCTAAGCCCTCATGGATGAAGTTCTCCTGATGGTGTTCGCGCGAAAATTGGATCCGCGGAACACCTAGGTAAATGGAATCGCCAATTGTGTTTGTCTGTCGCACTTTCGTGTGCGGCGAACGACTACTTTTCAAGCAAAGCAGCAAAGGGTAACTATCGCACTTTCGTGGCGATGGACGACTGCTTTCCAGGCAAAACAGCAAAGATCTTCTCGTTTTCGTGGAGAAGAACCGATCGTTTTTTAGTGCAAAATGATAAAGATCTAAACTAGAACGAAAAGGTAAAAGGTAAAGTAATAGATTGATTTGTGTCGATTGTTAGATATTTCTAATCGGCCGTCACCCTTTACATATTTATAGGGCAGCTGGTCTTCCCGTAAGAGATCGGGACTCCTGATCCTAACTGAATACAGATACGTCACTTTCCTTTCCTAACGGATCCTGATTCTAACGTTCATGTGACTTCCCTTTCTTTAAGTAATTTGATCACCGTGATCAGGACTCCTCCTCGTGTACAAGATCTCCTTTCCATATAAACCGAGTATCTTTCCGAATCTGCAATTAACTTTCCTTCTGTGATCACCCGCGGTCTCTTGTTCTCCAAGCTGAAGTCTCTGGCGTTGGATAAGTCTTGGAAGTGGATGACTCGTCGTATCAACCCATCCGTGGAACATCTCGGTAGCGCCGTGACTTGGTTCTGCTAAGAAGGACTCGGCTCCAGCCACTCGGAATCCGGCTTGGACCTTCTCGGGGACTCGGGTACTCGGGAACACCAGTACTCGGGGTCGCTAGTACTCGGGAACACCAGTACTCGGGAACGCGAGTACTCGGTACTCGGGCGCGCTGGTGCTCGGGAACACCAGTACTCGGGAACGCGAGTACTCGGTACTTGGGCGCGCTGGTGCTCGGGGATGCCAGTGTTTGGTACTCGGGCTGCGAGTACTTGGGCCCGCCAATACTTGATGCCCGGAGGTATTGCTCGTTACCTGATGGCGTAAACCACCTGGTGCTGAAATAGTCAAGCCTGCATTAAGAGTTTAACACTTAATCCACAGCTTGTTAGTCCATTATCTTAACCTCCGATGGCAAAGTTAATTTGGCCAACTGAATAAACCCTGAAGCCAAATTACGCTATAAACACATGCCCCCTGTTTTTGGTATAATTGCATCTACCAAAAATACTGTGAGTCACGCTATTGCTTAGGGCGATACTTCTAAAGGATGTACCGGCCATAGGGTTGTCAAGCTTCTTGCCACACACTCGGATAATACTTCTTCAGATATTTCTCATTGAGAGCTTTAGGTAGACTTCCTCCCTGCAAAGTTTGCACAAAATAGGAATTTCCAGGAACAATCTCTACAACTCTATACGGGCCTTCCCAACTCGGCGACCATTTGCCGAATTTATAACTTCTGGTTCCAACAGGTAAAATCATTTTCCATACCAAGTCTCCTACCTGAAACGATTTCTCTCTCACCCTTTTATTGTAAGCTTTAGCTACTCTTAATTTTTCCTTTTCAATCTCCCGCAAGGCTCTTAGTCTCTCTTCTGAGACTTCATCTATCCTGTCTAGCATCAAATTATTGTAATCCACAGCTGACAAGTCATTTTGTCTGGCTACTCTAAGAGCCTGCAAGTTAACCTCCACGGGTAGCACTGCTTCCTGTCCATACACTAACTCATACGGCGTGACTCCGGTTGCTCCATGTCTAGATATTCGATGAGCCCACAGGGCTTCCGAAAGTACTTCATGCCACCTTCTCGGATGCTCTTCAATTTTCTTCTTTATAAGCTTAATCAAAGTTTTATTGCTAGACTCGGCCTGTCCATTGGTTTGGGCATAATAAGGCGACGAGTTCAGCAATTTGACTCCAAAGGACTCGGCAAACTCACTAACTTGGTGAGACATAAAAGAAGCACCATGATCAGTCGTCAGAGTTTGAGGAACGCCAAACCTATAAATAATGTGCTCTAGAACAAAACTAATTACTTCCTTATGGGTCATAGTCTTTAGAGGAACTGCTTCAGTCCATTTAGTAAAGTAATCTGTAGCCACAAGAACGAAGCGATGACCCTTAGAAGAAGCAGGATGTATCTGACCAATGAAGTCCAAACCCCATCCTCTAAACGGCCACGGCTTTATAATAGGATTCATCATAGCCGCGGGTGCCAATTTTACATTTCCGAATTTCTGGCATGCTTCACACCCTCTATAGTATCAAAAACAATCTTCCAACATCGTCGGCCAGTAGAAACCTGCTCTTTTTAATAACCATTGCATCTTAGGGGCCGACTGATGTGTTCCACATATCCCTTCATGCACTTCCCCCATAGCTACTCTCGACTGGTCAGGACCCAAACATTTTAACAGTACCCCATCTATTGTTCGGCGATACAACTCGTCGTTCAACAAGGCATATTTTATAGCTTGCCGCCGAATCTTCCTATCCCTTATTTGACTCGGATCCTTCAAACAACTAGCTAGAGGTACTCTCCAATCATTAAACTCTAAGTTGCCCGCCGACTCGGCTACTTGTGGTTCTTGTACTGAACTAGTGCCCATCGAGTCGATGCCGCTTCTAAGCAAGTCGGCCTCGACTTCAAACAAGTCGGCCTTGCTTCTAACAGCAGCTAGCATCGGTTCCTTTGATATAAAGAATGTTCATCTGCCGACTTGATACCCGGATGCTTGCTGTGCTAGAAAATTAGCTCTAGAATTATCTTCCCTAGGCACATGGCTGATAGTGAAAGTATCTAGGGACTTGATTATGTCTAAACATCGGTCTAAGTAACTATTCAGCAACCCATCAAAACACTGAAACTCTCCATTAACTTGCTGAACTACTAGCAATGAATCCCCATAAGCATCTATGTCTTTTACGCCCATATCCACTAAGTTTTGCAAACCAAACAACAGCGCTTCATACTCTGCCTGGTTATTAGTGCAAGGATATCCTAGTCGGACCGATGCTTCATAAATAACATTGTTGGGTGAAATTAAAACATTGCCAATACCTTGCCCGCTTCTACAAATCGATCCATCAAAATAAAGCTTCCATGGGCACACAGTAACATAGTTAATATCCTCTTCAATTTTAACCCTATGATCGACAATGAAGTTGGCGATGACTTGACCTTTCATAGAGCGCAACGACTCATATATCAGATCGTACTCTATTAATGCATAAACCCATTTCCCAATCCTACCACTAAGAATCAGTTGTTACAACATATATTTGACCACGTCGACTTGGCAAGTTACCACACAAGTACTCGAAAGCAGATAATGCTGAAACTTGGTACATGCATAGAATAAAGATAAGCATAACTTCTCAATGAACACGTACCGACTTTCGGTGTCGAGTAGACGGCGACTCAAATATGCAATGATGCACTCTTTCTTGTCGACTTCCTGCGTTAAAACTGCGCCGATCACCTTGTCTTGGGCAGCAATGTACAGTCGGAACGGCATACCCGACTTGGGTGCTCGAAGCACCGGAGGGCTCGACAAGTATCTCTTAATGTTATTGAAAGCATCTCGCTGCTTTGCCCTCCAAGTGAACTCGGCTTCGTGCTTTGGCCGAAGTAAAGGGACAAACGATTCAATCTTTCCCGCCAGGTTAGATATGAATCGTCTTAAGTAATTTATTTTCCCCAATAGACTCTGCACATCCTTTTTGCATGTGGGTTCTTCCAACTTCCTGATGGCTTCTATCTTCTTAGGGTCGACTTCTATGCCATGTTCATGGATTATGAACCCTAAGAATTTGCCAGCTGATACTCCAAAAGCACATTTGAGTGGATTCATCTTCAAACCATACCGACGCATCCTTTCAAAGGCTAGTCGCAAGTCGGCTAAATGATGATCAAATCCATCTGACTTAACGATAACATCATCAATGTATACTTCCAACACTATGCCCAAAAGATCATGAAATATCAAGTTCATAGCTCGTTGATATGTGGCGCCGACATTCTTCAACCCGAATGTCATGACAACCCATTCAAACAACCCTATGAACCCGGGGCAATGAAAGGCAGTCTTAAACATGTCCTCTTCGGCCATAAAGATTTGATTGTACCCGGCATTACCGTCTAAAAAGCTAATTACCTTATGTCCTGAAGAGTCGTTTATTAACATGTCGGCTATTGGCATGGGATATTCATCTTTAGGAGTAGCCTTATTTAAATCCCTAAAGTCGATGCATACTCTAATTTTACCAGTGTTTTTCTTCTCGACCGGCACAATATTAGAGATCCACTCGGCATACCTACACGGCCGAATAAACCTGGCTTTCACCAGCCGATTGACTTCTTCTTTGATACGGTCATATAGATTAGGGTTGAAACGCCTAGGTGGTTGCTTGTGTGGCCTGAAACCTGACTTAATGGGTAATTTGTGCTCGACTAGACTTCTACTCAACCTGGGCATTTTAGTGTAATTCCAAGGAAAGCAATCAACAAATTCTTTAAGTAATGTGCATACCTCGTTCTTCTGACCGACTTCCATATTAGCGTTAATGAACGTAGGTCGAGGAACGCTTCCGTCACCAATGTCGACTTCTTCAAGTGGGTCGGCCGATGTGAATCCTTGTCCGAGTTTCTCCATATCGTCAAAATCTTCAATGGTCTCATGCATATCGTTCTTTCCGGAACGATACTCCTCAGTGCGCTTGTGCAACCACTTAATGCTATCTTCTTTATTCATTACTTACAAAGATAAGTCGTTAAGCCGAGCTATACAGGCTGACTGCGCCTGTATCGGTACAAAACCATCCCTACCGATACTGACGTAATCGTAGTCTGATAAATTCCTATCCGACAAGCATCTCATATCGCCGTGTTGCCAATCAACCGGTGTTTCCGTAAGGGCAATGCAGGTAGAGTTGTCTGCCTCGATGATCTCTACATCATCGTCTACCCATTGGATCAAGCATTGGTGCATAGTAGAAGGGATGCAGCAATTCGCATGAATCCAATCACGTCCCAAAAGCACGTTATATCGGCCTTTGACGTCGACGACAAAGAAAGCAGTCGGCAAGGTTTTGCTCCCGACTATAAGCTCTACCGACAGTATGCCTCTGGCTTTGGATAATTCCCCTGAGAACCCGCTGAGCCCCATGTTGGTCTTCATCAACTCGGACTCCTTTCGGCCTAACTTGGAGAAAACCGAAAAAGGCATAATGTTGACTCCAGCGCCACCATCAACGAGCATGCGGCCGATAGGTCTTCCATTGATGTGGCCCTTGATGAATAGAGGCTTCAAGTGTTGCCCGTGCTTTTCCGGTTTCTCAAATATAGCATTACTTGGACCAAGAACGAATTCTGCAACTTCCGACTCGGGTGCACGAAAATCCATGGGCAACTCGAACACCATGTTGACGTCCATGTCGGCGGGTATTTCCCTGACATCGCCACTGGCAGCGTCGACTTCTTCCTCTGCTATGCGTTTTTTCTTTCCAAGTCATCCTTGCTGGTGTCATTGGCCTTGCTCGGTTAAACCACTCATCGCGCTTTTTCTCGACTAGCTCCTCTCTGAGTTCGAGTGCTCGTAGTCGCTGAACTCTTCGCTTCTGAGTATGTGTCAGTCCTGTAGGGCACCACTGAGGTTTTGGCTTGACTCCTGGCTCAACCGACTTGATCTTGCCGATATGCTTATTCGGCATTGGCATGTCGAGTTCATTTTTCCGCGTGCCGGGTTTAGCTGTGCCGCTGGACTCTGGCCTGTCCGAGTTGTCTATCGTGCTGAACTGTACACGCTGGGTTCCTGCTGGTGACGCCGAGTTGATCTGCGGATTGATTGACATGGCGGATCGTTGGTGTCGACTTGCCTCCGGAACTCGGGTAACGCCTGCTCCATCCGAGCCGGGCGCGAGCCGAATGGTATTGCCCGACTTGGACTCGTCATGCTTGACTGGCCTCCAGACGCACTTGATTGGCGAGTTGCTTCTTCTTGTTACCGCCGAGTAACTCGATGCACCGAGTTCCTTACGCCGAGTGGCCGCTACATTCGGCGGCATGGCTCTCGGGTTAAACCGAGTTCTCTTCTTTTGTGGATGTCCCCTGCACTTGGGCCTTGACGGGATCCAACTCGGCTGGGCAATGCCGACTGGCCCAAGTGGATGCGGTGCCCAGGGACTGAAACCCCATGGAGGAAACTGTGGATAGAGGGAAGGCGCGCATCCCAATATGGAGGACCTGTTGTGAAGTACGGTGGCTGAACGTACGGGCCTTCTTGCCAGTACCCGGGAGCACCAAACCCTGGTCGTGGATGTGACCTAGGATGCTTAGTATTCCTGAGCCGAGTGAACGCCTTGTTGGATTTATGCGATGTATATTTATCCAGCAGCTGCTTCACCGTCGGCTTTGGCTTTGTGACTTGTCCTTTTCCTCGGTTGACCTTCCAGACTCCGACTTCTAGATCTTTTGGCTTGATCATCCTTGGAGCAGTGTTATCGCCAATGATGACGTTCTTCCCTTTTGTCGACTCGGCCTGATCTGATCGAATTAACACTTTCTTCTTTTTCCAAGTCGATCACATTGATCGGAAAAGGATCGCTATCGAGTTTTATCTTAGTACTCTAAGCGAATGTCAACCGTCCGTCATTAATGGCTGATTGCACCTGTCGACGAAACACATTGCAGTCGTTAGTGGCATGAGAAAAGGAGTTATGCCACTTGCAATAGGCTCTTTTGTGCAAGTCGTCTGCCGATGGAAACACATGTCCCTCCCTTACTCTGATCAGGTTTCCTTGCAGGAGCATGTCAAAAATTCTATCACATTTACTAACATCAAATGTATACTAATCTCCTCTCTCCGAGTAGGCGTAGGTTTTAGGACAGAGCATGCAAAAGGTTTCGACTTGGGCGCCTGAACCCACCCGGCTATGCATATATCGACATCGTCATCACTAGCCGAGTCATCATCATATGCTACCACGTTAACCACAGGTTTTTCCTTGCTCCTATTCTTATTATCTCCAAACCAGCTATATTGTTTAACTTCCTTAGCACGGTTTTCTTGCGCTAATGCTCTCTGCAAGACTTGATTAATATCCACAAATTCCTGCCCTTCTAGTCTATCTCTAATATGAGCAAGTAAACCTGAAAAAGCAAGGTCGGCCAGATCTTTCTCGGCTATGGTCAAGCTAAAGCACCGGTTTCTAACTCCCCTAAACCTTCTGATATAGTCATAAACCAGTTCGTTGTTCTTCTGCTTAACCATTGTCAAATCCGAGAGCCTAAGCTCGGTCTCGCCGCTAGAAAAGTACTCGTGAAACTTCTGCTCCAACTGTGCCCACGAGAAAATGGACGTAGGAGCAAGCGACGTGAACCAAGTGAATGCTGTTCCGGACAAAGATAAAGGGAATAATTTCACCCTAAAAATATCTGATGTGCTGACTTCACTGCACTGTGCTAAAAACTAACCTATGTGCTCGAGAGTGGTCCGACCATCTTCCCCTGTAAATTTAACAAAATCTGGAATCTTGAACCCGCGGGGGTACGGTGTTGAGTCGAAATACTCGGGATACGGCTTGTGATAGGCATGTATCTTGCCCTTGGGCTCTAAGCCAAATTCTTTTAATATCCTAGCGAGCTGGTCTTTAAAGCTCTCATTGGCTAGAGGCACTGGCGGAACGTGGGGATGCGAAGTCAGCTTCGGCAACACAGGTTGGACTTGTTGTGGAGACGCGTTAAAATATGAATCTGGTACCGGCCCATGAGGAAATCCGGTACCGAGAGGCGGCAAAGATGGTGAACCATATGCCACTGTCTGATAATACGGTTGTGGGGCGTTGATATTGACATCAAGACTTCGGTTATTATCCATAAGCCCTTGGGGAACCGAAGTCGAGATAATGGATGGAGTAATTATGGGAGTGGCGTTCATTAGGCTATTGGGTCTATTAATATCGGGCAACATCGGTCTTTTGTCTCGATGCTCGTCATTAACTTGTAACACTATTGACCGAACCTGACGCGATAAACTACTCTCCAATTCTTTATGGAATTCCTCTTTGAAATTCTCTAATCGGCTACTCACTGATTTGGCGAGCGTTTGTGCCATATTATTCAGATCAGAGGAATACTTGCTAGCTACCGACACGTCAATTAGATGAGCAATATCTTCAGAACAAGTCGGTTTACTCACCTCGGTTTTGAGCGCAGAGGAAGGACTCAACACGACTACCTTTTTGATGACACCATTCCTCGTCTTCTGGTAGCCGGCCAACTTTTGCCGGAGTCTTTCCGCCTGCTCCTCTTCGAGTTGGCGCTCGACTTCTCGCCGTTCATCTTCGAATAGATCGTCGAGCGTGACGGTGATGATGTTGTCGGGGTTGACGATGCTTCCATCCTTGGAGTCGGTATTCATCTTGTAACCTTTTTCTTCTTTCCCCAGCGGAGTCGCCAATTGTGTTCGCGCGAAAATTGGATCCGCGGAACACCTAGGTAAATGGAGTCGCCAATTGTGTTTGTCTGTCGCACTTTCGTGTGCGGCGAACGACTACTTTTCAAGCAAAGCAGCAAAAGGTAACTATCGCACTTTCGTGGCGATGGACGACTGCTTTCCAGGCAAAACAGCAAAGATCTTCTCGTTTTCGTGGAGAAGAACCGATCATTTTTCAGTGCAAAACGATAAAGATCTAAACTAGAACGAAAAGGTAAAAGGTAAAGTAATAGATTGATTTGTGTCGATTGTTGGATATTTCTAATCGGCCGTCACCCTTTACATATTTATAGGACAGCTGGTCTTCCCGTAAGAGATCGGGACTCCTGATCCTAACTGAATACAGATACGTCACTTTCCTTTCCTAACGGATCCTGATTCTAACGTTCATGTGACTTCCCTTTCTTTAAGTAATTTGATCACCGTGATCAGGACTCCTCCTCGTGTACGAGATCTCCTTTCCATATAAACCGAGTATCTTTCCGAATCTGCAATTAACTTTCCTTCTGTGATCACCCGCGGTCTCTTGTTCTCCAAGCTGAAGTCTCTGGCGTTGGATAAGTCTTGGAAGTGGATGACTCGTCGTATCAACCCATCCGTGGAACATCTCGGTAGCGCCGTGACTTGGTTCTGCTAAGAAGGACTCGGCTCCAGCCACTCGGAATCCGGCTTGGACCTTCTCGGGGACTCGGGTACTCGGGAACACCAGTACTCGGGGTCGCTAGTACTCGGGAACACCAGTACTCGGGAACGCGAGTACTCGGTACTCGGGCGCGCTGGTGCTCGGGGACGCCAGTGTTCGGTACTCGGGCTACGAGTACTTGGGCCCACCAATACTTGATGCCTGGAGGTACTGCTCGTTACCTGATGGCGTAAACCACCTGGTGCTGAAATAGTCAAGCCTGCATTAAGAGTTTAACACTTAATCCACAGCTTGTTAGTCCATTATCTTAACCTCCGATGGCAAAGTTAATTTGGCCAACTGAATAAACCCTGAAGCCAAATTACGCTATAAACAGATGGCTCAATATCTCCTTAAGGGTCTTACTACCCTTGTAGCACTTGAACAACCCATGTTGGAGTTGTGCCTTCAACCTAGCATTTTCACTCACAAATATCACTTTGCATGATATGGGGTTAGAAGTAGTAGTAACATCAACATGAGCGATAGTAGGAGAATCCATGGGCAAAGAAGTGCACTTGGGACAAGACACGTTAATACTCTCTTGTGATGAAATTGTTTTCTTGTCAAGGAGAGAGATGTTGTCCCTTGAGGATATCTTAAAATTTTCATAATTTTGTTTGTTCTTGATGTTCTCAAGTCTAAGATTCACATAAACACTCTTAAGCTCCTCATGAGACTTTTCAAGTCTATAGTGTGAGACCTTAAGCTCTTTGTGCTTAAGAGTTAAGGCCTTATATTTTTCTATCTCCCTCATAAGTAATGCTTCTTGTTTCTCAAGGGTGGCAATAAGAGAGTCATGCTAGGTATACTTATGTCATCAAGATCATCAAGTAAATCATCATCATTATCATCCAAAAGTAACAGATTTCAATCCAATTGGTTTGGAGATGAACTCTTGCTTGGTGCTCAACTAAGGGCAATTTGGGTTGGAGGTTTCGGGAAAATCTCGAATGTTCTGTCGTCCAGAAATTCAGACAGGAAGGGTAACTCGGAAGCTTCGAGTTCCCTTACTCCACACACAGAACTAAATCTCGGATACTCCGAGATGGATCTTGGAGGTTCCGACTTTTATTGAAAAGGTGTGTAGAAAGTCTCCAAAGGCCTCTTTGGATTTTAAATTGCTTCCTAGTTGAGCATTAATCAATGCAGTCTCACTAGCTTCTTTATTTTACTTGTCCTTGATAGTACAGCTTGTCTTAAACTCAATATGATTCCATGAACCACTAAAAGAGCTAGAAAATATTCTTAATCTTTTTTCTTCAAGCCGTTTTTCTTTTAGAACTTTTTAAGGGTCACCAATGTTGGTAAAAACACTTTTTATGGGATTAACAACCTGATCACACTTGATGCACACATTAGTCTCTTAATTATTTTGTCATTAGTCATCAAAACTCACTTCGGGGGCTAAGATGCACTCTCAACCTTACGCCTCGCACGCTACATGAGCTGGCCAATCTGATCCAACATACCCCCTGTGTGTCCTAAAACCTTCGGGGGAGTTGTGAGATAGCGACCTCCCGTAATTTTTTAAGGTTGTGCTTTAGAATTTGTGGCTATTTTGCAAATGTTCGTTGTCGGCTCGTGATTATTTCATTGCCTTATTTTCGTTTTATCTATGTGATTCATCTGCTTGATCTGATCCAGTGTTATCGCACATAAGAAGGAATAAATATAAAATCATGTTATAATATACCGTATCAATATAGAACTCTTTGTAACGTATCATTCTAAAAGCACAGGAATGAGAAAAACATAAGATTGTGATGTTACAGCTTGTTGAACCCTATAGGAACGGAAATACAAAATTTTTAAAAACTATTGTTTCGACGTTTCACCAGAATTTACAGGATTTGAAGAAGGCAATACCAAGAATTGTTTCCATCAGGTTTAGAATTCCTCCAAAAAATCTTTGATTTGAGCCATTCCGTAGAAGTTTCACAGGTTTCCTACGAATTTGTGCCAAAAGTTATTCGTAGAATGCCTTTTTCTAAAATTGAGAACTTTTTCGAGTTTTTATAAAAATCCTGCGATTTAGAGAGACGTGCAGATACGCTACTCGGGCTACCCAGATTTGTAGTTTGTTTTGTAAGTGCATGCTCTTGTTTACTCAACAACATGGCCCAGTACCCAATCTAATAGTCTAACAATTATCTATTCTTATCTAATTACACTAATTTTCTAATAGTAGCATCGTAATACTTGTCATGCTGGTCAAGACAGCTCGAGCAACGTGTTGTGCGGCATCATTGCATTTGTCGAAGCAGCCAAGGAAAAGGATATGCACCAGCCCCACAAGCAAGAAACACTATACTGACTTTCTCTCTTCAGGAGGGCGACCTCGACCTGCTTCAAAAATCCACGGATATTTCCCTACGCAACCCCCCGCTCCTGCCCCCGCTTCTTCCCTCCTCCCCCCTCCACTCTTCCCTGCACGAAAACCCCCCGACTCCTCCCTCTGTCCACGCCATGTCCGCTGCCGTTCGTTCTCGAGCGGCCGCCACCGTGGCGATCTCAGCCGCGCGGCGCATCCACGCTGGCCGCGTCGCCTCGGAGCAGCAGCACCAGAGCCCCGGCTACCGCCGCCCCTGGGCGTACTTCCGACGGCGGCAGCAGCAGTCCTTGCCCCGCGTCGCCCTACCTTTCCAGGATGCCCAAGCTGACCGCGGGGCCGGCGCCTCGGACGGCGGCGGGGAGCCGCCGGAGATCTGGCGCCAGCCTGGCGAGGCGCCTGGTGCGCGCCCGGGCGCTGTCGGGAGAATCGATGTGGTTAGGGTTGCGGATGGCGGCGGCGGCGGTGGTGGCGATGGGTTTGATGGGAAGGAGGGGGATAGTTCCGGTGGGGGGTGGGGGGGCTCGAACTTGGGGAGACGGTTCCCCACGCCCAAGGAGATTTGCCGTGGGATCGACAAGTTCGTCATAGGCCAGGAGCGCGCCAAGAAGGTGAAGTTTGGGGAAAATTTTACGAATTTTGGTGTTTCTTCCCTTGACTGGAGCCGCGGAATATGTATTCAGCGTTTCTTGGTAATGGAAGACAGTTTTGGCAATAGAGGAATTTGATAAAATGCCCCGTCTTATTGCCCTTAGCTCATATAAGCTTAAGTATACTTTGGAATAATCAAGTGCCCTCATGTTACATTGCCCACTTGATAAATGCCCTTTTCTGAGTATCATATCAAATGCCATTTTTGAGTATTATATTCATTCCCTCTACAAAGGCCACGGGAAAAGACCCCAATGCCCTTCTTCCTCAGCTCCAAAGCTCCCTTACGGCACTCTGTCATCTGTGGCTCTGGTGAGCTCGCTCGCCGCCAGCCTCCACCTAGCGCGCCACCCCCTCCACCCCACTCCTCACCTTTGACACCCCTCCGCCAGAGCCAACACACAAGGCCTCCATGACCCGCATGGATCAGGTCCTTTCGCTGGCAGTTGAGCCAGCGCACCTGGTTGCTCTGGGATGCGCTGCTTCCTCCCCTATGCACCACCGCTGCCATAGAGCACGGTTCCTGGGAAGCGCAGGTGAGAAATCTCCCCCTCGTGCAGCCTACAATGAAGGCAGGTGAGATGGCACACGTGGGGGGCAACAAGGGTGCAATGGTGGTCAATCTCGGTGGCGTTGAGCGCCATCTTCTCATCAATGAAATTGGCGGAGCTCCATCTGGACCTTGGCTTTCTCTGACGGGATCGAGAAGTGCATTTTATAATATCACTAGCTAAATGCAGTGTGTTGCTATGGAATTTAAAAAAATGTATTTATGAGTTGTTTAAGCACGTGTGCCATCAAATTCCCCAACTTTGTGCTAAATAAAAATTATCTCAAAATATACATCATTCGAATCAACTATAGTCAAAAGATCGTGATACATATATCTACACACAGAATGGATGACATTTATTGTAATTTCTTGGCAATTCATGGTGTAGTCTCAGTGGGATAAATGGGCGACCACCAACTTAGATCTTTATAAGAGTAAAGATTCTCCTGCGAAGTTGGCTGAGTTCCATCTGCACCTTGACTTTCTCCAAACTAGATAATATATAATGATTGAAAGTGCATTTTATCAAGTGGGCAAAGTAAAACGGGGCACTGGATCTATTCCAAAATACTTAGGTCTATATGAGCAAAGGGCAAAGTATGATGGAGCATTTTATCAAATCCCTCTTGGCAATATGGGTTACTAGTAACCTGTAATTAATGAGCATTTGTTGTAGCCTACACTCCTCGAGGTTGATCTGTTGCTTATGTTGTTTATTCTTGTTCCGATGGTATAGTAAGGACCAGCCTTTGCTTTGCCAGGTAATTTGATATACAAGACTTGTTTTGTCTTTTGGCAGGTGCTATCTGTAGCTGTTTATAATCACTATAAAAGGATATCTTGTGAGTCATTCTCCAGCCGGTAGGTGTTCTATAAACATCAGTTTTGTGAGAGATGCTGTTTAGCATCCTGTGGTAAATTGGACTCAAGATGTGGACTGCAGGTTGGCTGGAGATTCTAGCGAAAGTGATTCTTGCACGAGCGATACTGACACTGTAGAGCTTGAGAAAAGCAATATTCTTGTGATGGGTCCAACAGGCTCGGGTATATGCTCTGATCATTTAGTATGTTGGTGCTGTATGTTGCAATAGTTTGGACTACACACAATGCACTGTAAAGAAGTTTTCCATCTGATTCGAACCTTAGAATCAATTTGTTTGTTAAACCTTCTTTTGCCTCCATTTTCCCTGTGCTAACATCGTTTAGTTGAAAGTTCTCTTTATGGTACTGTGCCAACAGTGCCTGTTTATAGTCATATAAATGATGGAAAGTGATATACTGATATGTTATTATCTTTACTACTATAAAGGTTTCAATCGGTGGTGGCGGTCCATACATTTTCTTCTCTCTCTTCTTTCTGTGGGATTATCTTGAATTTTGATGCCCATGTTGAAACCTTAATAGATGTCCTCCTCATCTACCGACTCCAAATTCAATAATTCAAATTCACCCAAGGTGCTATTTTTCACAAACAATTCCCAATTCTACTAGACCTGAAGCTCCACCAAGAATTGAGGCAAAGCCGAGGACGTGGCATGGAGCGTGGCAGCAATAGTTTGACATGCTCAATAGTCTAATTTGTTTATCCGTAGCAACGCACGGGTATTTGGTTAGTATATTCATATGGTAGAACTTTCAGGCTGCATTTGGCATTGTGGTGGATTATGATAATCCCGTATGCCCAACCAACTTCTACCTATTGTTGTTTGGCTAACCAGCTATTTTCTATTTCCTTGGCTATGTTTCTACAGCAGATTATAAAATAAGTTCAGCATAGCACCATTCAGAAACCACAAACTGAGCCTCAGTAACACCAAATATTAATATATGAAATAGCTATGCATTGAAATCTTCTCAACATTGGGAGTATTTGATGAATGGTCCAATGTTGTTACATTCTAGTGACCAGAAACAAAACCTGCAATAATATTTACATATTGATTTTATTTGTCTCACGTACATGTTACTTATTTTATGCCATGAGTAAGATGTCTATAGATCTCCCTATAATCCTATATTATGAACGTTTTACTTATATTATTCTAAAATCTTTCCCAAAGTCAGGGAAAACATTGCTGGCAAAAACACTTGCAAGATTTGTCAATGTGCCATTTGTTATAGCTGATGCGACGACCCTCACTCAGGTTAGCTTAATGATCTTTATTTCTTAACCCATTCGCTTTGCGTTTAGATACTGTTCCAGTATAACATTCTATTTTCTCCATAACTGTGACAAATAAAAAAATAAATATGAGTAAAATTTAACATCTTGAAGTTAATTATCCCCTCTTTACTGTAAGTGAGACTAATATCCTGAGGTTTCGAACAATTAAGTATACTGCAGTGAAACTTTTATAGATAGAATGATGGGTTCATCATCATGTACTTGTAGTATGTGCCCCATTTTCCTTTGGCACTGCTTGCCTTTTAAAGTAGTATTTCACTGCATCTATGCTTTTCCATAAACTAAATTGCACAAATCTTAAAGCAACACTATCAGGACATCCAGTGTTTATAGGGCACACAACCTCTAAGCTGGGGCCCACCGTGGCCTCCAAGCTTTCACAATTCCTTGCAAGGTTTAGCACACTCAGTTAGTCAGTTACCTCTAGGGTGGGACCCAAACATGAATAAGTTGTAAGTAATAATAATCTCTATCTGGCAACTGGGCCCTACCATTTGCCCTGCAGTGTTTGGAGGCAACTTAAAGGCAATCTCTCTCCTCTTGGAGCCTGGTTATTGGGAACACTATTGCTGCTCTTCGTAGTGCTATAGTGATGGTTGCACATCAGATTATCAATTACTTTAAATTTGTGCTTTTCACTTTTGAGGAGAGCATAGAAACATCTCTCAAATTTATTTACTCCCTTTTCTTGCATGAAATCCTCATTCATGATCTATGATAATTGTAATACTGTTGTTTGAGAGTGTAGGACTTGGAGCACCTTGATCTAATGAACTACCCGTTGGTGCTCAGTAGTTCACCTTTTTTAAAAACTAATTTTCTCTGTTTTGTAGGCTGGATACGTTGGTGAGGACGTTGAGTCTATTCTGTATAAGCTCCTAGCGGTACTGCTCAATTCATGTGTTATCCAAGTGGAATCTATACAGTCTTTCCGTTTTACTTGTTCTATTTTTGTATTCTGCGATTGCTAATCTGAACCCTCTTAATCTTTCCTATTTTCCCCATAAAACCTCTTAACACAATAATAGCTGAGTTGTAGACGATTCAGTGATCTATTAAAATTGAGAGAATGTAGCCCTATAAAAATAAAATACTGAAATCCATCTATTTTTGTTCACTGATAGTGTTGTGAACCTTGATTCACAACGGGATAACTACCGCACTGAAGATAGCTAAACGGTATAGCTGCAGGGGATTGGGTAGACATAGGTTGAGACCAAGAGAATAACTGGGAGAGAATAGATTGGTTCTTTCTTGCTTACCTCAGCATAGATACATGTACCTCAGCATAGATACATGACATCCTTATATAGTGGATGCATACGCCTTGGGCCTTACCTAACATAATACGAACTCTCAACATATTAGACTCCTTTATTCCTAGACTTCTAATACTATACTATTGGACTCTTTCCTAATTCCACTCTGATTCTCACATTGCTGACTTGGACTCTGCCTGTCCAATATGTCCAGAACACTACACCCCTCCCGGACAAGCAAATCGTCCTCGAGTTGCAGGGCCGTGGCCATGACCGAAGTCCATCATAGCCCCGCTTTGATGAGACATCTGGACGTTGCACCGATTGACCTCCTTCTGGATCAAATACAACACATGCATGGCTCGGTGACTTAGACCCATGCGCCGCCCTACACCCCAACACATCCTGGATATGTGCACAAATTTCATTCACTTGTACAAATTCTTTACTTGGCTGCTCCAAGTGCACAATCTCGTGCATGGGATCAACCCACAGCCCTCGCACTTGACCCTCGCAGCCACATGTACCAAAGGACCAAACAGCATGCACACATCTAGTTGTTACAGCTGGACATGATCTCGCAGCTCCTCTGCAGCAGTTCATTTGGCTGTGAATGCATGTTGGAGTTGTGGCCGGCTGACTCTGCGCTGCCACCAGGCTTGGCTGTGTTTCCACCGCCCCACTACTGCGCATGCTTCTTGCCAAACGGTAGTTGTTGATGCTTCCTGGTTCAGCACTTTCGTCGTGATTGAGCCTTCCTCCCCTGCTATGAGTGCCACGGTTGCTTGCGCCGCCTTAGCGTTGGAGCCTCTGCTGCCATCCTTTCTTTCTCTGCAGAGATCTTGAGCATGTGCATCTTGAATTCGTCAAAGATGGGTTGAAGAGAGGCCCTGAATTGTTCCATGATAGAGTCGGCATCGAAAGCCATGGTGGTCGGCTCTGATACCAAATAATTGTGAACCTTGATTCACAACGGGATAACTACCGCACTGAAGATAGCCAGATGTCGGTATGGCTGCAGGGGATTCGGTAGACATAGGTTGAGATGAGAGAATAACTGGAGGAGAATAGATTGGTTTTTTCTTGCTTGCCTCAAGCAGCTAATGGCTGATTCATAATTCATGCTTCAGCGAAGTAAACGGTCTTTCTTCATATGAAGCTATTTATTCTAACGGATGAACTGAAAGCTTTACTAAGTATGTAGAAAAACTAGGACAAGAGTTTGGATTTTTTTTCTGCCATTGCTGCTGCTAGTACAATATGCCCTCTTTAATATTTTCATTAAGAATACTTCTCTTATCCTTTTCTTTTTGACCCTAGGCTGCTGATTTTGACATAGCTGCTGCTCAGCAAGGGATCGTCTACATTGACGAAGTTGATAAAATAACAAAGAAGGTACTTGTAGTTGAATTATGGGTACACTTATGCATGCACCGTGTGTTCATTTATCTTTTGGCTTATGAAGTTTCAATGCCTTGCAGGCTGAAAGTATCAACCTTAGTAGAGATGTTTCAGGTGAAGGTGTTCAACAGGCGCTGTTAAAAATGCTTGAGGGAACGGTGAGATTTATCAACTTTTGAAGCAATCCATTGATCATTTGTTATGCCCCAATTTCTGCACAAGAAACAGTTAACACAGTTGTTAGTTTGCTGATACCGAGTCTTATTTCAAATGGACTGCCAACATAGAATATGAATGGCATATTATAACTTCATTCTTTGTGCTAACTTTTTGTTGACATGTTTCGCCAGCAATACATGATATGGTTTAGGTTATGTTGTAATTATGTCCGTTCAGTTACTGAAATAAAAGTCTATTGGTCACTGCTTAATATTTTATATTTTGTTATCTTTAACTATGTTCTACATACAACAACAACAACAACAAAGCCTTTTGTCCAAGCAAGTTGGGGTAGGCTAGAGATGAAACCCAATAGAAGCTGCAGGAGCCAAAAGGTTCTACATATTTTATTGATATCTCATAACCTTTCCTCTTTCTTCAGTACATGAATTTGTGCACGCTACTGTGTTCCCAATAATTTATTGGCTTCTGATCAGCGTAACATTAATTGCGAGTGCTTTGGTCAATATACATCAACTCAAACAAAATCACTAGAGATTCAATGGTCTAGGGATTCTGGTGTGGAATCTTTTAAATTTTCATGGGTTACCTTTACCAGGTCATTGTACTAGTCTTGCGCAAATGATGGTCATATACATTTCAGTTGTTCAGCATTGATTAGTTCATGAAGCTTCGCACGATCAGTGACGAAGTAAGCTGTTCAAGTTCTTGGTGATCTCTATCTTATTAAGTTCATAAAGTTGTTTTGTTCCCCTCAAATTTGTGCTGCTATGTATAGATTGATCTCCTCTAGACATTTAGGTTTCTTCCACGTTGGATGTTTGTGAGACATTACCCTTAAATGTTAGCATGTAAAGTATTAAGGATGCATGATAAGATAACTGCTTACTGGTCTTCTTACAATTATTTTTGTACTGTCAAGATAGGTCGTTAGTGTTCCTGAGAAAGGGGCTAGAAGGCATCCAAGGGGTGACAATATCCAGGTATCATATGTCAATTTTGTTCTTTTGCTGCTGTTCGATATTTGTTTGACATTAGAGTAAAACCTTTTAGAGCAAAGATGAGAACAAATGAAGAGGGTGGAAGAGAGTAGAGGGAGCTAGCATAAAAATGTCCAAAGTGCTACTGAGGCAAGCCTTGTAACTTAAATAGTGTTATGAGAGCAATGCAAAAAGTTGAGTGGTTTGTTTGCAAAGTTGCAAAAAAAGGGTGCTACAAGGGCCAAATTTCCTACTTTATATGTAAATTCCATGCACATAGTATTCTAGTAGTGAATGAGGACTCTGACTCAAAACATTTTATTAGCAATGCTGGAATGTTTTGGATTTCTATTTGCATTTCTGATAACCTGCTTGTTGGAAGAAACGAGTTAACTATCGCCATGAGAATGGCTGGACTGCACAATGTAGGGGATTGGAGTGTAGAACATAGGTTAGGGAGGACGAACGAGGGAGATAAATTGATTAACTTGTAATTGCCTGACTATAGATGGATACATGATCCCCTTATATATGATAACTTATTCTTAAGTGATAATTTGAAGGATACTAATCCAATCTCTTATCTCTAATCTCTAATCTTATCTCTTTCCTATATGAAGAATATTCTATATTTATTGGGATATTGCCTAATGCTATTTGCTACACCTGTGCCATAACACTTCTCTGCTTGGTTTGGAATATAAAGCAGCGTACACCTTGTTCATGATAATTTCTTATCAAAATTCGAATTGAAATTGAACAGCTCACCAACATATATGATGAGGGAAAGAATGAAACAATAAAGCATGTAATCAGTGCTTGCCTTTTCTTTGGAACTTGTATTATGCATTTGAATAGTTTTCCGCATGTACATGTGGGTACATGTACTATTACAGTATTACCACGATCAAATATTCCTTCTTCGTTGAGAGTAATGTAAACATTCAAGATTCAAACAACCGTCTCATCTTCTTAATCGTTGCAAGTTGCAACATCCTTGAACAAATCGCGAGGCATTTTGCAGGTTTAAGGTAGCATATGTACTCACATGTATGTGTTGTTTTGTATTTTCCCACATCCCTCTAAGGTTTTGTCTGATAGCAGGCAAAAGTTTTGACCTCCCGTTTGTAACCTGAAGCGAAAAAGGAAAGAATGATGACTGCATTTTTTTCCTTTGAGTTGTATTATGTTGACCAAATATTTGTTTGTATCCAAACATACTTGTGAGCCAACTGGCTGTTGCATAGTTTGCACTTGTGTTCACTGTCCCCAAATAAGCCTGCTAAAATTGTTCAATATGATTTGATTTTCTTTTGTGTGCATTGCAGATTGATACGAAGAATATACTCTTCATTTGCGGTGGTGCTTTTGTGGATTTGGAGAAGACTATTTCTGAAAGGTTTAAAGTTCCATTTATGTTTCACCTGAGATGTCACAAGTCTTGCTTACTTTAGGTTTTCCCTGAATCTTTTCTAGGAGACATGATTCTTCCATTGGTTTCCAAGCATCAGTTCGTTCTAATATGCGGACTGGTAGTATTATAAATGCTGAGATCACATCTGCATTACTGGAATCAGTGAGTGAAAACGAAGTGATCTTTATTTAATTTCCGATGTCAGTGACCAACTAGTAAGATATATCTTGTTGGTTTTGTTCTGCTTCATGCTTGAATCCTTTGGAATATTTGAAGCTCTTATTTGGAAGAAATTTCTGCAGGTTGAAAGTGGTGATCTCATTGGATATGGATTAATCCCAGAGTTTGTTGGTAGATTTCCAGTTCTTGTTAGTCTATCATCCCTCAGTGAAGATCAACTTGTTGAAGTAAGTTGTATGGTACACATAGGCTCACTTTTTGTTCTTTCTGTTTATAAGGTCTGTGTTGCTTCAATTTATTCTGATTCTTAAACAGGTTCTATATTTTTACTTGTTACCCAAGTCGCCCACTGTTTTGAATTCATCCATGAACATTTTAGCAGCATATTGTTCATTAAATTGATTCTGCTTCCTTTTTTGTTATTCGTGACTTAATTCTGTCCTTAAATTTGGGTCAGACATGCCATCATCTGACACACAAACCAGAATTGACTTATAGGCTACCATAGTTTTCAGTTACTATGCCAAGGTCTGCATGATTACCAGCCAGTAGTAAATATATGTGTCATATTGAATGTAGCCATTGGGCACTGTGCTGGCTGGTTACCGGGTACTGGGGCCAAGTGGTAATGGCTTATAGGTTAGGGCCTGTTTATTTTGTGATCATAAAAGGTTTGCACACCATTCAAACAGGCTGATCATGAAAACCTTGCTTGGTACACACCATTACGCACTACCATCTTCCAGGGTGTAATGCCATAGCCCGTAGATCAGATAGTTCGCCAAAATTCAAGTGACATTTCATATATTCTGTTAAGCATTCCTGGTTCCTAGATTGACGACTTATATTCATCTTGCTTAATACTTTTGTGCACCTCTCTGCAGGTTCTTACAAAACCAAAGAATGCCCTTGGCAGACAGTACACAAAGTTGTTTGAAATGAATGATGTAAGTGAGTGTTATGATGTTATCATAAACTGAAGCATCGCCTATGGTCATAGTGCTACTGTAGTATAACCTCTTAAACATGTCTCTTGTATTATGTCGTTTGATTGTAGGTCAAGTTGCATTTTACCGAGAAAGCTTTACGTCTTATTGCCAAAAGAGCAATATCAAAGAATACTGGGGCTCGAGGTCTAAGGTCAATATTGGAGAATATATTGACGGAAGCAATGTATGAGGTACACAATCTCTTCCTACCCTGCTGGAATTCATGAATTGGTTGTAATAAGATTTTGGGACATCTCAATTTGAAGCAATATTACGGCACCTGGTAATGTGTAATGAGTATTGGTATCTTTTGGTTCTAGCCTTCAGAATCGCTCAAATAATGAGTCTGAAAGAGATCTCAGCCATTCATTGAGAGGCGTAAAGCATCAACAGTTTGTTCTTGTAATATTGATGAAATCTTAAGTGTTTGTACGGCCAGACCCCAGAAAGAAATTTATTCTATGCCCAAATCCCCAAATGTCTGATCACATGAATTTATTATAGCAAATGTAGACAGCTAAACGAAACTCCTATGAGCTTATATCCATGAGGCATTTCTTTGTGCTTGTCAAGCTAAATCTATTAAGTGGTAAACCATCAAATTAGATGACAGTTGATGTGTTCAATTTCATTTTTGGTCACCGACTTGTACCTTTGCGTTGTTTGGCCACCTGCATATGTTTTTTTGGTCTTATTATGCCAACTGTACTGGAGAACGGATTTTGTGCTCCTGGAGTTAAAAAAACACTTCTCATGTATACTTTTTAAAGTGAAAATAAGTTCCTAAATGCACATTGTGCAAAAATGTGTACTACGAGGGATGGATGACTAGTATAGCAACTATATGTGTAGAAAATGGTTTCTTTTTGCAGTGCACAAATGGGCATATTTTTGTACATTTTTTCCTAGTACACATTATTCCAGTGTACATCTATAAAAAAATTCACATTTAAAAAAAATATATGTGTGCTTTTTTTAACCGGGGAGCACATGTTCCCGGGTGTACCTTTGCATTATGCCATTATCCAAAAGTCCTGTTGTTATTTTAACCATCGTAATGAACAAATTTTTTACAGATTCCAGAAATACGAACTGGAAAAGACAAAATAAGCGCTGTTGTTGTTGATGAAGAGCCTGTTGGGTCTGTGAATCAGCATGGAGTTGGAGCTAAAATTCTTTCTGGTGAAGGAGCATTGGATCTCTACCTGGACAAGCATAATAAAGAATCATCGGTGTGTCTTATTATCATTCTGTAATTCACACTACTGCTTGATCTTACAACTAAATGAAATGAAAATAGTCTCACAACCCACTTATGCCCACTTATGTAGTTTTAAAAACCAGTTCTAGGATCTTGCAGTAGTTCAGGCTGCTCCTGTTCTATTTCAGTGTCTTTAAATGCCTTCGACAAGGCTGGTTTGTTCTATTCATCTTTATGAAATACAGAGCTCCTTCCTTTTTCGAGAGTTTCCTGAAAAAAAAATGCCTTCGATATCGTCTAGGACAAGACAAGAGACAATCTCAACAACACATTGTCCTTAACTTGTCTCTGGGCACTAACCCCTGTACATTCCACATCACCTTGTTTAACTTATTATGGGCCTGTTTGTTTGGTAGGTTTTTGGCTTTTTGGACTTTGGCTTCGAAGCCAGAAAAGCACCTATCCTGCGAGATAGGTGCTTTTCTGGCTTCGAAGCCAAAGTCCAAAAAGCCAAAAGCCTGCCAAACAAACAGGCAGCGCAGGTAAATAGGTGCTTTTCTGGCTTTAAAGCCAAAGTCCAAAAAGCCAAAAGCCTGCCAAACAAACAGGCCCTATATCCTATATACTTCAACACATCTCTCAACAAAAAGTGTGTAGCCTCTAGAGTCATCTCATTTCCTTTATAACTTTTCTGCATAATTATTTATTTTCTGATTTGATTAGAGACAACTACATGTGATCAAATGATAACAATCATTAATTTATTTGTATGGACAAGAAAAAACTAATCAACTTAATTACTTAGCTTGGTAACATACGGTTCCATTGGTAAGACCAATTTGTGTGTTGTTGGTCGTTCGCTCCAGCTTTGCATTTGTATGCCCCTAAAGGTACTTGTTATGTTACAGTTACGGCAGTCGGATGGAGAACCTGAGATTGATGCCGAAACCCCTTCCAGAGTGGCCAGCATGTAGGGTTCCTGACAACAGTAACTGTGTATATATCTTGCTATCAGCCATATAACTGTATCCGATTTAAATGTAAAGTCATGCCCATACATTCGTCTATGTATAAGGTCCATCCGTCCATGTTGGGGGTGTAATTTATCATGGCGAATTTGCTTCGTTTATATTGCATCCAGAAAAAGTGGATAGCTTCTCTTGGTCATTCAGTTCTGTATGCCTTGATCATTCTTCGCCTCAAAGGAAGCTGTCAAGCAAGGGAATAACATCAGCAGAACTTCAAATAACTGCACTCTAGTGCAGTAACCAGCATGGTCCCGACTTCAGGTATGGGATGACCCTCTTTCATGCATATTTTCTCCGGGATACATATATTTGTCTCTAACATGTCTTCCAACTTTCAATCATTTGAAGAATCTCAAGACGCAGCCAAAACAACCACAAGGTTTTTTAGCCGGGCAGGATCTGGGTTTTGCCACGGCACCTTTCCTGGACACTTGTATTTTCGTTCCCCGAACGTTGGTGTGTTGTCCTGTATACACCTTCCCTATGTTGCTGTCATGGTTTAGGGTACTTTCTTTCAATCCCAACTTTGTGCATTTTGGTGATAGCTAGTTTGCTAAAGCCAACCAGCCAAACATCATAAGCGTAGTCTATAGCTTGAGCTGTATGCAGGGTTCCATAAAACTGGTGAAAACTGACCTAGTCTGGTTTTAGTCCAATGGTTTCAGATAAACAGGTTGAGCACCCTAAACTCCTACATGCAACTTATATATAAAGATAGGCTTAAAATTGCATATGGTTCATCCAAAACTAAAAAATTTGGAGAAGAAAAATTGTAAATTTTTTATATTCAAAGATATATAAAAAGGTTAAACTGGGCTTTCCTCTGTTTTGGGGCTGGTTCAGGTATCCTTAACCCCGGGTGTGAGGAGTTGAAGGTTACATGTAAAAGTGGAATAATCCTGAATAATAAGAATAGAATGTTGTAAAGAATATCAATTTGAATGGAATATCTATTCAGGTCATATGGGGATATCCTATGTCTTCCACAGCTACTCTGGTAAACAAAATAATGATGTGAGGCAGAGCTATAACTTAACCAAACTTTTGGATTTTTTTTTAACATAAACACAATTCTTGGGGCTTTAGGTTTAGTGGAATCCCAATTCTGCCCCGTCCCTTCATTCTGTTAAGATCCCACGTGGTATGACAGGTGAGACATACTTGTAACTCGCACTTAAAGTTGGACTCACCCGTCAGCATTTTCCTTTTCTTCGTCAGTTATATATTCTTGATATAAGGTATATGCAAATGCGATGAACAGAAGAAGGGAATAGCCATGTAGACATAGAAACAAACATGTGATGAGCATGGAAGCAAATAGCCCTACCAAGAAGAATTTCCTCGCCTTCCTAGTTTCGCAATACAATTGAGAAGGAACCCTCGAACTGGAAGAAGATCAAGAAATGTTCTTGTGAGTCTGCAGGAGCTTTGTCAGGCGTACACATTAACGTGTTTGGAGGTAACACAACTACTGAAACAACATGCCAGAATCACCATTGCCGTCAGACCAGAATCACCATTGCCATAGTAGAAGCCATCGACTGAGGAACTAAGATCCTGTTTGGTTGAGATTTTCAGTAGCTTTTCACTAGAAAAAGTTGCAGCTCAACCAAACGGTCAATCTTTTAGCAGATTTTGTCAATGGTAACTGTGGGCTTTGTAGTGCAAATTCAGCTATTTAGAAAAGCTGCATTCTGTCAGCTTTTTGCAATGTACTGAAGGTTTAGTGTTGATTTTTCAAAATGTTGTAGATGATTTGGATCAACCAAAAGCCATATGTTCACTTTCCCACAACTACAACAGCTTTTGCAGACAGCCAGCCAACAACAGCTTTTATAGACAGCCAGCCAACAACAGTTTTTGTCAACAACCACAACCCAACCAAACATGCCCTAAAAGTCAGACGGAAGAGACAGAGGGAAGGATTTTGTCCAACAAACCACAGGGAGAACCTGCACCGCCTTGTGGATCTAGATCTAGGGAGGATCTCACCGAGGACGACACTACTCCTTCAGTCACCTCCGACAATCGCCAAAAAGTAGAGTAGGAGGAATGAGAGGGATAGAGGGAGGTTGCATCAGGTGATGGAACGGACAGGCTGGGGAGGCAGAGGTGGTAGCGAGGAAGACAATGGGGGCGATCTAGAAGACGCTGGGGAGGAGCAGATGGTGACGAGGGAGTTGGTAGGAAGAGGAAGAAGGTGGGGCAAACAAGCGAGGCCAGATGATAGTCTAATGGCGTGTAGGTCTCACTGTCATATCTCGCCGAATTTAATGGGAGAAAGCTATAATGTAGTTCTGTATACCTACTGCCCCATAAACTATAGTTATTTGAAAAGAATTTTAAAAGTTGTGGTGATGTGTTACCTTTGCCCCAAAAGTTGTGGTTCTCTAAAATATACTTTTAATATCATGTAATTTAGATAGCCATTACCCATTTCCCACTCCTATGTAAGAGGGGGTTGGAGCTCAGGCTCCACCACCTTGTGTATGTTCCGTGTTTACTTTCCATTCTACATTGTATTTGGCCTTAATTGTGACATCTTCCCCCCCTAGAATCCTTGTCTTGGTCGGTGTCTCCTCGCTGATTCCTTCACAATGACCTAGCGCTCTTCCGGATCGTCATTTGAGGATCACGTTGTGTTTGAAAATGCATCTTGGTCCCCTAAGTGGGTTTTTATAATTAATGATAAAATGATTAAGGGGTCAATGTGTGCATCAAGATGTTGATCATGTTATTAGTCTCAAAAGCAACTTGGAACAGGCGTTGACGACATATAAAAAGACTGAAAAAGAGATGACATAAAATCTAGAGGATTAAGGTCATTTTTCTAGTCCTCTGAGTAACCTATATGATCATATTGAGTATAGAACAATTGTACTATTAAGAGAGGAGCTATAAAAGAAGATAACTTGCTAAGTGCTCAAAAGAAATCATTTCTAGAAGTCTTTGGAAATCTCTCTGCACCAAACATCAGTGCTTATTCGTAAGGCATGAACATTTCATCCAGAATGTTCGAGTGTGTGCGAGAGTAGACTCCTGCGTGCTAAGTGTTGGCCCAGACCCTTCGGGTGAGGTTCGTTTGGTGCTTCTAGAGTCTTTTAGAGCTTTGTCCAGAAGAATTCCTGCTGTCCGGACCTTCCAAGTGAAGTCCGTTCAGACACTCTGAGTGAAGACCGAGGTTCTGTCCAGAGATCTTCTTTCCGTTTGGACCTTCCCAGTGAATTGGACTGTCCAAAGTCCATCTAGTAGCTGTCCAGAGAGTTCCCTGTTGTCTGGAACTTCTTAGGTTTTCCCAAACACTTCGAGAGGGGAAAAACTGTGATCCAAAGGCTTGGCTTCATTCGGACCTTCCAAGTGAAGTCCCATCTAGAACCTCCAAGTCAGGACTTGTTCCAGCACTATCTTTCTTTCGGACCTTTGTGGTCCGGCACCTTCGAGAAAACCAAATTGGCTCTATTTTTGTTTGTTTGGAACCTCCGAGGGAGGATTGTCCAGAACCTCCGAGTCAATTTGTGTTTCAGGATAGAAGGGTTGTATTCATTTTGAACCTCTGAGTGTTAGTGGTCCAGACCCTCTGGGTTTTGGATTTTCCTGAGGTTTTGAACCGTTCAGCATGTCTGAGTTGCACCCTCCAAGTGGTGCATTCTTTCTAACATAGCCTTTGGTTTTGAATCCTGGAAGCTTCAAGCGAGGTTGTTGGGAACCTGTAGTGAGGTTTCTTTATGAGTAATGACTAGTTTTTTGAGGGCAGCCTATATAAGCCACCACCCCTCCTGGGTGAAGGCCATCCTTTGCGTCCCAAATCTAGAGCTACTCATTTGCCTATTTCTCTCTTGCCTTCTTGTGAGAAACTTTGAGATGGAGAAGATTTGAATATCTGGATTGTATTTCCATTAAGCATTCAAGCAAGGGATCACCTCCAAGCAAGAGACCAAGTTCCTATCACTTTTAGAGTTTGGCGTTAGCTAGACGGTTAGGCATCGCTCCAGAGTCTTCAAGCTTGTGAAGCAACTACGAAGTTTGAGAAGACCGAAACTCGCCTACTGCAAGGTGTAGGATTAAAGAGAAGAGGGAGGCTTTGCATCAGCAAGCATATTGAGGGAAGAGCACGTTTCGGTGCCTGCTTCGACCATCAGATCAAGCTTCCTTAACAGAGACATATGACCTCGCCAAGTGTCTGATCGTCGACAACAAATCTTTGTGTCATCGTGTTTGCATCCCTTCGCCCTTATCCTCTAGCCCATCTACTTGTTCATGTTTAGGTTGGTAGAAGTTTATTTCCTTATTATCTTGCATACTAGCATAATTAGGTTATAATTTTTTAAATTTCCTATTCACCCTCTCCTCTAGGCGACTTCCTTGATCCTTCAATTGGTATCAAAGTCTCGTGCTCTTATCTTTTATGTTTAACTACCTAGAGAACGAGGATGTCTTCTAGTGATGGTTTCAATATTGGTAGATGTCCTTATTTTTATGGTTCTAACTATGCAAATTGGAAATATAAAATAAAGATGAACTTGATGGCCATTAGCCCAAGTATTTGGGGCATTGTTCTCAATGGTTTTGTAGTGTTGAAGAAGATGAGCTCACCGATGTGGATCACAAGAACATCCACCTCAATACGCAAGCGATCAATGCTATCTTCAATGCATTGAGTCCGGATGAGTTCAACTGCATGAGCACTCTCGAGGACACTAAGATCATATGGAAGTCTCATCGAGATTCATCAAGGGACATCATCCATCAAGGAGTCCAAGCTTGACGTCTTGAAAAGCCAACTTAATAGATTCACCATGTTGAAGAACGAGGGTGTAAATGAGATGTTGATGCGCCTCAATCAAATCATGAATGAGCTCAAGAGTCTTGGGTGCTCTAAGATAAACAACCACTTTGTGGTGAAGAAGATGCTCCAAGCTCTCTCAGCCAAGTACAGGTACTTGGTGATGCTCATTTGTAAAAGGGCCGACTTCAAGAAGTTGACTCCCACCAAGGTTCTTGGGAGGATCATTGCCCATGAGATGACAATACAAGACAAGGAAGAACTCGTGGTTTCAAACTCAAGAATCAAGAATAACATCACCTTTAAGGCCAGACACATCATTGAGATGATTCAAGTGATGATGAAGAAGACAAATTTGTGAGAAGATTCTTCAAGATGTTTAAGGAGGGTGGTGCCGACATGCTTTTTGGCAAAAGAAGAAGCCACAAGTACTCGAGGACACAAGAAGAAAGTCACCAAGAGGGCATGCTTTGAGTGTGGAAAGATTAGACATTTCATCTCCAATTATCAAAACAAAAAGGAGAAGAAAGATAAAAAGGATAAGGGGTACAAGAAGAAGAGTCATGAGAAGGAGTACAAGAAGGAGAGTCATATCAGCCAAGAGTGGGATTCCGGTGACTCAAGCTCCAACTCTGAGTCTGATGATGATGATGGAGTTGCCAATCTCGCCATGGCAAGCTCAAGACCCACCAAGTCTCCACTTTGATCACTCAAGCAAAGGGGTCAAAGGTATTACAAATCACCAAGTCTCCCACCTTTGATGATAGTCATGATGATTTTCTTGATGAAGATCTTGATGATTTGAGTATGCTTAGCTATGATGTTCTTTGTTGCCACTCTTGAGAAGCAAGAAGCATTGCTTGGGAGGGAGATGGAGAAAATAAGGACTTGAATCTTAAGTACAAAGAGCTCAAAGTCTCACTTGTTGAAAGGATCAATTTCGTGCCTTCCGGTAATGGCGACTATCGGCGATACGGGAACCAGGGTCCCTTAAACCGCTGGCAAAGGCCCAACTTGACACCACATCGCCAAGGACGCGGGAGTTAAGAAGAGGTGCTCGGGAGCTCACCCCGAGCATTGTTTCACTCGGCTAAATCGAGGGGTGGCCCGAGTCACCCCTTAAAGGCGCTTCCCGAAGGGCCCAAGGCGACTTGATCCCTGCCAGGGACGAAGCAAGCAGAAGTGCTCGGGGGCTCACCCCGAGCACTCGAGCAGAGGCGCTCGGGGTTCGGGGGATCACCCCGAGCACCCGAGAAGAAGTGCTCAGGGGCTCACCCCGAGTACCCAAGGTGACCTGACCCCTGTTCGGGGCACCGAATGCCTCGCCCGGATGATGGAGCGGCCTAGTGGGTGTGCTCGGGGGCCTCCGATCCCGGGAGCCCCGAGCACCCCTTGTGGGCCCCTCCTCAATCCGCGTGGCCCTACAAGCGTATTTAATGCATGTGTCGGGTGCATTAAATGCCCATCTACTCCAAGTCCTTGCGGACCAAAGACGGTGTCCTAACCATTCCCATCCCCCCCAAGTGATAAGCCCTGTCAGCTATCAGTCTTGGAGGGGATGGGAGGTCTGACACCCTTTTTTGACTTTAAGGGCTCGCCTCCGCGCGTCCATACGCATGCCCTCTGCACCTGGTCCGTGGGGCCCGGGTAGTTGCAGCATAGCCCGTGTCAGGAGACGTCAAGTCTTCACCTTCTGACATGCCCTCATGATGATGATCCGGTTCCCAACCAAGGCGTGACCGGCACTGTTCTGCTACAGCGAATCTCAACCACTGGCGTGGCTTGCCCATGCCCTTTTCTTCTGCGACAAGCTTCATGGGAAGATATTTTACCTTTCGACCACTGTGGTGACCGCCGGATATATAAGGGGAGAACCGCAGCCATGCAAAGGGATCGAATCCTAAATCTTTTTCTTAGGCAACGCAACCTTAGACATACAAACCCTAGAGGAAGAAGAACTGGAGCACCTGTGCTGCTGGTTCACTGTAATATCTCCACATATTCTCAAATACACTCAAAGTAGGACGTAGGATTTTACACCTAGAAGGTGGCCTGAACCTGGGTAAATCACCGTGTCTTTCCTATTTTCGTATCCTGCCAAGTTCTAGCTCCGGCGTAGCTCCGTAGATCTGCGCCTCCCTGGTCGAATCCCAAAGGGGGTCCTTCCGGACCACCGATACCGGCGTTTGTACGTCGACATCGATGCTGAGGGGAGTGATTGAGGCGGCGTTGGGGAGGCCGAATAGGGGCGGTGTCGGGACTGAGCCCGAGCTACGGCTTGTGGTGGCAGCGTTTGAGGCGAGGGCGACATCCCGCGTCGACCGAGGCAAGCCGGTGGTAGATTGGAGGTGGCGGCAGCGCGTGGAGAAGAGGAGAAGGGGAAACAATGGTGAGGGCATCGGGTGTGAGTGGTAGAGAGAGGGTGAAAAAAAGTGGTGGCCGAATGGGCCAATGGGCCTGAGGTTGGCAGGCCTACCAAAAAAGAATATTTTGTTTTCTTTTCTTTTCTTAAAAAATGGAGATTCAAAGACCAATATCTACTGTTTCTTTAAAACATAAAATGAAAAAAAATAGAGAAATGAAAATAGATAGATATATACGTATATACATCGAAGAGTAAGCTGAAATTGAGATAATTGCTTAAGTTAAAATAAATTCTTCTATTTGGAAAGTGACGATGACATAGCACCCGGGTATCGTCAAGGAGGACAAAACTGGCCACTCGGGCATAGGGTGGGCCAGGCCGACTACTCAGAGTCCGACTACAACACGGGGGTGCATCATCGACTTGGAGTACAAGACATGGACACGTACCTGCCCGGAATCCCGGGTGGCAGTTGTAACCGAATAGGAAACATATCTGTAAGCCGATCCGGACTCTTGTAACTCTACCCCGGCCGCCTATATAAGGCCAGGTAGGGATCCCCGGATAGGTAGACAAAAAAGAATAGATCTCTCAGATCATCTGATCATAGGCATAGACACATACCCTCATACGGGATACCATCAATATCATCCACCAAACACAGGACGTAGGGTATTACCTCTTCTCGAGGGCCCGAACCTGTCTAAACTCTGTGCCCCGTGTGCACCCATCTAGATCTGCTACTCGTACACCGCCCCATATTCAGTATTGCCGGAATAATACTCCGACAGTTGGCGCGCCAGGTAGGGGCTGTGCGCGTAGATCCATCTGAACAGATCCAGATGGGTTTCTTCAACAACGACGGTGACTTTGTTCCGGGCCAGGTCATGAGCTTCGACCCCCGGACCTCCGCCGCCACTCCAGGATAAGCTCTCCGATTCGGAAAGCTCGACTTCATCGCCGACTTGCTCGGCAGGCTCTACCTCGGCGACTCGGCTTCCAGCCAGTTGACCGGGGGTTTCATCGCCGACTCCAACGCCGACTTGCTCGGCAGGCTCTACCTCGGCGACTCGGCTTCCAGCCAGTTGCCCGGGGGTTTCATCGCCGACTCCAACGCCGACTTGCTCAACAGGCTCTACCTCTGCGACTCGGTTTCTAGCCAGTTGCCCGGGGGCTTTGTCGCCAGCTTCATCGTCGACTTGCTCGGCAGGCTCTACCTCGGCGACTCGGCTTCCAGGCAGTGGTCAGGGGCTTCATCGCCGACTGCATCGTCGACTTGCTCGGCAAGCTCCACCTCAGCGACTCGGCTTCCAGCCAGTTGCGGGGGCTTCATCGCCTTTAGTGCTCGGAACCTCATTCGAGTTGACTACTTCGGCAATCAACTCCAACAACCTGATCGCGCTCGAATCGAATCTACTGCTCGGAACAGGTCTTCACCCGTCGAATAGAGATCCCGACTGGTCGATACGATCGAGTCCCTTCTACCCGTCCTCGACTACGACTCGGACGGCTTCAAGGGTTCGGGAAGCCACAATCCTTCTCGGGAGGACTTCATGGTGGACTCGGATGCGCCGTACGTTGCCGCCCGACTACACCCGGGGGCTTACCGACTGAAGGATAAAACGGCAACCTCGTCACCAACGCTTGGAACATTGAACAGCTAAGTCGTTTCTATGCTTAAGCTTTGTACTTCCATATTTTAATTATGAATAAGTGAATAAATATTTCTTTGCTCCATCCGAGTAACTTTGGGGTTCCCGACTGGCCCGCTATGCGCGCCCACGGCTACTCATAGCGGACACTCGGGGGCTACACCACACTGGGTGCGCCTAAACGCACTCGGGCTCCTCTCTTTCAACAATTATTTTAGTACTGTGTAAACAGCCCGGCGTTAACTCTTCGTCTTCGATCGCCGGTCTAACGCCACAACCCTGCGCTACACGAGAAACAGCCCACGGCTAATCTCTACGCAATGGGGGCTACGACGGGTCGGCAAGAGCACACACAAAGGGCTAACTTACACATGAACGAATCTTTACGAAAGAAGAGATTAATAAACATGACACAAGTTCACCAAAACATGCAGAGTCACACTCGGACTTCCCGAGTACTTAACATGCATTTGCGAACGGTTCATGTATTTATTCCTACTTCCACAGGTTAGCGCGGTCGGCGAAGGCGTTTCACTGCAACATAGACTCCTCCTCCTCCATCAGCCTCGAGAAAATCATCAAGACCCTCCGCTCGGTTCCACGAACCGAGTGGAGGCTCGGGGGCTACACCCTCTGGGTGCACTGTTCGTGCCCCCAGAATGAAATCTACAATAAAGAACCTCTGTCCGACTGCTCTAGACAGACACCGAACAACTCGGGATCGAAGCACTGCAGCCTGTATTCTAGTTCTGACGTGAATTTCGAGGGTATTCCCCTAGAGGGACACTAGTTGGACGCTCGAGATACCAGATACCACTCAGGAATTCAGTCGGGACTCATGAAGTTCTAAAGTCCCTCACATTCTCCCTGCAAGTGATGACGAGGCCCGCTCAGGCGGATGCCACTCGGGAAGCCTGCCTAGGGGAGAGGGCAAAAGCACTCGGCGTAACCAAGACAAAAATCAGCTACTCGGGAATCATAAAAACCCTCCACTCGGTTCCACGAACCGAGTGGAGGCTCGGGGGCTACACCCTCTGGGTGCACTGTTCGTGCCCCCAGAGTGAAATCTATAACAAGACAAGGAGCCTCCGCCCGACTAATCCAGTCGGTCGAAGGCTCGGGGGCTACTGACGATGACATAGCACCCGGGTATCGTCAAGGAGGACAAAACTGGCCACTCGGGCATAGGGTGGGCCAGGCCGACTACTCAGAGTCCGACTACAACACGGGGGTGCATCATCGACTTGGAGTACAAGACATGGACACGTACCTGCCCGGAATCCCGGGTGGCAGTTGTAACCGAATAGGAAACATATCTGTAAGCCGATCCGGACTCTTGTAACTCTACCCCGGCCCGCCTATATAAGCCAGGTAGGGATCCCCGGATAGGTAGACAAAAAAGAATAGATCTCTCAGATCATCTGATCATAGGCATAGACACATACCCTCATACGGGATACCATCAATATCATCCACCAAACACAGGACGTAGGGTATTACCTCTTCTCGAGGGCCCGAACCTGTCTAAACTCTGTGCCCCGTGTGCACCCATCTAGATCTGCTACTCGTACACCGCCCCATATTCAGTATTGCCGGAATAATACTCCGACAACTGGATCCTCAAAAAGAATCAAACTTGAAAACCCCAAAGAATTGCCTTTCCTCCAATATAGATTTGAGATCAAGATGGAAATGAGAGATTCTTCGGGTATGCTAGGATGGAATTACATGAACATGATCTTTCATTACTAACTTGCCATATCCAAGAGATCTCAAAAGACAGAGGCAAGAAATGAAAATCCAAAAGAGAGAGAAAGAGAGAAAGGGAGAGATAATCTCAAGAACACATACTCTCTTCTTGAAACTCTTCTTGTATTGATTTTCTTGATGTTTAGAAGCCTCTCCGCTGAGACAAAAGCTCTCTTGAGAAGCTCTTACAAAGAATTGTCCAAAAGTTAGGGTTTTACAAACCCACCATCTCCTATTTATAGTGGAAGGGGCATACGCCTCTCCACTTGGGCCTTAAATCCCACCTAAGGGCATAGGGCTCTTAGCACGCATCCCAAAGTGTCTAACCCACCTATCCACCCTCAAACCTCCTTACCACCACAAGCCTAATCCTAAACCACATCATTGGCCACCGCCGTGATTTCTTTGATTTTGCTTCAGTGGTGTCTGCACCTTTATAAAGTGCCCTCGCACCAACTTGGTCCTTACGTCTTATCTCCACCTTTGCCTTGTCCGTTAAGGCTTTTTCTTGAGCCGCCTGATGTCGTCGCCACCAACTTGATCGCATCTCCGCCCTCCAGGCATCATGCCGATCCTCGTGACTGAACCACTGTCGCACTCATTAACCCTGCACACTAGTAGACAAGCAAACCGGTTTGCGAGCACAAGTTTTTCTACTTGACCCAAGTTAGTCGAGAAAATAATTCCATCAATTTTTACGAGACAAATTGACTAAACTCTAATCAATCAGAATGCACGTGGTCAAAAAGTTTTCACTATCGGAACATCCGATTCCTGGATCAGAACCTCTGATTCTCACATCCGGGGTCTGAGGCTGAGACCAGAGATTGAATTTGGTCCCTCTGGAATTGAAGTTCGGAGCCTCTGACTTCAATTTCATCTCCACAGACACGATCTGGAAATCCACCAGACATTCACTGAAGCCAAGTCCAGAACCTGAACTTGGAGCCTCTGGAATTGAAGGTCGGAGCCTCCGACTTCAATTTCGACTCCACAGACACGATCTGGAAATCCACCAAACATTCACTGAAGCCGAGTCCAAAATCTAAACTCGGAGCCTCCAGAAATGGAAGTTGGAGCCTCCGACTTCAACTCGGAACTTCTGAAACACATCGGAATTACCGATCATTAAACCGGAGCCTCCGGTTTTTCTAGAGCGCTAAAAACATAGTCGAGATCGGATCTTCCAAATAGATCGGAAGTTCCGATCAGAATACCAGAACATCCGATATAAACATTTCAAACATGAACGTTGAATTCTTACAACCGAACATTCAACTCTAATAACAAACTCTATGGCAAAGTATTCATCATCTGAAACCTAGAGAAGCAGTACAACTCCATCTAGGTTCTACAGTGGTGTTAGCCACAATACATTTGATGCACATAGTATCAACGGGAGACCGGTAGTCCTTGGTGGGCTAGGATGCGGGGTATGACCGAGTGGGTGGTGAAATGGCTCTGTGATCATGGGTACGTGATTTGAGGTTCGCTACCTCGGGACATATTTATGATCGTTTTGTGGGTACAGTTGCACAACTCTGTAGAGTGTGAGAAGTGTGGTTTAGTCATTCCATGTTCTTGGTTGGAACTGCAAACCTGACAGAAAGGGATCTATCAGGGATCCTAGCAGCTGTGAGATATGAGATTATATTCTCCTAATTAAACTTGACTTGTTCTTTGAGTTTGCAAACCTGGCAGAAAGGGATCTATCGTGGATCTTATCTTACAAAATACGTTGCTTTTGGAGAACATTGCTGTTCTTAGTAGATAGTGCATCAAACACCACTTTTCTATTCCTGGACTTGTTGAGTACCTTTTGTACTCATCCCTCTATTCTAATTCCTTTGGCTAGAAACTGAGCCGACGATGGAACAAGACGTAGTCTATGTTGAGGTCGAAGAGGAAGTTTCCAATAGATAGCAGTGACAAAGGAGGACGAAGGCGTCGAGTACTACTTTGACTATCGTGACGAGAACATTACCGAATAGAAGTATAGGAAGTGTGAGACGAGATTTGTAGATATGTCTTTTGCTGTAGCCGACTGGAACGGTTTTAAATTCCTTGTACTTTGGGCATAAGTTTGTATAACTGTACCTTATTCTTTGAGTTTGTAAATTAAGTTTGTAATAAATGAACCGCTGCAATGCTTCTGTCGTGCTACTCTGTGTGATATGTTATAGACAAGAAGACACTTCGTATACAATCTTTCAAAGACTAGCATATTACTCGAAGGGTAGTATGTGGGTCGCCGCAGGTACTCCCTATTTAGTGTGTTACACATCTTATGCTCCAAATGTTTTAAACTTCAAGCAACATTTTGAGAATTCAGGATACTTAACATATTCCCTAACTCACAAACCTATCCCTCCGTGTGCTATGATGATGAATGGTGACGAGGTTGGATGGATGGTATGGTTATTTGTGTTCCTTTGTGCATGACGCTCCATTCTGTGGTTACCTAAGTTGCTTGTTACTAAACTTGTGTTGCTATGATCCTATGCTAGCTCTGTGATGCTCTTGTGTATTGTGTGATGCTGATCTAGTCCATGTGCTCCTATATTAGTTCATGTGATGGTTCACTAGTTGGTTAAATTTACTTGATGCAAAACATGAAACTGAGAAGAACAAATATACACTTCTATTGGATTGTTGCCATATTTTAAATTAAACTGATGAGAACAGATACATAGCTAATCACTGTTATGCTTAGTGGTTGCCGTTAACCAAAAGAATAGATACAACTCTGATCTGATTTATATGTCTATGCTATGATCCTATGCTATAATCTAAGAATAGATACTGCCCTGGTTTATTTTGTAATTTTCTAAAGAATAGATTCTTTATGTGTTTCTTATCTATTTGATTAAAACTAGCATGAACAGACGATATGCTTGTTTCTTATCCAGATTATTAGAATAATGAATCAAATGATTTTGTGCAATAATTTAGTGATAAGAACATGATGCGACACTATTAAACATGTGTAATGATTCTAAAGCATGATTTAATGCTTTAATCTAAGAGTAAACAATATCTAAATGTATATATGTGTGTGTGTGTATATATATATATATATATATCAATATAGGTGTTAGGCTGATATGATCAGATTATCGACTTGATATTGTTAGGTTTTTATTTATCCAAACGCAGAATATCTCCACTTAATTGGGTAGCTTGTCTTTGTTTAAAAAAGGAATCCTTTCTTCTCTTCTCTCTCTCTTTTCTATTTCACCAACCTTGGTGAAGTTCTAGAACTAGTGTAATCTTCAGGCTCGGTTGATTTCTTTCTTCTTTGGAGTCGCCTCCTCCTCTTTGCTGTCTTGGCCTTCTTCTCTCTGGTGTTGATCCTCCCCTGGCCTTGGTCTTCTTCTCCTAGTTACTAGTCATTGTCTATCTTTGCTGATTTATGATGCTTGTCTGGTGGTTGTGTGATGCAATAGAGCTCCTATGGGTATCTAGTTATAGCCTCTTTGAGGCTGTTTGTGATGGAATTTTAATTTACTCTAGATTGACACCTAATGTGGTGACTCTTGCTATGAAATGGTGATAGAGCTGGTTAAGTGGCATTTTAAGGTGAATCCTAATTTATCTAAAGCTAGTGGTGGCATTTGCAGCTGCCAGCAATAGATTGCTTTGCTGGTTTGTCTTGATCATCACTTTAGATCATTCTAGTTACTCAAAATGGTTGCTCCATGTCATATGGCGTGGCAAGTTGGCCAATTTCGTAACTGATTAGCATTTTGGACATTTAGATTAGCTGGATTAACATATAAAAGCTAATATTAAAGTAATCTAATCAGGGTTGCCTAATTGGAGACTAATCTAAAATAAGTTAGCTTATGGAATTAGATCAACTGCCTTACATGCTATCGAATAACTATGTTGACATTAAATGTATTGGAACCAAAACTAGTTCTTTGGTTCCTCAAGATTGATCTTCTAAATAAATTGCATTTCCAAAATGAATGTAAACACTCTGACCACTAATCCAATTGTTTGTTGTTGGAGCTCCTTTTTATGTGTGTGCAGGTTAAATGGAAGCAAAGAAGAGAATAAAGAAAGAGAAAGAACTTGATTAGTGTAGTTTAGGATTTTATTCTTGTAATATCTTTTGTAATTCATTTATTTTAAATTTCTTATAATCATAACTCTTTGTAATATAATTCTTGTAATCTTAACTCTTTGTAATATATCCAATGTATTAACATTCCTCTATTATAGCCTCTTTGAATTGAAGAAATGTTTTAAATATTACTTTAAACTTCAAATGTAATATTATTTAACAAGTGTACAACTTTTTGAGTATTGATAATGTATTGGAAACTTTTTGTATATTGGGTTTTTTTAATCATATCTTGTTAGTCATTTATTCAATAAATAATCATTTTTCTAAATTTATGAACTTCATATTCAATTTTTTAAATTTACCTAATTTCATGCATGTATGCGAATAATGCACAACACATTCCTTAAACCCCTCTTTTCATCGTTAACGAGATTTCAGGTTCTCACATTCTGTCCCCCTTAAAATATTTCGACCTCGCAGTTGCTAACTCTCCTACCTGAAAAGATAAGGGTAGTCTTTGCGAAAATCTTCTTCTCCCACGTTGCTTCTCTCACTGGATGATTTCTCCATTGTACTTTGGAATTTGATAGCCCTGTTTCTGAGTTGTTTCTAGTCTTCCTCCAATATCTTAATCAGTCTCTCAATATAGGACAAGTATGGTTTTTTATTCATTACTATAGCTGCCACAAGATCCTTCAGGACCATCAGAATTGATGAGGATGGGGTTCGAAATCCTACCATAGTATGGCTCAGAAGACTCTATGGAATAGTCCAGAAGCTCTCCTTTTGAACTAAGAACTATTAGATACATAAGACCACCATAGTGATAATCATCACTTCGTCTAATGGTCTCTATTGGGAAATTCTCTTCCGTTTGCCAGAAGAATGCCAGAGTAGGTAGTCGGACTAGGGAGTCTACATGTGCTACTTAAGTTTCCCGCTCAAGGTGTAGCTCACGAACTCTGTCAGGGTCACAACTTCTAGCTATGTGAACTCCAAGCTCTCTTTGTAAGGACATAATGATTCCTTAAAGGGCATTCACTACCTCTACACTCTTTCTAATGTAGTGGAAGTTTATTCCTACATTCTTTAGAGAGGCTAGATAAATAGTCTATAGCTCATGATGGTATTACCATATATGCAGTACCTTGCAGATTTGTGGCTTGTGTCTCCCTCACTGCAACTGTGGTATTTAGCAACGCTAATTGTGCTGCTATATGTGCAGTACGACCTTCTGCACTATACCATAGTTGTTCTAGTCTACTCCCCACTCGACCCTTTTCTTTGGCCCTGTACTTATCTAGTAGAGGACCACCATAAAAACTTGTCATGACTAAGTTTGGCCTTCCTCGAACTCTAAGGTTAATAGGAGATCCATCAGATTGTGACTCCAGGCACAAGGAACACTCTGTGGGTCCTGCCTCTCAAGTACAACTAGTACGCGGTAGAGTATAATACGCCATTCCTTGTTGTGGAAAGAAATACAAATCAGTATCCATCAAGTAGCTTTACTCAAGGTAAGGTACTAAAAATAAGCAGATAACTCCCATCGTACTAGTATGATATGATATTCTCATTTGAATATCTATCATATTTTAAGAATATTAACTTTAGATGAGAATACTATAGTTTCCTATGTAATCATTTTACTAAAATGACAGGTCTCCTAACAAAGTTTTTATTCCTAAAGGTAGAAACAATTGCTCTGATACCACTTGACCCATCTGCCGTCCGATCGTAGCGTTCACTAGGACTAGAGCCAACCGTCCATCACAAGCGATTCCATGCAATGATGTCTTCCTAGCTTATTATCTCCACCCTACACCTCCCTATCAATAACCACAATCATAACCCTAACCTTAGAAACCTCCGCCACCCATGCTGCCACGACCAGTTTTCCTCATCACCCGATTAAGCGACCCTGTCACACACTGCATGGTGTAGCGTGCCCAGTCTTTGATATAATACATGAAACCACGTCTCATTATAGTACACCACAGTAGTACAAAAGAAGCTTGCAATGGTCTAATACACTGATTATTAAAGCAAAGGTATACTAGATAGTTTGACTCAAAAGAAGTACAATATGATAGATTCAGAAATTAGTAGATAACTGAAAGCCTATAAACATACTCTATTATAGCTATGTTATCTTGACTATTCTATAGTAACTTCTACTGTCCGGCTCCATGTCATCTTTTCTCGATAGTTGATATAATGTCTATTCCTTTGACTCTTTCAGATAGGTCCAGCTCCTCATTTTCCTGTGGGGTTTAGTATCCTCGACTTGGACTATACTACTTAGAGCCTAACAAATGAGGTTTTATGTATGAGATGAATACGATAGTACTCAACATATTCATTAATAGCAACAGTATTTGATATGAACTATTACTGCAAGGACATTATTCCTCAAGCATTAATGCTTTTTCAATAAAAATTCTAGACAAAAGTCAAGTTTTTAACTTTAGACAATTCTTTATGCTCAGAAGGCTTTACTGATCACTAGAACCTTCATGGTTCATTTCCCACCACATTCACAGTTCATACCCAGATAGAGAGATGATAATGCCACACTTCAAATACACTCTACAGAGGTGTGCCACTTTACCCTTGTACTTAGTCCATTATGCCGGTTATGTAACCCATCACACTTCCATCAGTGTGTGGCCAGATCTAAGATTCGAGATCATTTTGCCCTTCCCATGTGCATATCTCAACCTTTGTAGTCGGCCCAACCACTGACACACCCTCTTCATTATAGCATACCTAAGTGTTTGGCGTCATAATATCGCTCCCGCGAGTAGAATTTAGTGGTTGTCGCACTCCCCTGGGCGAGGGGCATAGCGTCCCCGAACGTTACTCTTGCATACAGGTTTCTAGAAGATATGTTAGTCTAAAAGG
>JAGXJF010003892.1:0-19479 GCA_019208055.1 Stipa capillata
TTCGAGCCAACGGGGAGCCGTCTCGGCCGGACGACTTAACCGCTGAAGCAAGAGCAAGTCGGCCCCCTCGGACGAGGTGAGAGGGCGACTTGGCCGGGGCGAGGAGAAAGGCGAGGCGAGACCACCGGGTACGGACGACGCCATCGGCGCTTGAGGCGACAAAGGCGGAGGCGAGCCGTACCGGCGAAGGGAATCTACGAAATATATATACCGGCGCATGTAGTAGGTAGCGGCGAGGTGGAGAGTACGAGTTCGGCCCAATGTACGGTGGACACGGGCTAGGAAAAGATGTAACCTTTTGAGGCTGGTAGCGATGTATTTACACTTGTAAGCCGTTTTGCCTATATAAGGGCAAGTTGGCACCCCGTATGAACAGAGATCAATACACGCTTCTATCACTCATTCCCCAACACTTTGGTCTTCGCGGTAGTTGGATAAAGTCCCGCGACGCTTGGCTTCGTTCCCCAAGTCTCCCCTTAGCACCTCGGTCTCCGACCCGGGGTGCCTACACTTGCTGTCCGAGAACCACCTCGCCAACAGTTGGCGCCGACCGTGGGGACGGAGGGGCGAAGTACTTCCTGAGCGGGTCCTCCATCATGCCGCCTCGACCGAAGAAGGGCGCGACCACGACAAGGCGAAGGCGCGGCGGCGAGCAGCAGGCGCGGGGTCCAGCTCCCTCCCCCCGCGGCCGAGGGCGAGACGAACGTGGAAGCTGCAAGAGCCGCCCCGGCCAGGAAGGTCCCGATGGTGCGGGGCGAGCTCACCTCCGGCGCCGCTGCGGACGGTGCGTCGCGGGCGGCGTGTCCCGTCCGCGGCGCGGGCGCCACCCCCGGTGGGGCCCTCGAGCGGACGGACCCTGGCGGACGCGGTGGACGACTTGCGCCGGCAGGCCGACGATGGTGGCGAGGAACACGGGTGGCATTGCAGGCGCGCCTCCAGGCGGCGGAGCTGGAAGCCCAAAGGGCGAACTCGCAGTCCCAGCAGATGGCCGACCTTTATCGAGCCCAGCTCGAAGCCACACGCGCCCTAGTGACCCCCCCGCCCCCTCCGGAGACATCCGCCGCGGAAGACTTGCGTCATCAGTGGCCGCCGACCGGGCCGCCGCCCGAGCAGAAGTCCTCGCCCGTCATCCGCGGCCGAGTCTCTCCTCAAGGACCTGGACGCCGCGCGGGCCCGGGCGGCCGCGCTTATGGGCGAGGCGGACCGCGAGGCAGCTCGCCTCAGGACGACCGTGCTGCTGAACCAGCAAGTCGCCCAGGACGGAACCCACAGCGGCAGTGCGGGCCCGGGCGTGAGTGCCCAGCGCACAGACAGGGCGCACGAGGAGCAAGATCGGGCGGGGCGCGGCGAGGTCGTCGACCTCACGAGCTTGGCAAGCCCGCTGAGCCCAGGGCTCATGGCGGTCCCGTTCCCGCCAAAGTTTCGTCCCGCCGACCTCCCGAAATACGCAGGCACGACGGATCCGGTCCTATATACAAGGGTGTACGAGGCCGCCGTGATGGCCTCGGGCGGGTGGCGAGCCCATCATGGCGAAGAGCCTGCTTCTCGCCCTCACCGGCATCGCCCAGGCATGGTACCTCGGCCTGGAGCCCCGCACGATCTACTCGTGGGAACAGCTCCGGGACAAGCTGCACAGGCACTTCCAGGGGTGCCGAAACAAGGAGATGACCTCGACGGACCTCAGCAACCTCCGACAGCGACCCGGCGAGACCATCCGCGCGTTCCAACGTCGCTTCTTCGAGGTCCAATGCCAAGTGAAGGGGGGTCGCGGAGCAAACGATCTGCGAGGCAGCGAGGCGAGGCATCAACAACGAGGCCTTGGCCGACAAGCTCGAAAGGAAGCGCCCTTCCCCCGTCGAGCAGCTATACGATATCATGGAGGTATATGCCCGAGTCGAGGAAGGGCAGATTCTGCGAAGGTAAGAGGCCAGGGCGACGCAGGCATACCTGGGGAGCGAGAAGACTGAGGCCGAGCGGCGCCGGCCGAGGCGCCATGAGATACATCACGTATCAGACGAAGGGCGACCGCAAGAAAGTCAAAGGCGTCAGACCGCCCGCTCCCGCCTCGCGAGCCTCCGCGCCACCACGGAAGGGAGCCCTATGCCCGACCAGGGCTAGGCCGTGGAGACCAAGCACCTCGCCCGCGAGGGGGCGCCTCGCCCACGACCCCGGCGAAATTACTGCGAGCTTCATAAGCTCTGCTCGCACTCCACAGACGAATGCGAGGTCGTCACCCGAGCGCGGGCCGACACCCCCCTCCCCGGGCGGAGGGCGAGCGGCGCAATCAAGAACCACGGGGCGAGGCCCCACCACGCATACTTGTGCATGAAGATCCCCGCGCCCGCCGGAGTTGTGACAGTCCACGGCGACCAAGCCCTCTCCCGCGCATCGAGCAATCTGCGACCATCAGATACGTCCACGACGTCGTCCCAGTGGCTGAGACACCACGCTCCACCTCGCTGCCTCAGGCGAGGTCCTCGGCATCGACCTCGCCCCCGACCAATTCATGTCGTCCACCACGGGGTGGTGGGTCCCCAAGCCCAGACCGGACGGGGGAAAACCCAGTCTGTTCCGTTATCTGAAGACGAGCCTCACAAGACCGTCCTGGTGAGGCAGATCTCCCGGCCGAGACGGAGCAAGCCCTCCTCCTCGTCCTGCGGGCGAACGCGGACATATTCGCCTGGGAGCCCGAAGATCTGCCTGGGGTCCCCAGGAGCATAATCGAGCACAAGCTGCGGGTCCGGCCGGGGGCTCGCCCAGTCAAGCAGCGGCTGAGGAAGATGTCGACCGACCGACAGCTTGCGCCCGCGAACAGGTCGCAAAATTACTCAAGGCCGGGGTCATTCGCGAAGTACTGCACCCGGAGTGGCTGGCGAATCCGTGTACTCATCAAAAAGGCAAACGGACAGTGGCGTATGTGCGTCGACTACACCGACCTCAACAAGGCGTGCCCAAAGGACGACTTCCCCCTCCCCCGCATCGACCAACTCGTGGACGCCACGTCCGGCTGCGAACTCATGAGTTTCCTCGACGCATACTCCGGGTACCATCAGGTGTGGATGGCGAGGAGGACGAGGAGGAAGACGAGCTTCATCACCCCGTGCGGGACGTTCTGCTACGTGCGAATGCAGTTCGGCCTTAAGAACGCAGGCGCGACGTTCGCCCGGCTGATCGGCAAAACCCTGCGCGATCAAGTCGGCCGCAACGTCGAGGCATATGTGGACGACGTCGTCATAAAAAGCAGCCTCGCCCAGTCACACGCGGTCGACGTGCAGGAGACCTTCAGCAATTTGCGCAAGTCCGACATGCGTCTAAACCCGGAGAAATGTGTCTTCGGCGTGCGCGCCGGGAAGTTGCTGGGATTCCTCGTCTCCAAGCGGGGGATAGAGGCCAACCCAAAGAAGATACAAGCAATCCTCAGCATGAGTCCCCCACCACAACCAAGCAAGTTCAGAAGCTGACGGGTCGCCTCGCCTCCTGGGAAGGTTCGTATCTCGCTCCGCCGAAAAAAGGGCTCCCGTTCTTCAAAGCCCTAAGGGGCTCCGGGAAGTTCGAATGGACGGAGGAGTGTCAGCTCGCCTTCGAGAACCTCAAGCAGTACCTCGCCTCGCCTCCGCTCCTCCAGAGCCGTCCCCGGGGGATGTCCTCCTGCTGTACCTCGCCGCAACGGCCTCGGCCGTCAGCGCCGTCCTGGTCAGGGAGCAGGCGCGGACCCAGAACCCGGTCTACTACGTCTCCGAGTCGCTGCAAGGGGCGAAGCTGCGCTACACCGAGCTCGAGAAGCTCGCATACGGGCTAATCATGGCCTCCCGAAAGCTTCGCCACTACTTCATGGCCCATTCAGTCCGGGTCCCGACGTCGTTCCCAATCGGCGAGATGTTCCGCAACAGAGAAGCCACCAGCCGAGTCAGCAAGTGGGCAGCCGAGCTCGCCCATTCACCATCGAGTTTCTTCCTCGAACCGCCATCAAGTCGCAGGTCCTCGCCGACTTCATCGCCGAATGGGTCCCCCGCCCGGTTTTCGAACCCATCGCGGGCGACTCTGTCTGGACGCTATACGTCGACGGCTCCTGGTGTGCGGAAGGAGCGGGGGCTGGTGCGGTTCTGGTGTCGCCGGGAGGAGCGAAGATGCTATACTCGGCCCGCTTAGACTTCAAAACAACGAACAACGTCGCCGAGTACGAGGCTCTTCTACTCGGCCTCCGCAAGGCTGCGAGCGGCCGGCGCGCGCCGTCTCCTCGTCCGAAGCGACTCGCAGTTAGTCGCCGGCCAAGTCGGAAAGGACTACCAGGCAAAGGATCCGGAAATGGCGAGGTATCTAGCGGCGGTAAGGACCGTTGAGAAACACTTCAGCGGGATCACGATCCAGAGTATCCCGCGCTGGGGACAATGTCGAGGCCGATCTTCTGGCCCGGGCGGCGAGCGGCGGCTCCACCCCGCCTCCTGGTACGTTCAGCGAGACCTTGAGGGCCCCCTTGGTCGAGGCTGGGGACCGAGGTCAACGCCATCACCACAGGCGCCGCTTCGCCTGAAGATTGGAGGGCGCCGATCGAGGACTACCTCATTTCGGAGAAGGAACCCGGAGACCCAACCAAAGCTCGGCGCCTCGCCGCGCGTGCGCGGAGCTTTATCATCCACAAAGGCTCGCTCTACAAGCGGGGGGTGTGCGCCCCGTTTCTGAGGTGCCTCGCACTCGAAGAAGGACGGAGCCTGCTCAAGGAGATTCACCAGGGGCTCTGCGGTTCGCACCTCGCCCCGCGGTCCTTGATCACCAAGGCCTACCGTGCTGGCTTCTACTGGCCAACGGCGTTGACCGATGCCCAGTCGCTGTACGGCGCTGCCCCGTTTGCCAGTGGATGGGCCGAGGTACTAACGAACCAGCGTCGGTGATGCAGCCCATCTCGCCCTCGTGGCCCCTCGCCCGCTGGGGGGTGGACCTCGTCGGCCCTTTCAAAACGGCGAGCCGGGGGCGCCAAGTTCGTCGTCGTCGCCCTGGACTACTTCTCCAAATGGATAGAGGCCGAACCACTGGCAAAAATCACTTCGGCCGCCGTGCAGAAGTTCGTATGGAAAAATCTCATCTGTCGGTTTGGCCTCCCACGCGAGCTTACTGTGGACAACGGCACGCAGTTCGACGCGGCAAATTTCAGGACGTTTTGCTCCGGCCTCGGCGTCAAGCTCTGCTTCGCCTCGGTCGCCAACCCCAAAGCTAACGGCGCGGTGGAAAGGGCGAACGGCATCATCCTCTCCGGCCTACGGCGGCACATGTTCGAGCTTCCCGCCGGAAAGTGGGCGGACGAGCTCCCCAACGTCTTATGGTCGTCTCGCACCTCGGTCAGCCGGGCGACGGGCCACACCCCATTCAAACTGCTGTTCGGCGAAGAAGCCGTCACCCCGGCAGAAGTCGAGTTGGAGTCCCTTCGCATGCGCGAGTCACTAGACGACGATAACCATCTCACGTCCCTCGAGGGGCTCGACGAGGTCCGACAAAACGCCGCTCTCCACATCGACCAGTACCAAGCCGCCACGGCGAGACACTACAACAAGATGGTGAAGCCAAGACCGATAAAGGTGGGCAACCTGGTGCTCAAGAGGAAGCTCAATCCCGAAGCCGACGGCAAGCTCGCCCCAAGTGGGAAGGCCCGTACGAAGTCGTCTCCTAGTCTCGACCGTCGTCGTTCCGCCTGAAGGACCTGGATGGAGTCGTCGTCAAGCACAGCTGGAACAGCGACAATCTCAGGAAATACTACATCTGATCTCGCCGCGAGAAACTGCTGCTGCGCCAGCCAAAAAGGACGTCGTCCTTGTAAAAAACCGCATATTTTGGTTATGATGACAGCTCGTTATGTTCCAGTTCCGCGCCGCGCCCCAACTTAACGAAACGGCCCGGCTCCGTGCCTCGGCCTCAGTGGCGACACGGCCCCGCGCCGCGCCCCAACTTAACGACACGGCCCGGCTCAGCGCCTCGGCCTCAGTGGCGACACGGCCCCGCGCCGCGCCCTAACTTAACAACACGGCCCGGCTCCGCGCCTCGGCCTTAAGGGCGATACGGCCCCGCGTCGCGCCCTTAGCAGGCGACACGGCTCCGCGCTGCGCCTCGACGTATCAGCGACTCGGCCCAGAGCCTCGCCCCAACCTAGCAGCGACGCCCCCCCCTCCCAAACACCGCGCCATTAAGGTCAACCTTCTCGGCCTCACCAACACGTCGTACGCGAGTCCTACATAACCTCGCCTCGTCCAAACAAGAAGCACCTCGCCCATTGTATAAACACAGAGCAATAAGTTACAATAAGTCTACTTCGCGGTTGCCCCTACTGGTGGGGGAAGGGCCCTTCGGTCCATAATAAGTCACAAGTCGCGTACGGCACGTAGGGTCGACCGCGTCGGCTTAACTGGCGACATGGCGTTCAACGAGGAAAGATGCTCGATGATCCTACACTACTTCGCGACGCGTCCAACACATACCTCGCCCAATCTACGAAAGCAGCGAATAAATAGATCTGCAGTTACAAGAAGAGGCGGACCGCGACTACTTCACGGTCGCCCTTTTATTTCCGGTGGGAGAAGGCCCCCGCTGGTCCATGATGGATTACAAAGTCGCGTCCAGCGCAACAACAACAAAAAAAAACCACTAAGTCACAACGTCCCAGAATCTGGGGCGAGCTAGACGTTACAACAACCCTACTCGGCATCATTAGGCACTTCGGCAGCGAGGGCCAAAAGGATCAGGTCCCCGTCCCCTTGGTCTTCAGCCGAATCGTCGCCCTCGACCTCCTCGCTAACCGCGGCAAGCAGCCCGCTCCTTCGGGCTGCAACGGCCCCCAGGGCGACATCCCCCACGGATTCCCCGGGTCCATCATCGTCCTTCCGAGTAGCCGGCAGGGCAGCCAAGCAATGCTTATGCGACATAGCCACGAAAGGGCGAGAACCTCGTCGCCCAGCGGGCGACTTATGTCGCGACGACGTAGTCTGTAAGCAAGCATGATAAAAATGAACACCGATAGAAATAAACAAAGCCAACTCATGACTTAACCAAAAGATTTCTACGCCACGCGGCGAGTTCACAAAAACGCCACAGGCGGCAGGCACGTCGACGCAGCGACAAAAAAGGAAAAAGCTTTTAACCGGCCCCAAAGGCGAACTTTAAACCTTTGCCGGCGAAGACGATGCGGGCGACTTGCCACCCGAAGTGCCTTCAGCGCCTTTCGAGCTCGCCCCCACGCTCGGCCGCTTCCGGGACTTCTGGATCGCCTCCATATACTTCTGCCCTTTCTTGCGAGGAAGACCAGACCGAAGACATGAAGGCGTCCGCCTCGCCCTTGAACTTGTGGCGGACCCCAACCACGTCGGCTGTCTTCGGGGCGACGTACCCTGGGGTCGAGAAGACCGAGGACTCGGAGCGGGACGCCAAGGAGGAGCAGCCGAGGAGAAGCTCTGCGGCGGCCCGGGCGTTGTCTTGGGCAAACTGCAAGGCCGCCAGATGAGAGTCATGGCAGACCCGAGTCGCCCATTTTATGGCCTCCTCAGCATAGGCCTCCGCGTCGTCACTGCTGAAGGGAGCGACGCCGAGCCCGACCACTTCGCTCGTCATATGTGCCGCATGGCACAACCCTGTGACGAGTCGGCGCGTCCGAGAATGTCGGTCGGCATGGAAACCGAGCCGCTCATGCACCAAGGAGAGGTCGGCGCGGAGTCGCTCGACCTCCTGCTCGGCTGAGGCGGACTTCTTCTCTTCCGAAGCAAGCAACTTAGCCGCTGCCTCGGCCTTCCCGCGCTCAGACGCGAGCGACTGCTCCGCCTCAGAGGCACGCTTCTTCAACGCCTTGGCCCCTTCGCGCTCTGTGGCAAGATCGCCCTCCGCGCGAACAGCGCGCCTCTCCATCTCCTTCAGCTTGGACTTCAGGAGTCCCACCTCGGAGGTAGCCTCGTCCAGACACACGGCGAGCGCGGCCGACCTGTCCTCCGCAGAGCTAAGGGCGTGCAGGGCGTCGTTGGTGCGAGCCCTCTCCTCGGCCAACGGACTGTCAGTGTCGCCTGCGCGCGCCTCCAGAAGCGCCAGCTTCTCGGCGACGAACAGACACTGAAAAAGAAAAAGTTAGTATTCATCCACCGGAGGCAACGAGGGGCTGGCTAGGTTACCTTCAGCGCCGCGGCTCGCGCCGCCGCTCCGACCTGAGATGCTGACATCCCGACGAAGCTCGCCGCCACGTCCTCCTCGGACAGCCTCGCCCCAGGGCGACTTATGAGGTCCAGCTCCAGCGGCGAGGCGGCGAAGAACTCCGGCCCGAGCCGACCAGATAGCTCCATGCGGGGGCGAGACAGCTGAGCCGAGTCAAGGGAACCCCCGCTCTTCGCCTTCTCCCTCGGGGACGACGAAGACAGCACCGTCACGACGTCTGGGGCGGAAGCCTTCTCGGGTACCGACGCCTTGACCGGGTCGGCCTCGCCATCCGCGTCGCCTGGCGAGCGCTCCTTGGAAGTCTCCGCCAGCGGCGTGTGCTCCGCCGTCACACCTCCGGGCAGAGCTTCGCCCGAGCGAGGCTCCTCGGCAAGCGACCGCGCCCGAGGAACCGGGGGGTCTTGGAGGGACCCCTCGGCGACGTCGCCCTCGACGGCCCCAACGACTTCGCCAATCTCGAACTCAGACGAAGATGAGGAGGACGAGTCCTAGGAGAACCGTTCCCCTGTCACGGCCGTCGAGTGCACCGCAGTAAAGAGACCACCCATCGGCCCCTTGCCTGCGCCCGGTCCGGACTTAGTCGCCACATCGTCCTGCTTCTTCGTCGGGGGCTCCTCGTCGCTGCCGCCGCGCGACCCTTCCTCGGACTCCTCGTCGTCCTCGGACCCGTCGGAGTTCGCCCCGCCACGAGTAGGCGACTCGTGGTGGTCGCTGTCGGCGTCGTCATCGTCCCAGTCCGCTAGCTCGGCGGCGATGCTCATCGGCTTTGTCTTCTTCGGGGCCGCCTTCGCCTTCGGGGCCGGAGCAGGCCGCTTCCTCTTCTCCCCCGCCTTAGCGTCACCGGCCGGGACGATGTCGGGCGAGCAGGAACATCCCAGCCGAATAGCTCGCAGGCCCGGTTCCGGCGAACGGCGATCATCTTCGAGACGACCACCGCCTCGGACGGCAAGTAGCGCCCCAGGAGGAGATTCGCGTCTCGCTCCGCCCGGGCGAGGTCGTACCCCTTCGTCGGCTCGTACCCGTAAAAGGGGCAGGGCCCGAGAGGTTGCCCGTCGGGAGTGGGTTTGCACTTCATTCTCCAGCCGGTGGCGAGCGGCCGGATCTTCAAGAGGAGGTACTCCTCGACCAAGTCGCGCGATGAGAGCTGGTGGCTCATCACCTTCAAGGCGTCGCGCCTCGCCAAGTCCGCCGTGGAGGCGAGCGGCATGCGAGTGGTGTACCCGGGGGCGACTTTATCGCCGGTGAAGCCGAGGTCGCCGACCCGGTAGAAGAACCACTCGCTCTTCCAATTCTTCCACTTCTTCTTCAACGCCATGGCCGGGTACGAGCCGTCGGAGCCTCGGCATCCTCGGAAGCCGATCGTCCCGAAGAGAGAGTGGGCCCCGTTGTGGACGGCCGAGGTGGTCATCACCGGTTCGTGGAACATAGCGAAGACGGCCGCCGTGCTGTCCATCCGCATCGACTTCATTGCGAACTCGAAGATGGCCAGACGGGAGATGGCGGTCGGGTTGAGATCCGAGATCTCAAGGCCGAAGTGGTCCAAGACGAGCTGGACGATGGGCGCGGCGGGGAAAGTGAGCCCGGCCCGGAACTGATCGGCGAATACGACGATGTGGCCCTCCGGCGGTTTAGCTCTTGTACACCCTTCCTCGGGGAGGGCCGGCCCATGCTCGTCCAACCCCAGGGGGGAAGCACCCCGCCGCGCTGAGGCGAGACAGCGTGGTGTCCGACGCTTGAGTCGTACCAAGCCACCGAGTGTAGGTGACCTCGGCTCCCTTCTTCCCCTTCTGCTTCGTGACCGCGGCGGCCTTGCTGGTCGACATGGTCGTCTCTTCCGCCTCAAATGCCAAATCGTCCTGAAGGCGCTTGATCGCGACCCAATGTGAGCGGCGAATCGTGCCGAAGGTGGGAACTGGGCGAGAAGCTTTCAAGGCTCGGGCGCGGTGAGCGGCGAGTTGCAAGCGGAGAAGGCAGATACTGTCAGGCGGAAAGGGACGGAGGGGTATTTATAGCCCCGGAGTGGCCCGAACTACGAGGTAAGTAACGGGCGCGGAGCGGGATAAGCGGGTTGGGGCGTAACAGCCCGTGACGTGAGGCGGCGTTTACGGAAACTAGTGAGCAAGGAAATCGGGGATCGGGAGAGTCGGAGGGGGCACCTCGTCCCGGGCTCTCCGACTCCCACTAGAGGAAGGATGCGGGCGTGAACGACGTCGAATTCCCTGCCGCTCGCCCCCGCAAGGGGCTACTGTTGGGGGAGTCCGGACGAGGCACCAGGACGAGGTACCCCCTATCTTTTATTCATGTCACGATTAACGTAAGGTGTTACGCAGGGGTCTTAGGTAGGTTCGAGCCAACGGGGAGCCGTCTCGGCCGGACGACTTAACCGCTGAAGCAAGGAGCAAGTCGGCCCCCTCGGACGAGGTGAGAGGGCGACTTGGCCGGGGCGAGGAGAAAGGTGAGGCGAGACCACCGGGTACGGACGACGCCATCGGCGCTGAGGGCGACAAAGGCGGAGGCGAGCCGTACCGGCGAAGGGAATCTACGAATATACCGGCGCATGTAGTAGGTAGCGGCGAGGTGGAGAGTACGAGTTCGGCCCAATGTACGGTGACACGGGCTAGGAAAAGATGTAACCTTTTGAGGGGTAGCGATGTATTTACACTTGTAAGCCGGTTTTGCCTATATAAGGACAAGTTGGCACCCCGTATGAACAGAGATCAATACACGCTTCTATCACTCATTCCCCAACACTTTGGTCTTCGGCGGTAGTTGGATAAAGTCCCGCGGACGCTTGGCTTCGTTCCCCAAGTCTCCCCCTAGCACCTCGGTCTCCGACCCGGGGTGCCTACACTTGCTGTCCGAGAACCACCTCGCCAACAGTTTTGCTTGTCAGAAATTCAATGTCAGCTGATCATGCTCGAAACTGGACCTTAGCAGATCTGACATCCTCCCAAGGGTCAGCAAATCGTGGTTTGCTTGCATTGTTTCAACTCCTGGTGCGCTGACTATGAGAGGATAGGATTTGTGCCAGGAGCGTCATGAAATTGTATATGCTATGTCATGGAGTTGCAGCTATGGCAGATCTGTAATGCCCCTTCACTGCATTCTATATCTAAATCACCTTCTTGACAATGTGGTACTGAATTGTTACCTAATTTTTATAAAAAAGAAGAAAAAGAATGTGTTACCACTAATACTGTCCTTGCCATATAATCTGTTGCTCACTGATGAAAAGTGTTCATTGAAGGTCATTTTCGATGCTTTCTCTTCTTCCGTTTATTAAAGTTTCCGGTACACTGCTGCAGAGTAATTCATCAGAATTAATTTCCAACAGCGTGAACTCTTAGAGCATGTTTGGTTCATAGCCACGTCTCATCAAACTTTATCACGTGTGTAACAGCTGTTTGTGGCACCATTTGTTTCACTGCCATAGTTGTGGCACGTCACACCACCTATTATAGATTTATGCACGTCACACTTTTGTAGTCTGCCCCACCTATTATAGATATATTCTTTTGCCAAACTTTGCCAAAGTTATGATAATCAATTTTTTCGTCACATTTTTTGTGGTTTGTCACGGTTTACTAAAAAAGTGCGGCAAATTTTGGTTATCAACCAAACACGGAGTGCGGCTAAATGGCACACTGTGGCATTACACCCATTAGCTTTGGCGATTTTTGAAATCACGTACAAGTTTCAAAAAAATCTGAAAAAATTCATACTAGTATATGATGGAATGAAGTATACGCAGGTAAATTTTTATAAAATAATATGCCCCTTTTGTGACCTGTGCAAAGAAAAAGAAAACACATTGGACAACCATGAACAGTACACAAGGGGCATATGCACAGTTTTTGCTTCTTCTTTTTTGCATAGGTCTCAAATTGGCATATTATTTTACAAAATTTTTACTATGTATACTTTATTCCATGATATACATGTATGAATTTTTTCAAGTTTTGAAAAAACATAAATTGTGATTTTCAAAAATTTGAAAATAAGAGGTGCACATGCCACCGTGTGCACCCAGCGATTTTCCTCAAACATGCCCTTATCTACCTGCAGTTATTGATGTAGCACAACATACGTAAATCCAATTTTTTCCTATCTGCAGGATAAACAAATCTGAACCAGCCTGGTCTGCATCATTTATCTTCAGCAGATACCAATTAGTACAGATTTCACATGATGATAGAATTGCTCAACAGCAGTGGCATTGTACAATGTGAGGTTTTTCTGTTGGAGTGTTAAAGCTGGAAGAACATAAATGGCATTCCATTTGTTACTCGTTACAAAATAAAGCATTCCTCAATCAGGAACTGCCTGTATTATGTACAAGGTTGCATATCATTTCCTGCTTAGTTACAGCATTTTGGTCTTCTATGATGCTACTACTAGGATTACTTCCTTGCTGATGTATGTATGCCGGTGCTCCTGTTGATATACGGGTTGAATCATTACAGCACACCAGGGGCCTGCCTGGAACCGGTGTCGCATTGTTGCAGATGGTGTACGGTGCAGCGAATGGCACTGTAAGTCAGGGGCCATGACACCTCACTTCCACCTCTTTGCGTTTTTCATCGATTTCGATTTCTGCTTGCTTTGTTGGAAGGCCTGCACCTTCTGTTTCTTCCTTGCAATTTTCTCCGCCTGCATTGTGGTTAAAAAAAAAGGAAATTTAAGTATGGCAAACTAAACCATAGCAAATATATTGTAGTTCACACAAAGGTTGTATTGTGAACAGATATATTGCAGTTCAGAAAAAAAAAGATATATCAGTTTGGCAAACTAAACCATAGCAAGTTTATTGTACTTTCACACCATAGTGTACATTGTGAACGGATGCTAGAGATATTCACCTTTGACATTTTTGACTTGGCTTTCACTTTGGGGGCTTTCTCCTCAAGCTCTTCCGCACGTGCAAGTTCCCTCTCTCTAGCCTCAAGGTTCCTTTCAAGGTATACTGCAAAGATAATGAATTTCATCCACTACCGGAATCGTCGAGTTTGCCGAGTGTCGAGAAGTTCGCCGAGCGTATTTTATCGAACACTCGGCAAACACTCTATTTGCCGAGTGTCCCAGTAAAAACACTCGGCAGAAATTCAACACTCGGTAAATAAGCCATTTGCCGTGTGCCCCATGGCTAACACTCGGCAAAGAGTATATTTGCTGAGTGCCCGACGCACGACACTCGGCAAACATGGGTACACGTGCTCTTTCCTCCCCGCGGTTGACGGAGAGGCGACGGCGTGGTTCCTTTGCCGAGTGTATTGCATCTGGCACTCGGCAAAGCTGCGGCCGCCGTTAGCACTGTTCATATATGCCGAGTGTTCTCTGTAATACACTCGGCAAACTATGTTTTTTTTTAATGTTTGCTCACTTTTATAGTAGACTAAAGTACACTTGTTCCATACATAACAACCATGCCATGCCCTCTCATAATCTTTGCAGCATGCCCAATCATGGCTACCTCCTACAAACCCCTCACAAGTTTATTTTTTATTTTTCCAGTTCGAATTATTTATTTGCTAAGTTGGTTATGAGTTGACAAGCCACTTATGGAGGAGGCTAATGTTTTCCATATCAAGATTCCACTTATGCATGACTTCTCACGTTGGCTAGGTCTATTCTATCACTAACAAAGAGGAAAGCCACATGAAACTTTTCCGGGTACCCAACAGGTTTGCATGCGAAGTGTCGGGTCGCTTCGTCTGTTGACCTTGAAACTTTTTATGCACTCCACATACACCACTACATGTAACATGTCAAAATTTGGCATTTTTTGGGGTCGGTTTGCTATATTCTGGCCATTAAGTGTATTTCTAGGCATTTAATGGATATAATTCAAATTTGAACTGCAGGTGCATGAAATAATCACAAGAAATGGGTTTAAAAATCCTATTTGTGGTCTTCAGTATATGTTCAGGCCTTATACAACAAAATAAGAGGAGTGCCAAACACCAGGGTGCCAAGACTCGGTCACCAACATGGCGCTTGTTAGTTTTTTAATTCTAAAAAATGCAAACGAAGTCAGAAAAACACGAAACTTATCATGGTGTCATGATATGGCACCTAGAGGCTGTGGTAAAAATTTGAGAAGGTTTCATAAAAGTTGTCACATAGACTGCTTAGAAACCGAACAATCCCTGAGGAAGAAACTAGATTACGAGAAGGAACGGATCAGGTTTGCATGCGAACCAACCCCTGCTTCATCCGTTGGCCTTAAAACCTTTTTCACACTCAACATACACCATTACATGTATCATTTCAAAATTTGGTATTTTTTTGGGTCCGTTTGCTATATTTAAGCCATTAAGTGCATTTTTAGGCATTTAATGGATATAATTCAAATTTGAACTGCAGGTACATGAAATTATGGCCAGAAGTGGGTTGAAAAATCTTATTGGTGGTCTTAAGTCTATGTTCAGCCCTTATACCACAAAAGAAATTGAGTGCCAAACACCAGGGGGCCTGTGCTCGGGCATCAACATGGAGCTTAGTGGTTATTTAATTCTAAAAAATTCAATCAAAGCCCAAGTCCTTCACAAATTTGAAAGAAAGAAATAATTATGAAAGAAAATAAAAGAAAGAAAAGGAAAGAAAGAAAAGAAAAGGAAAAAAAGAAGAAAGAATAGTACCATGTGTTTGCCGAGTGCCTCATCCCGGACACCCGAGTGCCTCATCCCGGACACTCGGCAAACATGGACACGTGGCAAACGCGTTGTTTGCCGAGTGCCTAATATCTGACACTCGGCAAACCACCCCTATTAGGGTAACCGGCGGGGAAAGATCGATCTCGCCCAAATTCGTCCCGCTCCAAACTATTCACTGCCCCGGCCGCCGCCCCTCCTCCGCCACACGCCCCGCCGGCGTCCCCGCAGCCCCGCCGGCCTCCCCGCAGCCCCGCCAGCCTCCCCGTCAGCCGCGCCGGCCTTCCCCGTAGCCCCCGCCGGCCTCCCCGTCCGCCGCGCCGGCCACCCCGCGGCCCCGCCGGCCTCCCCGTCCGTCGCGCCGGCCTCCCCGCAGCCCCGCCGGCCTCCCCGTCCGCCGCGCCGGCCTCCCCGCAGCCCCGCCGGCCTCCTCGCAGCCCCTTTCTCCGGTAAGTGCCCTTCTTTCCCCAATCTCCCCTTTCCTCTAATTAGACTTGATTCTAGGGTTCCATAGAATTAGTTTGTGATGCTTTTGAATAAATGTGAAGAACTCAGTTCCCTTAGCAATGATTTATTTACAAATTACTACCTTTAGTATTTCAACACATACAAATGACTGTGCTTTCCATTCTGCAGGCATTGGATTCAAGTTGGGGGTGGTGAGCACTCGCGACATGTCAACGGCATCCTTGGACTTCTGATCAGGAAAAATTTCCCTGGCTTGGTTACTAGAAAGGGAAAAGAGGAGCCAGCCTGGACATGGGCCCACTATGCCGTCGCGCCGGATGCAGAGGACCGGTCTGGAAGGAGGTTTCAATCACCATTATTGCACTTCCTATCCATAGAGGCGGGTGCTTACTATCTAATCCTTACAGGCGATGCAGCTGATGCATCCATCAGATGGATCAAATGAGTCTGCTGCTGGATCTTCACAGGGGCAAGAAAGTCCTCCGACGTCAAGAAATTGACTACAGTTAGTTCTCTGTAACCTTACAATCCTTAACCTTAATTTGAATGGGTACTTAGAGGAACTGATGCCCGGATGTTTGAGCGCTACACTACTTCAGGAGTGCTGAAGAGGCGTGATCCCACCGGTATTGCCAACCATTATGGTAGCTACGGCCTTCCAGATAAATTTCGTCTTTTTTCTAAGGAATGGTTCCAATAAACCAAATAGCCAAAGGCAACTATCTTATTACTAATTCACTTTCTATTCATGGCAGGTAAGATGTACTAACAGTTGCAATGGTGTTATATTTATACCTCCTTTTCAGAATTACTTGCGAGTCTTGACTGCAGATGTACGAATCCAGTTAATTCTCATGTCATTCTCACAATCTAAATGAAGATTGTGGATTCTATGAAATGTGTCTTGATATATTGTCACCTTCAATTGAGAATCTGAAATTTAGCTGTTTCTGGATTTTCCTTATTAACTAGTCACAAAAGGGAGTTCGACTTTATACTGAAGCTGGCAAAGTTATCATGACAATGCCAATTCAGCCTACACAAAATTCTTCTCATTTCTCGAGTGACTACTATACTTGTTTATTGCTTCATAAATGGCAAGAAAATTTACAGACTCTGTTCTTATGCAGGGAATGGTATTACGACAAGGAAGACGATTGCAATAGGTGAGTACCAACCCTCAAGCTGCTTGGCCTGTCTATTCCATCGGTTCTCATTTCCTGTACTCCCCAAAATTGAAGCAGAATTAGGAGGATAAGTCATGATGCAGATTAAGTCAGATCTCTTGATTATTACATATTTCTAATGTTATTATATTGTTGTTGTGGCAGCATTTGGAGCAGTAGGCGGGCCGATGCCGTCGGTCGATGGTGTGGATGTCGAATGTTAACGTCGATGGTGTCAAAATGTTGAGAACTTATTTTGCCCTGTAGACTTGTATTTTCTTGTGATGTTGAGAACGTGTCATATCTGTGATGTTGTGATGCTCTTGTGAACTTGCTATATGTCGTGTTTGTGAATTATATTTGTGATATGTGATATGCTGAATATGATTTGCTGCAAGTTGTCCTGTGATATATATATAAACTGTTTTGAATTGCAGAGATTTTTGGAAACAGAATAAAAAAAAAGAATTTCTGTGGACTTTGCTGAGTGTTACACTCGGCAAACTACAATATGCCGACGGCAACACTCGGCAAATATGACACGTGGCGCAAGCCTGTGCATACTGGAGTTGGGGCTGCCATAATGCAACCTTTTGCCGAGTGCGGTACGGCAAGGCACTCGGCAAAGATTGGGTTTGCCGAGTGTTTAAATCCTGACACTCGGCAACCAGGAGCCACGTGGCCAACGCGTGTGCGTTCTGGCGGGCACTTTTTGCCAAGTGTCTCCACCCGGCACTCGGCAAACTGTCACATTTTGCCGAGTGTCCACCCGAAAGGCACTCGGCAAAGAGGTCTAACGGGCGTCACGGCCGTTTATGCACTTTTTTTGCTGAGTGCTCGGTCTGACCGTCGGCAAAAGCTTTGCCGAGTGCCCGAAGGAATACACTCGGCAAACATGGCTTTGCCGGCAGCCTGTATGCCGTGCGTTCTTTGCCGAGTGTTGCACTCGGCAAACGCTTTGCCGTGGGCTTTTTAGCCTTCGCCGTGTGCCTTTAGCACACGGCAAATTCGAAGATTCCGGTAGTGATCACTTCTGAGTTTTAAAATGTTCTGAGATTAAAACTCTTAGGCTTATTGCTAGTTTTATCACTGAATACCCATCATGGGCAATATGCCTTTGTTGCCCAAATAGTTCATGTCATATTCAAAAAGTGAACTTCTGATTCATTATCTTTCACTGCATGTGCTTGTCGCTGTGATGCTGCGATATGATCTATATCTTGATTTATACCAGTACCATTGCTAAAGTTGCTGATGTACTACTTTGTACTGTGGGCAGCTAATAATTTTGTCGAGAAAACTATAGATAGATGCAACGAGTATGATGATGTACTATGTCAAATTATATAAGCAAGAAAGAGCTCCACATATTTCACTCCTAACGCAATCAGAAATTTGAAGCAAATATAAGTTATTAAGATCATAGGAGAACTTACATTGTAATCTCCTTTGTAGTCCTGGATAGTTTGATCTTTCACTTCAACGACTCTGTTAACTATTTGTTTTACGAAATACCGATCATGAGAAACCGTTATCACGGTGCCTGTGTATTCCGATATTGCCTCCTGTCATGCATGCAAAAGCATTTATTAGAACTGCATGCTCAATAAATACCAATGGAAATTTAAGGAACTGATAGGTAAGAAAAATGATTTGATTTTGCAAAGAGTGAAAACTGCATCCAACCTCAAGCATTTCTTTTGATGGAATATCAAGGTGATTTGTTGGTTCATCCAAGATCAGTAAAGTAGATGGAGTCACCATGAACTTGCAGAAGGAAAGCCTTGCCTGACGAAACAACAGATAAAAAAAATGAGTAAATGTACACAAATCAGTAACACTGCATATGCAAATCAGAACTACACTGAAAATGCACATTACCTTCTCTCCACCACTTAAATATTGGACCTTTCTATCCAGCATGTCATCCCTAAAGTTGCAACGACCAAGGAGACCTTTGATATCATCAATGTTCCAATCCTCTGCAGCCTCAGCTACAGTGTCCAGCACGGTTTTCTCCAAATCGAGAGCTTCTGCCTGGTAAAGAATATACCCCATGAATCTTATTGGGAAAATATATATGAATATTTACTTCTGAAATAATGAAGAGCTGATGGGATGTTGCAGTTCATTTGACAGTATTATGACCAAGTGCCTAGCTAGACCTTACAACAATCAACTTAACAACCATATAATCATCGCAAAAAAGAAAAAGCATATAAACTAAAAAGGTCATCATAGAAGAAAATATCCATTCGAGAAATTTGGTGTACCTGATTCTGCTCAAAATAGTTTGGCAGCACATTATGCTCCCCAAGAAGCACTTCACCTTCTTGTGGCTTCTCCATCCCCAAAGCAAGTTTCAGTAATGTGCTCTTCCCACATCCGTTGGGGCCAATAATGGCTATCTTTTCGCCTCTCTCGACTATTAGATTAGCATTGTTGAACAATATCTGGAAACATTATCAAAGCAATAAGGATATATTTACGAAGTGTTGGGGTACAGAATACCACACTTTGTTAATCAAAAGAGAGAAGTCCCAAAAGAGTTTGGTATAGAATAATACCAACCTTATCCCCAAATCCAAATTTGAGATTATTTATTGTTAACACAGTTCTACCGCTTCTCCCACGCTCAGGAAATCTGATCTTTAACTGCTTCCTTTGGAAAGGTTTCTCAATCAACCCTTCTTTCTCAAGCTTTTCCAATTTCTAGTGTTTGAAATAAGATACAAGTTAGTAATCACAGGAAAAGTAAGCAAAAATATATTACACAAACAGTGGCTAAAAATACGACAATAGATCGCGTTGATTTGATGCAAGTGGCAAACAAGCAATTCAAGTATTTACCTTTTGCTCACTTGACGCACGCCCTGAGTTAGCTCCAGCCCCAAGTCTATTTATCAGTTCCCTTGTGTGCTCAATCTCCTTCTGCTGCTTTTCCCATGCAGCGTACTGAGTTTCCACCCATATCGCCTTTGCTAGAATATATTCTGAATAGTTATACTCGCCAAAGA
>JAGXJF010003893.1:0-270855 GCA_019208055.1 Stipa capillata
ATTGACTCTAGTGCAAGTGGGAGACTGTCACGGACCCGGAATCCACATATGATTAGGGGAACGCGAAGTCGCCAAGGACCGAAGGACTCGTCAGCCCGGTGGCACGGTACCTGCGCCGTACGCACTGAGGCGGAACGATCCGACACCCGCCACGTGCGGCCCGGCCGGAAGCGACCAATCTTCCCCAAACCACATATAGATCCCAGATACCGGTGAAGGGGTAAGACCGCGTGATAAGTCTGCGCTCCGCGATAGTCATAGGAGGACTAGAGCCCGGGATATGCATCCCCTCAACCCTACCTAGCCACGAGATGCGACTCTGGGAGGATCCAGCTCTGCTCTGCCGTCAGCGCGAGGCGTGACGGTCGTAGGAAGCTTAGCGAGTACGGGACGAATCCCCTGGATCGACTCAACCAAGGCTACGCAGGACTAGTGGTTCGCTCACCTCTGCCATCACGAAACGCAATCCTAGCACGCAATAATACCGCTGCACAGTTGTCCACATACTTCATCACATACACGCATTGTACATGGACAACCGCAAGTAACAACTTGGACTACCACAGCACAAACTCTACTAGAGAAAGACTTATAGAATACATATATATATATATACATAGCGACTCGGAAGTCAATCACCATATACATTATTGCAAACAGCAGCGGAAACAAAACGGAAAATGCCCGAGATGGTGAGGAACCCATCTCAACACAACCCACAATATGCCCGGGGAAGTCGACGCCGAAAGAGGTAAACCGAAGCAGCGAACGTGAACTCCAAAATTGCTCCAAGAACCTGCCTAGGATAAACCTAGGTGAGTACAACCACCGTACTCGCAAGACATTGCTCATCAATTAATTAAAACATGGTATTAACCAAGTTTGACAAGTGATAAAGGTTCGCATCTTATAACAAGTTCAAGTTACATACTAGCGATGAAATGAACATAACTATACACTTTAATCTCATATTGTAGCAAGAGCATAGCAATGATAAGCACATGACGATAAAAGCAACTTACGAGCATACACACAAATGTAACAATATGAACGTCATCATTTTCAATTTATTTGGGTAGCCCACACCCATTTAAAAATCTCAATCTTTCCCACGGCAACACATGCCTCAAACTCCAGTTCATGGCAACACAGACCTTTAAACTCAATCTCATGGCCACACATGCCTAACCGTCACCAACGACCCGACAACCTCGGATATAAAGAGTGCAACCCTGGTGGAGTTCACACTACTCCCCCCAGTCTCTGAGACTTACCTCAACTATATCGTAGTTTCGTTTCGTTGGTGACCTATGCGCTTTCCCTCGGGTCTTCACCGCTGACTCAGCCACCTCGGGTATAAGGAGTGCAACCCTGCTGGAGGTTGTGAGACTCCACGCAGTCTCTGAGACTTATCCCCAATATACCGTAGTGCTGGTCTCGATAACACCCTCGGTTCTCATCTTCACCGCCGACTCAACCACCTCGGGTATAAGGAGTGCAACCCTGGTGGATTTCACAAGGCTCCCACCAGTCTCTGAGACTTATCCCCATTATACCGTAGTGTTGGCCTCGGTGCACTTTCGGTTCTCATCTACGTGTGATAAGGGTAGTGTATGTGGGAATAACCTCAGACTGGGGCGCACAAACACAATCTCAATAATCTCAATAATCTCAATAATCTCACTATCCACCAGTCGTATCCCACATACATGTCCCCTCGGCGCTCACATCTCACTTTATTAGGTTGAAGTTGAAAGGGCATCAGGTTAAAGTATCAGCCTTAGCTACTTCATAATAACAAGACCTACACATACTAATGAAGCATCCAGCACAGATCAAGCAAACATTCACACAAGCATCAAGTCAATCCAATTACGTATGCCAAACAGATTAACACACAATGTAATGATTAATCAACAAGCAATGGAGCTTGCCTGAGAGCCGGGTGACGATGTATAACGCATCCACTAGCGTTTGTGAGCAAATCCGAAGTAGCCCAACTTCGATAAGGAGCAATTAACCTCTAGAAGGGAAAAGAGACAAGTCTAAGGAACTATTGCGAACATTACAAAAATGCATGCGATGCAACTACGGTGGATTAAACGAGGTATTCATTCCATATTGGTGTAGGTTTAGTTGTGGTATGACCTTAATCAGGGGTGAACATCTACATGAATGTATGCATGGAATGATACGTTTTCGTACTGGGTTTAGGTGAGTGATGATACTAAACATTTTTAATTTGGCTGTTAAGCTAGATTCTCTAGCATATATTATTAATCCCGAAGGTGCAATTTAGTCATTTTCTGAAATGTATAACTACAATACTCTGCAAAGCAGGGGCATCCTTAAATCCTACGAGTTGAATTAAGTTTAGCATTTCTTGTCTTCTTTTGGTAAAGAAAAGAATTTAACTAATCTTGCCATTAACTGGATGGTTGGGGTTAGCAGATGGCTAGTGGGTCCGGGTTGCATGCATCCCACCTCTTTACTATTTGCCGCATACTAATATCTTAGTTATATTAAACACTCAATGGCCTAGTTAGGAATACCTAGTATGTAATAGCAGCTGTATAATGAAGTGAGGATGAGTATCACTTGGTTAAGTATTTCCTAGTCCAGGTATGAGATACTTGAAGTAGGATGTAGGAACCTTTAATTCTGGTATTAGATCGCTACAGCCCTTACTGAGTTAATTAATTGCAGCTGTGGTACATCAGATTCGCTAAAGCCTTGTCAATGTTGCCATCCAATCTATGTGCGGTTTCTGTCGTTGCCTTCTCTTAGTAGATGCTAATCGGTAACGTATACGCACTACTACTCAATTATTGGGTTGATGCATGTTTATCCGGCAGGTCATCGTAAAGCTTTAGTTCTTCGCCTACCAGCATGTTATTTCTAATGAACGATCATTACGTCTTGAACTAACATTTAGTTATTGATTAGTCAATCAGTGTCATCGTTAAAAGCATTGGGTATATCTGAATTTCACTAAAGGCTAAAGGTCATGCTCATTTATTCCTTTAATCCATCTTTGGTTCATGAACTATCGTTCACATATCGATGGTAATATGAATTGGGCAGGGTAATTGAGCCTATTAGCTACAGATAACTATCACCAACAGAACTAACCGGAGCTAACCATGAGCTATTAAACTTGATCATCAGCACCTTAAGCATATGCACATACAATTGCATGCTTTTCTTTGAGCCGGACATACACATATCAGCGACTAATTGAGCTACCCAACACGCTAGTTAGTTACTGTACATTAACTAATCTACTGACATGGAGTCAGGTGGGACAAACAACCCTAAATAGTAGCAGCACATAGCTTAATTAGCAGATGAATTTTAATAAATAAACTGAGCAACTGGCAGCCTAATCACTTTTTTGCTCGGATGGGACTAATGCAATGGTGGTGGTCACTCAGCTCGTTAGAAGATGCGCCGGAGTTGGGGTGTTGAAGACGGCGAGGAACAAACCGCGAGCGTCGATGGTGGAGCTCCAATCGGTGGGGATGATGCCGGGCAGTGGAGGCCGGCGGCGCAGCTGGGGGAAAGGCGGAGGCAGAGGCGCCGAGCGCTATGGCGGGCGACGGCGACTTGGCTCGGACGGCACAGTGGGGAAGACCGGCGGCGGATGGTGTCGAGGAGGGCGGCGCTCCGGTGCTCGGTCCCGTGGGCGGTCAGCGACGACCTGGGCTCGGGCTGAAGCCAGGGAGGACCGGAGCCAGCGGGGAGCCACGCCGGTGGCGAGCGGCGCAAGCGGCGGCAGATCCGGCGGCCGGCCGGAGTGGCAACGGGGCGCGGCGGCGGAGAGAAGGGCGGAGGCGAGGCAGCGGGGAGGCGCGGCGTGGGGAGGCGCGGCGTGGGGAGGCGCGAGCGGGGGCGGCGGTCACCGGTGGACCGCAGGGCTGGGCGGCGCCGGTGGGCCGAGGGCCACGGCAGCGGCGACGGGAGCAAGGCGGGGCTGCGCGGCGACCTCGCCGAGGGTGGTGCGGCCGTGGGCGGCGATTGGAGAGGCGAGGCGGCGGCGCTTGGTGGGTGGCGGCGCGGCACGGCCCCGGAGCTCGGGCGGCGGCAGGCGCTTTGGAGGAGCTCGGCAGGGGAGGGCTTGCGGGCTCCAGGCGGTGGTGGGTGCGCAAGGGGAGGGGAGAGGCGACGGCCGGCAGGGGTGAGGAAGGTCTCGAGAGCGGCGCGGTAGGGAGGGCAGGCCGGCCGTGGGAGAGGAGGCGTGGTGGTGGGGAGGAGGCGCGGTGGGACTGTTTTGGGGAAGAACTAGAGCAAGGCAAGAAATTGGGGAATAGGGGAGAAGAAAAGGAGGAACAAGACAGCTGTGCTACGTGGGGGAAAAAGGGGCATGCAGGCGGCCCACGTGGCAGGTAAGACATTTTCTTTTCTTTCCTTTTGTTTTTGTTTTGCTGTTAGATTAATTTCAGCCATCCAATTTACCGCAACCCTAAAACGCGCGTTCGCGCTCTGAATTGGACGAGTGAATAGTCCATTTTGACTATCTCGACGATACGAACGCAGCTACGGAATTGGATCGTCCATTCGACACTTAGATTTTAGAAGTCCAGTTTAGGTTTTCGTTTCTAATTCCGCAACCGAGAACAATTTTTATTTAAATGCGTTGCATGAAATGATAAGGTAATTCAAGGGTTTTAAAGTTCCAACCCGAAGGTTGTTATCCCAATTGGCTTTATATGACATGATGCAGCAATTCATTTCAGGGTTTCGTTTGCATGTCTGGAACCAAATTCGATTTTTACGATGCAATGCATGAAATGATGCAATAACTCGAAAAGTTTTAATTCCGACTGGAGAATATCATGCTAATTGACTTTACGGGTTTCGGGTGCTTACAGAGACTGTTGGAAATATGCCCTAGAGGCAATAAATAAAGTTGTTATTTGTCATATTTCAAGTTCATGATAAAGTTTATTCTCCATGCTATAATTGTATTAATTGGAAACATTATTACTTGTGTGGTTATATAAACAACACCGTGTCCCTGGTGATCCTCTAACACTAGCTTGTTGATTAATTGATGGTTAAGGTTTCCTAACCATGAACATGAGTTGTTAATTAATAACAAGGTCATATCATTAGGATAATGATGTGATGGATAGACCCAAGTTGAGCGTAGCAATTTGATCGTGTCACTAATTTTTATTTGCTTCAGCTATCATATGTTAAATGTTCTAGTCCTTCGACCATGAGATAATGCCACTCCTTAGTACCGGAAGAATGCTTTGAGGGCATCAACCATCACGCCGTAACAGGGTGATCATAAAGGTGTCTTTCAGGTATCTCGGAAAGTACTTGTTGGGTTGCATGTATCAAGAGTGGGATTTGTCCATCCACGTGACGGAGAGATATTCTCTGGGCCCACTCGGTAATGCACATTCGATATCGCTTGCAAGCAAGGGACTAAGGAGTTAGTCACAGAGGATGTTGTATTACGGAACGAGTAAATAGTACTTACCAGGAAACGAGATTGAACTAGGTATGGTGATACCGACGATCAAATCTCGGGCAAGTAAAATATCGTGAGACAAAGGAATGGAACATTCGACATCGTGGTTCAACCGATAAATGATATTCGTTGAATATGTGGGAATCAATATGGACATCCATGGTCTCGCTATTGATTATTGATCGGAGAGGTGTCTCGATCATGTCCGCATATTCCCGAACCCGTAGGGTCACACACTTAAGGTTCGTTGATGCTAGGGTAGAGAATGAGATATTAATATGGTGAGACCGAAATTTTGTTCGGAGTCTCGGATGGGATCCAGGACGTCACGAGGAGCTCCGGAATGGTCCGGAGATACAATTTCATATATGGGAAAGTATTTTTAGGGTTTCGGAAAGGTTCGGGATTTTTCCGGCAGAGTTCCGGAGAAGTTCTAGAAGGTTCCGGAGGGTTCTAGAGTAGGGCCCACTTATCCCGGAGGGGTCCACATGGACCAAGAGTACTGCATGAACAGTACACACGTGAATAGTGTCGCGTGAACAGTACCCCCTTCCTAGATGGATAAGATCGATATCCCTTAAAAATAGGAGATCTAAAGATAAAGGAAAAGGGGAACTTGGGAGGCAAGTTACTGTTCACATACTGTTCACGTGAACAGTACCGAGCCTATATAAAGGGCTGGGCGCAGCCCCCCTTGAACCCTAGCTGCCAGCCCCTCTCTCTCTCCCATCTACTCCTCTCCCGCAGCTGCTTAGGCGAAGCCCTGCAGGAATTTCTCCACCGCATCCACCACCACACCGTCGTGCTGCTGGAGATCTCATCTACCTCTCCACCTCACCTTGCTGGATCAAGAAGGAGGAGACGTCATCGAGCCGTACGTGTGCACATCTCGGAGGTGCCGCTCGTTGCGGTGCTTGATCGGATTGGAACACGAGAAGATCCCTCTCGCGGCTGGGAGGTATAACCTAGCTGCGGGAGGCTGCGGGCTTCATCGACAACGGTCAAATTCTCCGCTGCGTTGACGTGTTCGTCGAGGGTATGTAGATATGATCTGTCTCTCGTTGCAAGCTTCTTCTAGATTGGATCTTGGTTTTCTAGATTGGATCCAGGTTTTCGTTTGCATCTCGTAGGAAAATTTTTGTTTTCTATGCTACGAATCCCATCAATACAACTGTGCAAATTTTGGCTTTTGACCATCTACTGGCAATAATGTGTCTATTCTATGATGCACCTGACCATTTATACGGAAAACATATGGACCTCCACCATCATTAATGTGCTTGTCTATTTCAGCTCTAAGAGATGTGAAATTAAACAGACAATTATACTGTCTTATATGTGCCATGAACTCTCGACTATCATGTCCACCATTGAACCGCATAAGATGGGAAAGTAAAGGAGGTGGTGGCGTGAAGGAAGGAACATGAATCCTGCCGCCGCTGTAACAAGCGCATATACAATCCGCCTCTTTGTCCAACTGGACTCTCTTTGTAAACGCTCAGCATACCAGAAAAATGCACCACAGTGATGACATTTATAGCATGGTCCTCCTAAACGTGATCGACCAGGGAATGTAGCTGGATAGTTTCAAGCAAAGAAAAATTCAGAAACGCTAGCTAAGAGGACAGAGTATTACTTCTAATCTATGCATAGAGTGCACTATAAAAAGTATGAATAACTGGCAGCGATAAAACCTTTTAAAGCCTGCATATATTCGTCAGGTAAAGGTAACTTTGGACGGCCATCAGCACCACACGATACAGGGCAAGCTGCTATCTTTTTCTGCCTTTTAAATCTAATGCGGTCACCTCTGTTTTGTGTTGCATGTGAGGACAGAAATAAAGGGAAGAAATCATCTCCTGCACATCCGTACCAACCAAAGAAGGAAAACGGTAACGGACCGAGCCAACAGAGAGGAAAAAGGGAAAAAAAAACAGAATGGCGAGGAGAAACGCACTGGACCGTTTTGGCACCACGGGACGCACATCACTACGTCCATCGAACGGCACTGCAGCCGTCTGAAACCTTGGTCGTTTATGGCAATATAAAGCACCATCCGACTGGTGATCAGCTGTACAATCTACGCGGAACGCCCGTCTAGGCATTGTTCTACATGTATTTTGCAGGTGCTTAATACATGAAACGCAATAAGACACAGAAAAAAATATATAGCAGCAATATGAGGACACATTACCGGATAGAGGACAAGCCAATAAGAACAAAGAGCACTACCAAAGAGAGCAATAAATAGCACGGACCAATAATAAATGCATATCCAGAGAAAGTCACCTGTCCAGGAGCCATCGACGGGCGATATCGAAGAGTGGACAGCGGGAACTTGTACAGAAAGAGCCGTACTTCCAAATCCGGCACCTGGCAAACAAAAAGCAATAAAGAGCACATGGAAGGGAAAAAAAACAACGGTGAGAACTAAACAATAATACCAAGGTCAGTAACCGGACATTTATAATAAGCACTTAACCTGCAAACAAATACAAAATCGATTGAACAGAGAAGGAAACAAGCACAAAAGAATGCTTGAGTCATAACAGAACTTAAGAACAAACAAAATGAATCCGACAAAGAAGAATACAACAGCAGTGAGACGGACCTCGCCTGGGAATAGCTAGAAAAAGCACACTGGAACAGCCGAGTAGCCAAGAACGAACACAACACGAGCCCAAACAAGGATGGAAAGCGAAGCGACGAAGACAAGAAAAGCACACTATACATTTAGATTTATATAGTAGTAATGAGTATATACATATCATTATCTACAGAAAAAGAAAAAGATAGAGCTCACTTACTTTACAAGCCAGCCCGTTCGCTACAGGAAGAGGACCACACTGGACCAATCGAAAACAGAACCGATCTGACAGCGCACTCAAATCAAGCAACTCCTCACTACGCACACGCCAGCGAACGTGCATAACAGGAATCAGAAGGAGACCAATAGGCGCAAGAGAGACATCCATCTCTTATACCGTGCCCCAGCACAATTACAGAACGGACATTAACGGCGCACCTTGGCCGTCCGCGTGCCGTGGAACGGAGCAGGGTCCAAACGAAACAGGGAACCAAACGTAAATGACAAAAACGGAAAAAACAAAAAAAAAGGATCGAAGAGCGTCGAAGCAATTAACCGCAATTAATAATGCGTAGGATCTAAATCACCATCAGAGGAAAAACAAACCAAAGAACTGCAATTATCACTATATTACTGTATAACTCAACTATGGATGCATATTATGTTATACTAATTATATTATACGTTAGCATATTATATATATATTAGTATATGTATATATACATAGAAGAGAAACAAATAATCATATGCAGAAAAGCAAACTCAACCACGCTGTTCTTAATCTAAAAAATCAACAACAGGTATCGGCTTCTTCTCCACAAAACACTGACCATAACCTTCCCTGAACGGATCTAATGAGCAACGTATCCAGTCCAATTAACAAACACCCGGAAGACCAAGCAGCAGGATCTACATGGACAAGAACACTGTATATATTAGTTAGTATATACGACCAGCACTGTCTCTCATATACCACCACCACTACTACTAATAACAATAACTAATAAGTAATAACTAACTAATAATACGTTTTCTTCGGCAAGTAATTGAGGACGACCAATCACTAGCAGCCCCTGCAAGGTCAGCAAAGACAATCATCCATGCCATTAGCACGACCTGAGGGGAAAATATGCTGCCATTACCATCAATAGAGCGCTAAAATACTGGCCATGGTACTAAGAAATGGGAAACCACAATCAGAATGGTCAAGAGATAGCAAAATTAGGACAGCAGCAGTTTGTTTTGTACATATCGAAAGAACCTCACACACAGAAGCCATCTAGCACCACCTACACTGACAGCAAAAAAGGAAATCAGAACAAAACCAAAATAAGAACCGCTTCCAGAGCCAGAATCGATAAAGGAACGAATGAGTGAACAGGTATATCTCTACAAAGACGAGGTCGCTCCCGCCATCCCCGAGTATACACACCGTAAATCTCCAAAAGACCAGGAAGAAAGCAACCATAAAATTCAATCAAAGTTAAGTAAAATAGGAATCCCACTTCCCTTCCTGTCAGCAGACCAGCGAGCGCACCCGTCGCTGACAGCACAGCGACCAGCTCTACCGCCACCATCAACAGCACCAATGGCCCAGTGCGCAACCAGATCCACAAATCGCACCACCAAGAGGCGTCCACCTGTTTCCTCCTGCGCCGCCCCGTCCCTCCCCGCGAGCACACCGGCGGCAGGACCTCGCACAAGCGCCGCCGTGAGGCAAGACCCCCAGCCAAGAATCTGGACGGACAGAAACCGGAGAGCAGCACGAATATGGCAGTACCCACACACAAGGAACCAGAAACGGGAACGAGGCCTAGGAACGGCAGCACCAGAAGCCTTGCTCGTGTCTCCTCCTGCGTCGGCCCGCACCTCGCCGTGAGCACACCAGCGGTAGCATCTCGCACAGGCGCCGCCCCCGTCAAAGGACCCCACGGAAGAACCTAGAAACACAGAGACGACCTCACAGAGCAAGCCCCCCATCCCTCGAGGAGCGCCCGACGCGGAGCTCCGCCGCGCGGGCGACCGCACGACCCGCGCGCCCGCGAACCCGGAGCAACCGGAGGGCGCCGATTTTGTGCGAGCAGGGCAGGTTGCCCCCGACGGGCGCCCGATAGCGGCGCGAAACGGGCCACAGCGCGCCCGAGAAGGACCGGCGCGCCCGGCAGCGCCCCCGCGCGCCCAGGCGGACGCATCTCGGCCGTCCGTCCGTGATCCGACGTAATGGAATCCAAACGAATGAGGTGGCTCGGAGTCCGCCCAGTTATACTGTCTCTAATTAGAGCATCTCTAAGAGCATTTGTATCTCACTCTCCATAGCTATATTTAGCCAAAAGTCATCAAAAACGTGCTCCAACAGCCTCTGTATCCCGTTCTCCATCCTCTCCCGCTCTGGATACTCTCCCTCTCGCTCTCCATTCCTAGTGAACCTCCCGGCTCTGTATCCACCCCCAACCGCCAGCGCGTGCACGGAGGCTTCCCCACGACCGTGGCCTCCAGCGCCTCCTTTCCGCTCCCCAGCACCTCCCCTTCGCTCGCCGTGCCGCCTCCCGGCACCTCCCCTCCCCTCGCCATGAGCATCCGAATCCATCGTGCAGAACCAATCCACCACGAGCACGAGCAGCAGCGCCACACAGATTCGCATAGGAAGCCCTGGCTCCGTGCCCACGCGCCTGGTATCTACCTTGACGAGCTCGTAGCCTCCTCCTCCTGCCTTGCTTCTCCTCCCTACCCCCCCTCGCCTAATCTCTTTTTTCTTTTTCTTTTCTTTCCTTCTCCGCATCCACGCCGCACGCACCAATCACCAGTGAACGCGGTGTGCGGGGCGCCAGCTCCGGGGCGGCAGGGGGATGGGAGTGGAGAAAGGGCTGGTCGCTGCAATCCGGGGGCTTCGCCCTGCTCTACGACAGTGCGGGTATTCGATTCGATGTTTTACCCTGTATGTTTGTGACCGGATTGGTGTCCTCGATGAACATCGCCTGCTGCTTGGTAAAAAGCCTGTTTGCCAAACCTCTATTTGATGAATCCGCGATGCATAGTCTAAGGAAGGAGATGAGGGGTTGAGGAAAGAAGCAGGTTCTCAGTGCTGGATCGACAGTATATGCCTCCATCAGATATAAAACAAGAGATTGAGATTGAGATCAGCATATTCATGGCGTTAATTAGTTGGGGTGTCTCTCGACACGGGAGAACCTGATATTGAACAATGTATTCATAAAAAATTTAATGTATATATTGGACAGTGCATATATTGATAATGTATATATTGAACACTATATTTAATGATTAATTGCAAAACACAAACTCAATAGAATATATGAGAAATAGATATGAAGAGTGAGATATGGAGAAGTTGTTGGAGATGAAAGAGATATGGGAGAGGGAATCTTTTAGATATGACTCTCCATATAGGGTTTTGGAGAGTGAATTTTAGAGAGGCTGTTGGAGATGCTCTTACCTGATGCAATGTGACAATTTGAAGTAGCTTCGCTAGTGCAAAGTGACAAATTTTCATAACCTCATGCAAAGTGGAAAAATAACCACAATATATGGTCTAAAGTGTAATAAACTTGATATCTTTTTGTCGGTAAGGCTACGGCTAGAGGTTTTTGATATTGCATTGAATATGATAAAAGCAATATTTATCAAATATGTTCTATTTGAGTGCTAGCATATTAGTAGAAGGTATCTCTTTTTCCCACTCTTTCTTCCTTCTTTTCCACGTTATTGAAACTCTAATGTGGCAAGCCTTCGTAGCACGTGATGGGAGTTTTGAATGTTATACGATTATTTTCATTCTGATTCGATGCCAAATCTAGTTGGTAAGGATATGGTTGTCGACATCCATCCGCTCCGACTCCAAATCCAACATGAATATGTGGCATATGGTATGATAAAAAGTACTATCCATCCGAATTTGCACAATTTTCTCCCCTAGAGGGCACATACAAAGGTAGAGATATGTGTTGTGAGCGAGAATTTTGGACACTGAAGTAGACACACACACACTCTATTTTGCAAAATTCAAAAAGTATGTCCCAAAGGCGAAAACAATTTCAGGAAAAAAGTATCACATGTAGATGCAGGAGTATACTACAACTTGCAAAAAATTATGAAAAGAATATCTTCATTTATGGTTTGCACAAATATAAAAAATAGGAATAGTCAAATAGCAATTATTTGTGCACCTAATTTGTTTCTTTACAGCTCGTGGAAAAGCAAATTATTTCACAAAAACTTGTTAGTCCACATAATGTAGCAATTTGTACATGTGTGGTATTTGTTTTTATATTTTTTGAAGTTCGTTTTGTTTCGCACCAGGTGCAATGGTGATCAACGCCAAAGCCCAAACAGAAGCTACTTCTAGTTCTAGGCAGGCCATCATGTAGGAGTCGTAGAACAGCGACGAAGAAAATTGGGGGCCTGCCGAGGGGAACAAAGTAAGAGTTTGCAGGACGTTCTTGATTTGTACGTGCACTTGATAGTTCAGTGCCATAGTTCATATTAACTTGATTCCAGATCGTGTGAATTAATGCAGGAGTCTACGCAGATGCCCATAATCGCTGCAAACTATAAACTTGAACAAATCGAATACCGCTGCATTTATAAAATGCTCCCAACGGCCAGTTTTGGGACAAGTGGTGAGGGCTGACAGCCTGACAGTCTGCCCACTCCCGAATCCAGCTAAAGTCTCACATCCCATGTGATAATCAGTTTAGTGCTCCCAAGATCTTGACTACTTCTCCATTAGAATATTTGGATATTCCGTGGGATATTCTACGTGCGATGTAATACGCATGCATGCCAGTACGGCATGTGTCCATCAAGGAATGTTTCAGTTTTCGGTCAAAGCTGGCATGTTTCTGTGAAATTTCTGAAATATAAACGGAGCGGCATAACTACGATGTATAGGCACCAGGAAGGGTCCTCCTTCCTGTCTTCCTTCATTCAGGTCCTTGACTTGGATATTTTTCACTTCTTGGCAACCTCTGTTACACATGGTGTAGTGTATGGAACTGGACACCAATCGTGCAATTTATTAGGCTTTGCAAATGTTTGCATATAATGCATACGGGCTCTATTACAAAACATTGTGCTTTTTAGTGAGGTCTTTATTGTGACCTGACCCAATCTATGAGTCGTGGTTAAAGAGTTAATCACAAATAGGGATTTAGAGTCACGTGATGAAGAAAGAATGGTCAAGTTAACCAAACAAGGATGACATATGCTCGCTCTAGGTTTCACCAATATTGTGAGACAAAGGGAAATGCTTATGATTAACCATTGTAGAGGTTCGTTCAATTTGATCTTTATGTGCACTTGAGAGTTGGCGTGTCGTGTAAGGGGCCGATACCAGTTAAAGATTGAGTAGGAGTACTCGCGTCATGTCCAAGTAGACATGACCCTATCGGATTGCATGTTTAAAAAGTTGGACCCAATTTGAATTATGATTCGAATTATATTGGGTCTTGAGTTCTAATGGACCTCTAATGTAGAAACCCATTACGAGGATGTCTATATAAAAAGAGGAAACGTTGGTATTAAAGTTACAGTCCAGTTTAAATTTTTTGAAATCCTAGCCGCCACCCCTCTCACGTTAAAACAGCGCTACCCGGAGCTAGCACTCTGGCGTGCAATGTTCCTTCCTCTACATGTGGATACTTTAGAAGCGTTGCTATTGTGATGCTAGGATGATCCGCAACTTCATAGGGAACTCGTGAGACGTTAGTATGACTACATATGCACCGACGTGTTTCATCAACTCTACTTCTGTTATAGGTGTGCGTGCCTGATACTAATCCCGTGATCTATAACTTACATCAATGTCTTAGTAATACGGTAGAAAATTTTAATGTCTACCCGTTTCTTAACAATTTTGTGTACAAGTATTGTATACAGATAATGCTACGTCATTTCCTACGTGGTGCCTACGAGTGGGCTTGAGGTGTTGGCTCGCGGCTTGGGTACAATCAAAATATGAACCGATAAAAAGCGCAATGTTTTCTAGTTTAACCCAGTGCAATGTGAATATATTTGCAACTAGCGTCGTCGAATCAGGAGGTCACAAGCATCGTGGATGCTCTGGGTGCTATGATTGCCATCCTTAGTCATGGAGGTCCAATCACTAGGTCCATTGCCCCCACCATGTGATGTGTGGGTAGTAACAATCAATATCAAACAAATGTTTGCAAATTGCACGCAGAAATGTATGCATGGAAGATGCATGCATGGGCGCACAGGAGGAGCACAGGTCATCGGAAAAATCATGAAGTCCATCCCAATACAAGCTTCATGTATTTTTTGTATCACTCATTTTCTACACGCCCAATATAACCTTTTGTGTCTTGTGTTATAACAAAGATGCACGTGCTACTTTAAATTGACGTAAATAACTCGATAACTTAAACTTAACCACATTATTAACATCTTTATCTTCACCATTATTTTATGAGAATTTCTACACATCATACGTCAAGGCTTCGCAATACCACTCACACATGACACAACTCTGTCATCCGACACAACCTCAACATCTAACAAGACACCATCGTCTGACACTACCTTGACGTCTGACATGACCCCATCGTTTGACACGTCCCCGACGTCTGACATAACCTCGACGTCCAACTCGACCTCAACATCTGACATGACCTAGTTGTCCGACATGACCCCGTCAATCGTCTATGCTCCATCATCCGTCTATGCTCCGACTCCTGTCTTCACCTTGTACTATGGCGCCTCCCGGAGCATAAACACCTGAAGATGCCCCCAAGATGATCTAGAATATTTCCTTATGGTTAGGGAGGAAAAGACCAAAGTACCTCCGGCAATGCTATAAACCAAGAGTAATTACTGTAAATTGCCTAGGGATAACTTTGTAATTGCACATTAAGCAAACCCTCACCCTATATAGGGGAGTCCCCTCCCATTTGAGGGTTTGATTCTCTCTCAATAAAGCTCATGATTTCCATGTATTTGAAAAATACTTGAGGGAGGTGAAGGTAACCCCGCTTAAAGTTGCATACGACGTGCGGCTTCACTATGGACTCTGTGCGGGCTGAGCACGAGCTGAACCTCATGTCGTGTTGGTTTGGCGCCTACGACCAACTTTTTGTAAATCCATTGCTCTGCTCTCCTGGGTGCTACTCCACATTTTCTCAAGCCTAAGTTGTCTTTCTTGTGAGAAAATCTTTGAGAGGGAGAGAGATTGAGCCGTAATTGAGCATCAAGCAAGAGTTCATCGCAAAGCCGAACTGATTGAAGCCTATTACTCTTAGAGATTGGCATCTGGTAGACGGCTAGGAGTCGCTTAGTAGCCTCCAGAAAATTGTGAAGTGCCCCGAGAAGTTTGTGAGGTTTGGAGCTTGTTGACCGCAAGGTGAAAAGCTGCCATAAGAGAAGGGCGGCTTTGCATTGTCAAACTTCTTGAGGAAAGAGCATGTTTCGGTGCCTACTTCGACCGTAAGAGAAGCTTCCTCAACATACATATAGAGACTAACCAAAGGCTTGAACTTTGACAATAAATTCTTGTCTCCCGCTTGGTTGTCTCTTTACGCTCCTTCATAATTGTTCTCTTACATGTATTTCTTCCATACTTGCTACTAACTTGATAAGTTTTGCTTTTATTTGTTTGGATCACTAGAACACTAGGTTTGCATAGGGATTTTTACTAAACATGTGTAGAAAGTAATTTTGGGTCATATTTTTGTTAATCTCCTATTCACCCCCCTCTAATCAATACCCTAGATCATTTCAGAAAGTCATACTATTATGGGGGTTTGAAATTTAGAAACTGGTGAGAGTGCCTTACTAATGCTCAACTAGAGATTAATTTCTAAATCCAAAGAGGCCCTTGAAAAACTATTCATACACACTTTTTCTAGAAATGCCAGAACATTTGTCTTTATTGTTGCAACATTTGAGTTTCACCTTTATGTGAAGACTCAGGAAACTTGGAACCTTCGAGTTGCCCTTCTATCTATTCTTTGGGCCATCAGAACATCTGAGATTTCTCGGAGCCTCAGAGTTCCGTTCCTAGAAACCTTCTACCTTGAATGTTGGAGCTATCAGAAATTTTTCAGAGCCTCCGAGAATCTATTCTAGACTTATCCTTGAAATCTCAGAATATCCGAGTCAGAATGTCGGAATCTCTGAGAATGCATTCTGTCTATCCTCTGTTGAGGCCCTTTCAAATCTCGGAACTTTGAGTGCAAATTTGGAACCTTCAGGAATTGCTTCTATTGACGCCTCTCTAAGGTCCTTCAAAATCCTGGAGGGTCATGGTTCCAAGTCGGAACCTCCGACTTCCGCTTCTATCCTATGCTCTAAAAGTCAGAACCTCCGAGTTCGTGTCAGATGTTCCGAGATCCCTTTTTGGACAGTCAAAGTAGTCATTGTTTTGAAATGTCAAAACCTCTAAGTTCCATGTCAGAACTTCTGAGTTCTTTCGCTTTTGCGCTAACGACTAGTTTTTGAGGGGTTGGGTATATAAACTCCAAGCCTCTTTGCACAAGTTTGTGATGACGTCCATCATCTCAGGTGGTTCATATAGGGAAGCGCTTGTGATATGCCCTCATTACAGGCGGTTTTTGTAGAGATCCGCTTGTGATGAGGAGGGGTCATCACAGGCCCTTGCTTATAGGTGGTTTGAGAAACCGCCTGTCTTAGAATTTCTGAACCACTCATAATGAGCTATTCCATAACTCCTTTTGGTGTGTCTTGTTACTCGAAAATGCCTTTCGGACTAAAAAATGCAAGTGCCAACTACCAGCATGAGATGCAGCTTGCCCTCTACAACCAGATAGGTTGTAATATCGAAGCCTATGTTGATGACGTTGTCGTAAAAACAAAGAAAAAGGAAGACTTGCTCTCAGACCTTCTCGAAACCTTCGTAAATCTACGAAAGAATTGGATCATGCTAAACCCGGAAAAATGCACTTTCAGGGCCAACGCTGGAAAACTACTTGGTTTTCTAGTCTCGTACCGAGGAATTGAAGCAAACCCAGACAAAATCCGAGCTATCACAGAGATGAAATCCCTGAAGTCTGTCCGAGACGTTCAGAGACTCACAGGCTGCATGGCAGCTGTTGGAACAGTGGCCTCCGACAGGGGGGTGAATGTCGATTTCAAAATTTTATTCTAAAAACAAGAACACAATGCAATGTATTCTAATCAGATAATGCAACGGAAAACCATCGACAAAAGCAATCAAAGTCCGTGGAGCCAAAACCAGACAGATCAGAAGTTTCGGAGTAGAAATATCAGAAGTTTCGACCTTACCGGAAGTTCCGAAGTGACCCTATTTCTGATATGTCTGGAAAAATCGAAACTTCCAACTTCTGGGTCGGAACTTCCGATATGGATTGGAACTTCCGGAGTGAGGAAATCGGAGCTTCCGATATTGGCAAAAACAGCAGACTATCGCACAGAAAAACGTTCGCAGATTTTGATCTACCCAACGCAATTGAACAAAATTTTGCACAGTGGTAGACAAGAGACTTACGAAGCTATTCCAATTGTAATCATGTCAAAGTCTTATCTGTGCTAAGATAAAAGGCTAATTTGCTATCTGCTGTTTTCTAACTTCAAAAATCAGCCCTAGCTAATAAGATGAACGAAAATCAAATCCTTGATTCCTAGAACCTTGTGAGGTATGTTGATAAGGAATTAACATGAAATCATCTCACATATCCTAGCAACATATTCCAAGCCTCAAAAGACAAGATTTAAACCTCAAAGACAATCAAAATTGAAAACCCCAAGAACTTGTCTTTCCTCCAATATGGATCTGAAATCAAGATGGGAATGGGAGATTCTTCGGGTATGCTAGGATGGAATTAACATAAACATGATCTTTCATCACTAACTTACCATATTCAAGAGATCTCAAAAAGACAGAGACAAGAGAACAAAAATCCAAAGAGAGAGAGAAAGAGAGAAAACTCAAGAACACATACTCTCCTTTTGGAACTCTTCTTGTATTGATTTTCTTGATGTTTAAAAGCCCCTCAACTTAGACCAAAGCTCTCCTGAGTAGCTCTTCCAAAATATTGTTCCAAAAGAGTTAGGATTTTACAAACCCACCATCTCCTATTTATAATGGAAGGGGCATACCCCTCTCCACTTGGGCCTCAAAGCCCATCTTAGGGCATAGGGCTCTTAGCACGCATCCCAAAGCGTCTAAGCCATCTATCCACCCTCAAACCTCCTTACCACTGCAAGCCTAATCCTAAACCGCATCATTGGCCGCCGCCGCGATTTCTTCGATTTTGCTTCATTGGTGTCTGTACTTTTATAGAAGTGCCCTCGCACCAACTTGGTCCTCACGTCTTGTCTCCACCTTTGCCTTGTACGCTAAGGCTCTGTCTTGTGCCGCCCGATGTCATTGCCATCACCTTGATCACATCTCCGCCCTCTAGGCGTCATGCCGATCCTCGTGACCGAACCACCGCCGCACTCATTAACCCTGCTGAAAGAGCATCTAGGCCCCAAGTTGGTTTTGATGGTTAATGGCAACTCAAACTGGAATCTAACATTTACATTGAGTGTAGGCAGGTTAGTAGGTTCCAGGAAGAAGGGTCATCAGGGAAAGGATAACCACCAAAAAGGGTACAAGGGTGGTTTCCAGGACTAAGGAATGGTTGTGCTAGGCAGCTGTGCCACAGCTGTGAAGAAACCGGTGCTGTGCAAGGAGTTGCAAGCAAGGTAATGGTGGCTTGATGCGTCAAGGGCCGTGACTGCAGTTGGTGGGCAGATAAAGCCTAGATTTGCTAGTTTGTTTGAGTCCATAGGAAAAATCCGTACTATCAAGAGGGATGACGCGGTAATGATCTGTGGAGGTTCTAATTGCTCAATGCTCAGGATGTTGGACAGTGGCACTAATGATTTGAGGTTAGTGGCCCTGTGTCAATAGTTTTGCACAAGTGTGAAACTGGTTTTGTACTCTCTTTTGTCTCAAACAGCAGCTAGAGCCTATCAGAATAAAGTGATGCCAACTCAGTTTGTAGCTCTGCGCCGAGAGAACCTTCAGCTTCGAACAGAAGTCAACAGTCTGCACTCCAAAGTTGAGTTGCTGCAGGCTCAGCTATCAGAAGTTCTCCAGCTGTTAAAGACCAAGCTCTGAATGTTTCTCCTCCTCAACCCTTTTTGCTGTTTTAGTGTCAAAGGGGGAGAGATGTGTGTAAGGGGGAGAGATTACAGAGATAGGGGGAGAGTATTTTGGATACAGGAAAGAGAAAATTATATTTTCTGGTGTAATCAAGACTTGTTTTATTTCTGATTCCTCTGTCTTGATTACAATTAACAAATCTTTTGATCTGATTTAGCAAGTTACTACTAAGTCATCTATTTTGCTCTGATGCAGTTATATTTCAGTAATGCTCTGATAAAGTAGTGTATGCTAAATTTTGTTGCTCTGATGCACATGTCTTCTTAATGTTGTTGCTAGGATGCATATATCTTCTTGAATGAAGCTTTGTATCTACTTATGCTCTGATTCATATAATCATGTTAAGAATTATGCTCTGATACATATGTCTACTGGCTCATGCTCTGATACACATGCCTATTGGCACTCTTATACACATGACCAGTGATGTATACTCTGATACACATATCCATTATGAATCTATGCTATTTATGCTCTGATATATATGACCATTGTGAATCTATACTCTGATATTCTCACATGCTTTGACTCATACTCATATACTCTGGTCATTACAACTACATTAGAAGTGACATATATCAGTTCAGTTCAATCATGCTTTATAATCTATTCAATTCTCTGAACTGATGAAAGTGTAAGTTGTAAGAACATACTGCTCATATCCAAAATTAAAATCTGTGCACTAGCCTGATAGAAGCAAATCTATTATGCACAGCCTTAGGGGGAGTATTCTCTAACAACCTGCACATGTATCTTCTATTCAAATCGTTATGCGAATTTGTTGAATGGGTTGCCACTAATCACCAAAAAAGGGGAGATTGAAAGAGCATCTAGGCCCCAAGTTGGTTTTGATGGTTAATGGCAACTCAAACTGGAATCTAACTTTTACATTGAGTGTAGGCAGGTTAGTAGGTTCCAGGAAGAAGGGTCATCAGGGAAAGGATGACCACCAAAAAGGGTACAAGGGTGGCTTTCAGGACTAAGGAATGGCTATGCTAGGCAGCTGTGCCACAGCTGTGAAGAAGCCAGTGTTGTGCAAGGAGTTGCAAGCAAGGTGATGGTGGCTTGATACGTCAAGGGCCGTGACTGCAGTTGGTGGGCAGGTAAAACCTAGATTTGCTAGTTTCTTTGAGTCCATAGGAAAAACCCGTACTATCAAGAGGGATGACGCAGTAATGATCTGTGGAGGTTCTAATTGCTCAATGCTCAGGATGTTGGACAGTGGCACTAATGCTTTGAGGTTAGCGGCCCTGTGTCAACAGTTTTGCACAAGTGTGAAACTGGTTTTATGCTTGCACTCTGTAGTGCTAGCAGTAAAAAACCCTAGGGGTTAGAGTCATCGGTGTGACACAGCTGTGTCACAGGTGGTCTAGCGCTCTGTGACTTAGGTACATCTCTGTACCAGGGGAGAGCTTGTAAACGCTAAGGAACCTGCGCTGCGATGGCTTGTCTGCTGATTCGGAGGGCTGTCGGAGGTTCTCTCCTTATTAGGTTTCAGAGAGTGTTGTGCGCTGAGGGCATGTCATGTGCTAGGACTGGGCTGAGTAGTGCTGCTAGGTCGGTTAAGGGTTCACCTGTGTCAGCCTCCGGTGGCACAGGTGTCGGTCTGCCCGAGCCGGTTATAGGTTGGGCGTAGTGTGTAGCTGTGTCACCGGTGGTTCACTTAATCCTACGTGGCAACAGTGTAACGGTCGGGTCCCTGTGAACCCTATATATAGGGGACCAGGGGAGGTCTTCAACCTCAACCTTTGCCAATCTAGTGAATCATATTCAACCGTTGCAAAGCCTCTTCCCACCGAACAAAAGCCAAAGTTTCCTAAGTGTCAGTTCGGGAGAGTTAGAGTTCTTGAGCAAAGAGCATCGGTTCCTCCAAGAGTTGTTGCTGCTGAATCTATTACTCTTGGAGTGTCTACTCCTAGACGGGTGTAGGAGTCACTGGTATCACCCAAACTTGTGTGGGCTGAACCATACGTTTGTGAAGGTGAATCGAAGTCTACCTGCTGCAAGTAAAAGGACGTCCACAAGCAAAGGAAGAGGCCTGAACGTCAGGTACTCGGAGAACAAGCACGATTAGGTGCTGGTGATCTCTTCGGAGTAGCCTCTTCAACGAAGACGTACCACTCTGTGAAGAGCTGGGAACTTCGGTGAAAAACACACTGTCTCCTTGAGTACTTTCCTATATTGTCTTTAGCTTCCTGCTTGCTTGCTTGCTTATGAGATCTTAGACTTATTCTGTTCATCTGTTATAAATCTCCTTTATACCTGTGTTTCATTAGCTGTGTCTCAGTTGCAATATATCTTATCTCACACCTAAGTCAGTTACCTGTTACACAGGCACATTGATTGCTCATCATTTACTAAGTCCTTAGAACACCTGTGTTAGGCACCTGTGTGACAGCTGCATGCTAATTTACACATCATCTGTTGCCTGTGTCACTCACCTGTCACACAGCTAGCTAACCTTGATTCCTGTTTAAGGCTTAACCTCTTCAATCAAGTTAAAAGAAGTAATTTTTGTTAGCCTCCTATTCACCCCCCTCTAGTCGGCACCTTCGGTCCTTTCACCTGCACACTAGTAGCCAAGCAAACCGGTTGCGAGCACAAGTTTTCTACTTGACCCAAGTTAGTCGAGAAAACAATTCCATCAATTTTTTACGAGACAAATTGACCAAACTCTAATTCATCAGAAAGCATGTGGTCAAAGTGTTTTCACTATCGGAACATCTGGTTCCTGGATCAGAAACTCTGGTTCTCCCATACACGATCTGAAAGCCAAGTCTAGACGCTGAACTCGGTCACTTTGGAATTGAAAGTCGGAGCCTCCGAAAATGGAAGTCGAAGCCTCCGACTAGAACCTCCGAAAATAGAAGTCGGAGCCTCCGACTTCAACCTCAGACATTCTGACTTCAACAATGGAACTTTCGAAACACCTCAAATCATCCAGTTCGCACAAACCTCGGAGCTTCCGGAGATGAAGGTCCGAACCTCCGAATTCAAAATCAAAACTTCCAAAACACATCGGAATTACCGATCATTAAACCGGAGACTCCGGTTTTTCCAGAGCGCTAAAAACATAGTCGAGATCGGATCTTCCGAAATGCATCGGAAGTTCTGATCAGAATACCGGAACATCCGATATGCACATTTTAAACATGAACATTGAATTCTTACAACCTAACATTCAACTCCAATAACAAACTCTGTGGCAAAGTATTCATCATCTGAAACCTAGAGAAGCAGTACAACTCCATCTAGGTTCTACAATCTCCCCCTTGATGAATATATTGCCAACATCTCAAATCAATCAAATTGGAGTCGGTTTGGGAATTTTTGGAAACAAACATGTTGCAAGAATTCACACTTAGCTAAAGGAAAGACAAAGCAAGCACTAGGCCAAGTGAATGTCTGAAAGAGTAAAATCAAAATATGTAAGTGCATGCAAAAATAATGTCTCTAGAACTCCCCCTCACTCCTATAGATCTTATGCATTTGATTTCTACTCAAAACTAAATGTACACACAGGCCTATCTTGCAAGGATATGCCAAAATTATGATGATCTTTCTCTCCCCCTTTGGCACTATAGTCATCAAGGGACTTCACGCCTCCCCCTTTGACTATGCAGTGTATGAATATCAAGCATAAGCATGTATGCATGACATGGAATTGAATTTTTTTTAGTTTTTTAATTTTTAGCAAGCTTTGAGAATTATCCAAAATAGACACAAAAAGTGCTAACATGTCATAGAAAAATGCCTCAATCCATAAAAAAACATGTATAGCAAGAACAGAATCTTGCATCTTAAGTTCTTAGCACATTTAAAAGTTTCACTAATGATGAGTTCCAAACTAGGTGGTCACACTAGCAAAAATCTAAGCATGAGTAAAGTATGACAACCTAGCGCCAAGTCAAGACTAGGAGGACAACCGATCAAGATTAGGACCAAAAACGCTCTTCACATGCTAGATTAACCAATCACGTGTTTAAAAAGATTAGACACAAGCAAAATACAACCCCCTGCACGAGGATGTATCCTAAGTGATTCATCCCGAGAATTTTTATACTGTTTCCATATGATTATTTAGACAAGCCACAACCAAAACACTACCTCTTGCACGAGCAAGTGCTTTGAGTGGTTCATATTTGATTTAGCACTTTTACTTTAGCAAATGGTAGATTTCAAGCATGTAGAGCAAAACTAGTGACTCTTAATGACAATAAGCATTCTCCAACCCGAGCCACAAAAGCCTAAGCATATCAAGTCACTAGCGGTCCTTATCAAGATTACCATGAAGTCCTATCTTTGACCAGTCAAGACATAGATCATAGTTGCAATACTAGATTCATGATGAGATTCAAGATAGAGGATTCTCTAGTGAGCAACTCATCAAAAGATCAAGAATTTAGTTCAAGTTGTTTGTCCAATTAAGCTAGCTTTGCAAATTCTTGAGCACAGATGCCAAGTCATGGAGAGATGAGCTAGACAATCAAGTCTTGGCATATACCAAACTCTAAGTAGTCATTATCACATTAAGGATAATAGACAAAACCCTTGAAAATGCAAAGTGCACGTGATATATCACACATGATGCAAAATGCACTATGTTACAATATGATGCACAAAAAGAAAACTCCCCCTCACACTAGCCCGTGGGGATGTATGATCCCCAATTCTCCTCTAAGTGTATAAAATTATGTAGAGTCCAAAGGCTTAGTGAAAATGTCTACAAGCTGATTTTTAGAATCAACAAACTTGAGCACTACATCGCCCTTTTCAACACGACCTCTAAGAAAATGAAATCGCACATCTATATGTTTGGTTCTAGAGTGTTGCAATGGGTTCTTAGTAATGTTAATAGCACTAGTGTTATCGCAGAAAAGTGGAACACTATCAAATGTCAACCCAAAATGCTGCAAAGTAGAAATCATCCAAAGAATTTGACTACAACTACTCGCAGCTGCAACATACTCGGCCTCAGCAGTGGATTGTGCAACAGATGATTGTTTTCTAGAGGACAATGACACAAGAGAGGTGCCTAGAAAGTGACAAGTACCAGAAGTGCTCTTGCGGCCTATTTTACACCCGGTAAAATCTGCATCTGAAAAACCCCGAATCCCAAGAACAGAAGAGCAAGAACACCAAAGTCCATACTCAAAGGATGATCGAAGGTACCTCATGATGTGCTTCATAGCTTGCCGGTGAGAGTCTCTCGGTGAGGCTTGGAACCTCGCACACAAGCAGACAGCGATGTATGTCAGGTCTTGTCACTGTCAAGTAGAGGAGTGAGCCAATCATGCTTCTGAACTCCTTCTAGTCCACCGCCTCTCCTTCTTCATCAGGACCAAGAGATGTGGCGGTTGACATCGGGGAATTAAGCGGCTTGGCATCGCTCATCCCGAACTTCTTCAAGAGATCCTTGGTGTACTTGGCTTGATGAACGAAGGTGCCTTCCTTTGTCTGTTTAATTTGCAACCCCAAGAAGTATTGAAGCTCACCCATCATGGACATCTCAAATTCCCTGCTCATCATCTCAGAAAATTTGGACATAAGAGCATTAGAGGAGCCACCAAAGATTATGTCATCCACATAGATTTGCACTATTAGTAGGTCATTGCCACGACTAAGAAGAAACAAGGTCTTGTCTACCCTACCCATTTCAAAACCCTTTTGGATCAAGAAGCTCTTAAGTCTATCATACCAAGCTCTAGGAGCTTGCTTAAGACCATAGAGAGCCTTAGACAGTTTGTACACATGATTAGGGTATTTAGGGTTTTCAAATCCTGGAGGTTGTTTCACATAGACTTCTTCTTCAATTAAACCATTTAGAAATGCACTTTTAATATTCATCTGATAAAGCTTAAATCTCTTGGAAGCAGAAAATGCAAGAAAAATGCTTATAGCCTCCAAGCGAGCAACAGGTGCAAATGTTTCATCAAAATCAAAGCCTTCTATTTGACTAAACCCTTGAGCTACAAGTCTAGCCTTGTTGCGAACAACAATACCATCCTCACTTTGCTTGTTCTTAAACACCCACTTGGTCCCAATGACATTGTGACCAAGTCAATATTCTACAAGCGCCCAAACCTTGTTCCTCTCAAAATTCTCTAATTCCTCATGCATGGCATTGACCCAACTATCATTAGAAAGTGCATGACATATATCTTTGGGCTCAAAAGAAGCAACAAAAGCAGAATGTGCCAAGTCTGAGGAAGGAATGGACCTGGAGCATGTTACACGCTCAGAGATGTCACCAATTATTTGTGTTGAAGGGTGATCCCTTTGAGTGCTTTGAGGACCCCCGATCAAATCCGGAGCTATTGTGGAAGTAGCTTCGGTAGCCTCTACCTCAGTTGAAGAAGAGGTAGGGAGCTGAGCTGCCGATGAAGTGGGTACCATTACCGAAGAGGAAGTAGTGGACATAGGACCCTCGGCTATAGTTGAAGAAGTAACCAGAGGATCCACAGTTTGCACGTGAGAAGTGGGGGCACAACCCATGTCACTCTCCAACTCATCTTCCTCCTGAAATATTGACTCTGACTCCTATGGAGAACCTGAAAGATTAGGTCTAGCTGGACTAGCCTCATCAAAAGTCACATCACGAGACTCCACAATGGTGCTAGTTTCAAGAATAAGCACACGATATCCATTCGAGTATCCAGGGTAGCCTAGCAACATACCATCAGAAGTGCGCGACTCAAACTTGTCAAGAAGGCCCCTCTTTAAGATAAAACATTTGCAACCAAAAACCCTCATATGAGGCACATTTGGCTTCTTCCCAAACATAAGCTCATAAGATGTCACATGTAAGAGAGCTCGCAAAAACACACGGTTGGACACATAGCAAGCAGTACTAACAGCCTCAGCCCAATACCATCGTGATGTGCCATATTCATCAAGCATTGTTCTAGCTATCTCAACTAAAGTCCTATTCTTTTTCTCCACAACACCATTTTGTTGAGGGGTGCGTGGAGTGGAGAACTGATGCTCGATGCCGCGATTAGCAAGAAAGTCTGCGAAAGAGGCATTCTTAAATTCTAAACCATTATCACTTTGAACACCTTTCAATGCACCAGGAAAGAGATTCAAAAGCCTCAAAGTCAAATCTTGAAAAAACTCAAATGCTTCAGATTTATGCTCCATGAAAAACACCCAAGAGTATTTAGAGTAGTCATCAACTATGACAAGAACATACCACTTCCCACTCGCCGATCGGATCCAAGCTGGACCTACAATGTCCATGTGTAAAAATTGAGCGGGTCCATTGGTCTTCACTTGATTGACAGGTGGATGGGAAGCAGCAACTTGTTTGCCATGCCGATATGGAGCGCATACCAAATCCTTGATAAGTTTGAGTTTGGGCAAGCCTCTTAGAAGGTCAATGCTGCCAACTCTTGTCAAATGATCAAAACCAACATGCCCCAAATGTCGGTGCCAAAGTTGAAGAACTGAAGAACTAGTTGCAAGAAAGCACCTAGACTCAGAAGAACTAAACTCAGCTGCAAAGACTCTACCAGGGCGAGAAATCCCAAAAGCAAGTGCACCCGAAGAGTCAAGAACGCGGCACCTATTCTTTTTGAAACAAACCTCATAATCATCATCAATAAGCTGTGAAACAAAGATGAGATTGTATTTCAGTTTACTCACTAAAGCAACATCTTTGAGGATGTTGTTGTTGCTGACGTGCACCATGCCCTTGTGTGTCACGCGCCCATGAGAGTTGTCTCCAAAAGTGATGAACTCATCACGGGATGCCTTGTTGAGGGAGGTGAACCATTTGGAGCTTCCGATGAACATCCGGAATCAACAAGCCACATATTCACCAACCCTCGCCGGTCAACCAACACAAAAGACCAATAGCGAGTGGACTCAGTACTGGGGTTAGTAAGCAAAGATTTCTGAATCTAGTACCGAGTCACTCTCTTAGCAGGAACTGAAAGTCGTGAGTGATTAGCATGCAATGCAACATCCCGAGCAACACTACGACCTTGATCAAGACCATGCCACGGAGGAACGTCACGTGCCAAAGTACACGAACCACCTCCAAGAGGACAGTGAAAGGACTCTAAGCGATCTACACCCTGTCGCCTCCTAGAGCCACTAAGAGCCTCAACATTTTGAGACCTCGTGTGTGTCTTACGAACATCCAATGCATTATTGCATCGTTGAATACCCCTAAGAGCACGAACACGGTCACGATGCTCCTCCTTGAGACGTCAAAAGCAGAACTCAACCAAGTGACCATCCTTGTGACAATGAGTACAATGGTATTTGACCTTCTGTGAGGTGACACCATTTGAACCAGAAGCACTCTTGTTTTGATTAATTGGTTCTAAGTAACCGCCTTTCTTAAACACTGTCCTCCTCTCCCCCTGAGCAATCTCAATCAAGCCTCTACCTCTAGTACCAATGGGATGAGGAGGATGGTTCTTGTTTTCTTCTACATGATTAAAACTAGACCTTTGCCTGAGCTCACTCTAGACTTTTATAGGATCATGTTCAGTTCTTTCCTACCTTCTGAAAATCTCTCCAAAGTTTTCTTGAGGTAGTCTACTTCCCTAAGCAAAGGAGCACACGTGAGACAAGCTTCTGAAGCTGACACTCTAATAGCCTTCTCATATTTTTCTTTGTAGACTCCTAGTTCAAGTTTTAAAGACTCACATGACACACGAGCCACACTACAAGTTTTAGCTACAGTTTTCTTAAACTTCTCCCTAAATGCAGCATGCATAACAGAAATATCATTCTCAAGTTCATGACAAAAAGTGCAGGTAGAGAGAGTAACATGTGAGGCATCAACAGGTAGCTTAGAAGTAGTAGCATTAGCCAAAGTGAGTTTTCTGTAAAGCTCAGTGATGTGTATACCTAGGTCCTGATTTTCTTCGTCTAGATCTGAGCATTTATTACAAGCAGGCCATCTCATCTCTAAAACAATTTGATTTAGTTCTCTATTTCTACCTTCCAAGTATTTACATTTTAAACATGGAGAAGGTTCTTGAGTGCTTTTAGAACTAGTGCTAGCAAGTTGTTTCTTAGTATTTTTTAGTTTCTTAGCATGAGATGAGTAAACAATGTAGCCAGTAAGATAAGCAGTTTTTATTTTGGCTAGATTATCCTTGTAGACCATGAGTTCTTGAGTGACTAAGATGTGCATCATGAAACCTAGAGCAAAGCACAATTTTATTTCATTCAATTCATTGAGAGGTGCTATGCCAGAGGGACATCCAAGAGATCCTAAATCAAGCAAGTTAGCATGAGAGGATTTGAGCATTACAAGTTTTTTCTTAAGTAAGTCTAAATCATCATCCTAAGAGGCACAAAAGGAGCAAGGGCTCAACTTAAGTTTATCTAATTCAAATCTAGATGATTCAAGCAATTCATTTACACTAGCAAGGGCATTTTTAGTTTCAAGAAATTCTTTATGTAAAACATCACAACTCGCACACTCATCATCATTACTCTTAAGCTTAGCAAGTTCTAGTGTAAGTGAATCTACTTGCTTAGAGAGATCCTTAGACTTCTTAATAGAGGCAAACAAAGTATCATTTTGCAAATCAAACATATCTTGAAGCTTCTCATGCATGACACTAAGTTCATCAAAGGTGTAGCTCACCTCACTCTCAAGATCATCCTCACTCTCCTCTTTACCCCGAGCCATGAAGCACATGCCTGTGAAGCGATGCTCCACCTTCTTCTTGCCCTTCTTTTTATGCTTGGGTGACTCTAGTTCATCCTCGCTTGAAGGGGAAGTAGAAGAAGAATCGGTGCTCACATCACCACCTTCAAAGGCGGCGAGAGCCCGGCGAAGGTTCTTCTAGACCACTTGCATCTTAGACTTGGATTCAAACTTGTTTCTTCTCTTGTCCTGAAACTTAGAAGCAAACTTGTTTCTCTCATTAGGATTAGGACACTCTGATCGGATGTGGCCTTTCTCACCACATCCATAGCAAATGATGTCCGAGGTCTTTCTTCTCCTATTTCTCACGTTGTTGTATGCCCTAGAGAAGTGTCTTGCAAATAATGCGAGCTCATCCTCGGGAAGAGATTCAAGTTGACCATCAGATAGAGAAGACAAAGTTGCAAGAGACAAATCCAAAGATTCCAAGACAAGACACGCACCTGAGACTTAAGAACCCCCACAAGAAAAGGATCAACCCTGAAAGATCTAAAACCGTATCCCAACCAAAGCAAGTGATTTGTTCTTTTGATAGGTTTGGTTCTCAGAAGTGATCTCATGAGTTGAGAGCTTCGAGAAGAGCAAATCAAGTGTGAGAGTACCCAAATTGGCGGATTCTTGGATGGCTATCTTTCTAACCTCATAAGCAGGCTCTAGTGTATTCAATACATGTCTAGCCATCTCCGCATCTGAATAGGTAACCCCAACACTTCTAAGCTTGTTCACAATCTTCTCAAACCTAGCAAAAAGCTTAGCTATTGTCTCACCAGGGCATTGCTCAAAGCGATTGTATTCTACTTTGAATTGATCCGCTCTTGCAATCTTGACTTGGTCGGACCCCTCATGGTAAGTGATCAAGGTCGACCAAATCTTGTGAGCGGTATCAAGATGAGCAACCCTCTCATGCTCCTTTCTATCTAACCCAAACAACAAGTAGTTAATGGCCTTGCAATTGTTTTCAACATCAATCAAATTTGCAGGCATCACTACCTCAGGAAGAGCAAAATCTCTTTCAATGACTTGCCAAATAGCAAGCCCCTTTGACTGGATAAAAATTCTCATTTTGCTTTTCCAAAACTCCCAATCTGTTCCATTGAAGATAGGAGGACGAGTTGAGTACCCATGGGAAGCCATGGCTTGCAAAGCCGGTAAAAACTTATAGACAAGCGAGGCCTTGCTCTGATACCACTTGTTGGATTAGTGGCTTCCGACAGAGGAGGGTGAATGTCGGTTTCAAAATTTTCTTCTGAAAACAAGAACACAATGCAATATATTCTAATCAGATAATGTAGTGGAAAACCATCGACAAAAGCAATCAAAGTCCGTGGAGCCAAAACTAGACAGATCGAAAGTTCCGGAGTAGAAATATCGGAAGTTCCGACCTTACCGGAAGTTCCGAAGTGACCCTATTTCTGATCTCTCTGAAAAAATCAGAACTTCCGACTTCCGGGTCGGAACTTCTGATGTGGATCGGAACATCCGGAGCGAGGAAATTGGAGCTTCCGATATTGGCAAAAACAGCAGACTATCTCACGGAAAAACGTTCACAGATTTTGATCTACCCAACGCAATTGAATGAAATTTTGCACAATAGTAGACAAGAGACTTACGAAGCTATTCCAATTAGAATCATGTCAAAGTCTTGTCTGTGCTAAGAGAAAAAGCCAATTTGCTATCTGCTATTTTCTAACTTCAAAAATCAGTCGAAGCTAATAAAATGAATGAAAATCAAATCCTTGATTCCTAGAACCTTGTGAGGTATGTTAATAAGGAATTAACACGAAATCATCTCACATATCCTAGCAACATATTCCAAGCCCCAAAAGACAAGATTGAAACCTCAAAGAGAATCAAAATAGAAAGCCCCAAGAACTTGTCTTTCCTCTAATATAGATCTGAAATCAAGATGGGAATGAGAGATTTTTCAGGTATGCTAGGATGGAATTAACATGAACATGATCTTTTATCACTAACTTAGCATATCCAAGAGATCTCAAAAAGACAGAGGCAAGAAAACAAAAATCCAAAGAGAGAGAGAGAGAGAGAAAACTCAAGAACACGTACTCTCCTTTTGGAACTCTTCTTGTATTGATTTTCTTGATGTTTAAAAGCCTCTCAACTTAGGCCAAAGCTCTCCTGAGTAGCTCTTCCAAAAGATTGTCCAAAAAGAGTTAGGGTTTTACAAACCCACCATCTCCTATTTATAATGGGAGGGGCATACCCCTCTCCTCTTGGGCCTCAAGGCCCACCTTAGGGCATAGGGCTCTTAGCACGCATCCTAAAGCATCTAAGCCATCTATCCACCCTCAAACCTCCTTACCACCACAAGGCTAATCCTAAACCGCATCATTGGCCGCTGCCGTGATTTCTTTGATTTTGCTTCGGTGGTGTCTGTACTTTTACAAAAGTGCCCTCGCACCAACTTGGTCCTCATGTCTTGTCTCCATCTTTGCCTTGTCCGCTAAGGCTCCGTCTTGTGCTGCCCAATGTCGTGGCCACCAACTTGATCGCATCTATGCCCTCCAGGCGTCATGCCAATCCTCATGACCGAACCACCGTCACACTCATTAACCCTGCACACTAGTAGGCAAGCAAACCGGTTGCGAGCACAAGTTTTCTACTTGACCCAAGTTAGTCGAGAAAACAATTCCAACAATTTTTCACGAGACAAATTGACCAAACTCTAATTCATCAGAAAGCACGTGGTCAAAATGTTTTCACTATCGGAACATCTGGTTCCTGGATCAGAAACTCCGGTTCTCCCATACACGATCTGAAAGCCAAGTCTAGACGCTGAACTCGGTCACTCCAGAATTGAAAGTCGGAGCCTCTGAAAATGGAAGTCAAAGCCTCTGACTAGAACCTTCAAACTAGGCGAGTTCGATATCCATTTTGTTCCTCGCACGACCATCAAATATCAAGTACTTGCCGACTTCCTCATAGACTGGTCCGAGCCCGATCAATCGAGTAGCTCGCCAGCCGCAGATACAGAAATATGGACCTTACACTTCGATGGTTCCCTAACCATCGAAGGCGTGGGGGCTGGAATAATTCTAACATAACCGACAGGAGAATGCCTGTAGTATGTACTGCAGATTGATTTCTCGGCCACGAATAACATGGCCAAGTATGAAGGTTTGCTGGCCGGTCTCCGAGTCGCTTCTACACTTGGCATTCACCGCCTACTCGTGAGTGAGGACTCACAGCTGGTAGTGAAGCAAGTGTCCAAGGAATATTAGACCTCTGACCAAAGCATGGCAGCATACCTGGCGGAGGTAAGGAAGCTGGAGAAGAAGTTCATCGGGCTCGAAGTACGGTATATCCCTTGCAAGGATAACTGTCGGGCCGATAGTCTTGCCCGCCTAGCATCCTCACGTTCTCCATGTCCGCCCGGAACCTTTGTCGAAAGGCTCTTGACGCTATCCATTGCTTTTAGTGACGACAAGTCCAACGAGGCTATGATTGAAGAAGTGGCGGATCTCAAATCCCAAAGCCACTTAAGGGCGCCACCAGGCACTGATGCTCCACGGGGGGTCGTGGGTCAACTCGTGGCCTCCCTTGATTTTGAAGATTCTGGATAGATCTCATCCGCATGTACCTTCTAAATCGAATTGTTCCTGAGGACGATGCATCGGCCCAGCAGATTGCCTGACACGCCAAGATGTACTCCCTGGTTGACGGAGCCCTCTATCACCAAGGAGCTCACGGAGTGCTCATGCGGTGCATCACCTGGACGTAGGGTAAAGAATGACTCGACGAAATCTATGGAGGGGTGTGTGGGGCACATGTATCTTTCCGAACCCTAGTCGGAAAGGCCTTTAGACAAGGATTCTACTGACAGCCCTCCATGACACGCGCGAGTTGGTGCAATGATGCCATCAGTGCCAGTTCTATAGCAGACATATTCACCAACCCGCGCAAGCATTGTAAACGATTCCATTGCTATGGCCTTTCACGACTTGGGGGCTGGATATCCTAGGACCTTTCCTGATCTCGCCCAGGGGCTCAAAGTTCCTGTTTGTCACAATAGATACTTTTACCAAGTGGATTGAGGCTGAGACGGTTGTGAAGATCACTTCGGAGGCAGCAAAATGCTTCATCATGAAGGGTGTCGTCACACGATAATGGTACTCAATTCTCCAGCACAGACTTCATCGAATACTGTGAAGGACTCGGCACCAAGATCTGCTACACGTCAGTAGCCCACCCACAAAGTAACGCCCAAGTCGAGTGCGCCAACACTCGCATCCTACAGGGCATGAAGACCCACATCTTCGACTGCTTGTCGGCCTATGCTAAAGCATGGGTTCGTGAATTGCCATCGGTCCTCGGGCTCTCCGGACCATAGCCAGTCGGGCTACTGGCGAGACACCCTTTGTCTTAGTTTACAGGGTCGAGGCCATGCTCCCTTGCAAGTTAAGACTTAAGTCTCCTAGAGTCGAGCTTTACTCCAAGGAGGAAGAAATCCTCCGACGAGAAGACGACCTAAACTACATTGAGGAACGACGAACCCAAGCATTGATGCAAGCGGCTAGGTACCAGCAAGACTTTCGACGCTACCACGAGCGACACGTCTGAGGACGGTCCCCGCAAGTTGGGGACTGGGTTCTACGACTCATTCAGAACCACAGCAATAGCAACAAGCTAACTCTGAAATGGGAAGGTCCCTACAAAGTAATCGAAGCCTCCCGACCAGGATCGTTTAGGTTAGCAATGGAGGACGAACAACCCCTCACAAACACCTGGAACATCGACCATCTCCAGAAATTTTACGTATGAGTACATCGGATACATATCCGCTCAGATGTTGCCCTCCGAACCTCAAAGCCGTCTCGATCGCACCTACCCTTGCTCCGTGCCAGGCCAATTGACAGTAAGACGCTCCAGACGCCTTCGCCTAGCTCGCGCTATCGACCACATCCACGCCCAGAGACGTGAAACAGGTGCTTTAAAGCACACAGAGCGATTCACGATGACTCGGAAGTTGGGCCTGTAAGCATACATCTTATGCTATTAGGAATCCTGTTCATGACTACCTATTAGATGTAATTGACTCATTCTGATAGACAGTCGAGGGCTAGACAAATACTGTAGACTGGGAAAGTTCACCACAGTACGTGACACAAAAATACTCAAAATACGGCCAAACTTTTACACATTTAGGCAGTCGACGAACACATCAGCAGCACCTTGCATAGCCTCGACAAGCTGCTCGGTCTCCCGGGATTCGGCCCCTAGCAGCTCATCATAGAGGGCACTAACATCCAACTCAGGATGTTGGGCCCTCAGCAGGGCCAGGGCCATGGCTAGGGAGTCTCAAGCACCTTCCTAGAGCTGCACCTTGATATGCACGGCAATCGTCGGCTGCAGACGACCGATTGCCGCTACTGCCTCGGCCATCCAGCGGTCGTGGTCGAAACTCGTGGGGATAACGACCCCGACTTCAGTCAGCGCCCTTTCGAGGACTCCGATGGCACACGCGAGGTCACCACAAGCTTTGATGCTCGAGACTCACTCCGGGATAGCTCATCGGCCAGACGGGCCCTTGTCCCAGATTAGCCGGTTCTGGGACTCCTCAAGGCGAATTTTGTAGGCGCGGAGCCACAAGAGGTCGTCTTCTCGTTCCCTCAACAGCTTGTCAGACTCCGTCAGCCGCGCTTTCAATGTCTCGACCTCCGCCTGGTGAGGAACCACCCGAGACAGGGCGAGCTATGACAACCAAGGTTAGTCTCCACACACAACAATCTGAAGAACGCAAACACCTTTTCTCTTACCTTCAGCAAGGAAGCAACACATTGGGGCAAGTCGAGGCCACCCTCGACAACTTTGCCAGTCCCGCCGAAAGCAGTGGTTCAGACCCCTCGGAGGGCGGGACAAAAGAAGCTCCCGCCGCTGGCGCAAGAGAAGGGATGGTCGCCGCCTCGGTAGGATTCGACTCCGACGCCGCAAGACCCGTGGTCACCTCTCGAACCAGAGTGGCCGCAGGGCCCGATATCGTAGGCGAAGCCTCTACCACGGCTTTAGTTGAGGAAAGGGCCATCCTAAAGAAGAGGATCAAAACACGGTCTGGACAATTTGAAACAAAAAAGCTACAGAAAATGCACATACCGTGGCCATTTCAGATTGAGGGGCAATTTAACCCCGATGAGGGCTGCCCCCCTCTTCGCCGACGTAGTCAACTTTAACTTCTCTGTGACTGGGGGGCTATCGATGCCTCGCGGCACCTCCCCTCCACTCTCTTCCACGAAAGGCAAGCCTGGTTCCACCGTGCACGGATCGCTCGCCCCTATACCACAATAAGGTGCTGTGTCATCCCGAGGCCAAGTAGGACTGGAGCAAGGCAAGACTGGAATGTACCCAGGGAGAGTCCTGTGGAAGCGCAGAAGAACCCCGGACGAGGGATGTCATGGGAAGGGTCTCTGGTTGGATCTTCCTGGAGGTGTCCTTCGTCCTCAATCCAGACCCCGGCGTGTTTGGCCTCGGGGTCAGGCACCCCATGACCGATTTGCTGCCAAAACGAGAAAGGATCTGAAGGCATGAGCTAAAAGCTACTCAGAGCTAGTGACTAGACAAGCGGCTTACCAAGAAAATGTCTTCCAACTCCTCGGGAGTTAGCTACAATATAGGATGAGGGAGGTCCTTCCTTCCATCTGAAGGGGCTGCCTCGAATAGAGACCTCGTTCTCGAGTACAGCTCCTCGGGCGAAAGATCTGCAAGCAAAAACCAATCAAGCAAATGAAAAGCTATCCCGTTTACTCAGTTGATCAAGGATTCAGAGTGGAGATACTTGCTCGTATCGAATCCCACATCTGGTCTGCCCCGTCCGGGATCACCCAGACGCCTGAGACCCTTGACCTGAGGGGGCTTATCCATCGCTTGAGGAAGTCATTAGCAACATCCTAGGTCAATAAACCTCTCTCGGCAAGGTGGGATATCCCAGCGGCATGGGCCTAGAGTCGACTAGTCTGCGGTGGCACTTCCGTCCAGGCATCGGTCGGGAAGGGCTCCAGGTCGCCGTAGTCGATCCCGGATGATGGAGGGGCAGACAGTAGAACCACTTCGAGTGCCAGCCCGACCACGAGGATTTCCAGGCGGAGTGAATGTACTTCTCCTTCATTCCCTTCCGTAGTCGAAATCGGCACCCCCAACAACTCCCTGGCCTCGCCGGAGATTGTAGAAGTGCCGCCATAGATCCAGGCTTAGCCTCATGCCAAGGTACACTTCACACAAGTGCGCAAAGACGCTCAGCATCAGGATCGAGTTGGGGTTGAGATGGATTAGCTCAATCTCATAGAACTAGAGGATGAGGAGGAAGAACGTAGACAACGGGAGTTGGAAACCGCATTTGAAGAATTTGGCGAAGAAGACAGCCCAGGCAGTATCTGGGCTCGGGACCATATCCTTGTACGCCTCTCGACAAGGGACGAGCACCCTTGGCAGGATGTACTCCTCCTTCTCGAGAGCCTTGATGGCGGTGGAATGCATGTCGGAGGGCTTGAACTCTGATATCGTGGCCTCCTTGGCCAGCCCCAGATCTGCCAACGTCACTGGCATATCGTCGGAGGGATGTCTGGCACCGGACGCTTGTTTGATGGCGGCTTTCTTCTTTCCCATCGACGATGAAGTGGAATATGAGACAAGCGAAAGGTAGAGGATGAAGGGTGAAAAGCCGGGAGCAAGAACAAGGTGAAACCCTCTTGAACCCATGGTCAGTCTTTTAAAATACTAGAGTAAGATCAGGGATCCAACTGTTACCTCTGCCGCATCTCCCGAGCCACGTTCCATCGCAATAAATATGCATAGTAACTTTCGCCGCACGATCTCTGGCTTTTGCGGGAAAGCGGGAAAAGCAGGTGCATGACACGCTGAGGCTTGCCGTGGGACCCCCATGTCTGTGATACAGATGGAGGAACAGGAGGGAAAAAGATATTCATCACCACGCGAAATTTCCTTCGTGACGATCCGAATCCTTGAATATCCGTCGGGTACAGATAAGTCATGTTACAAGAATCACGGGCATGTCATAACTACTCGAAAGTTTCCTGTACGTTCTTTATTAGAAGAGCTCGGAGGCTTATTCAGAAATCTATTCGGGTATGTTCATTTTCCAACTAAGAAAAAGCTACTCCGAATAGGTATTCCAATTCTGCGTGGGGAATAATACCAGCTACCCGGGATTATATTCCGATTGGAGGTGACACCCGACTAAGTTTATTCTTGGTTGGCCCATCCCAGGCCTCATTTTACATACTGATAGGGGCTTGATGATGAGTAATGCCGTATACCGTATGTGAGGTGTTATCTATATATGTATTCCCTGGATACCCGGAGCAGGTATCAGCGTTCGTTAAGGATTCCAGGAGATAGGGGGACCTCTCGTAGAGGACCTAGATTCTCTTTAAACTAGGAGATCTTATCCTTATATTTAAAGAAGCCAGTTCGGAGATAAGTCCATGTCTCTTACTACTCAGGAACCCCCTATATAAGGACCCGAGGGCCCCTCAAGGGGGGAATGAGTTTTTTGGAGCAAGACGCATAAGCCTCAGAAGCGACCACAGAAGCCTCTAGCCATTTAGCCCTTGTCGAAGGAGCCCCCGACTAGATTATATCCCATATAGGCTAGCCGCCAACCCCTTTGTAAGATACTTTTGATTCAATATATTCCAACAGGACGTAGGGTTGTTATCCTAAGGGAGGCCCGAACCTGTATAAAAGCCTTTTCGGTGTACCCCGGTACTGCTAGACAACGGTCCCAAGGATCCCTACCCTTCACAAATTATCTGTCTCACGACTACCGTAAGATCGACGGTTTACCAATCGTCAACAGAAGCACTCATATGCGAAACTTAAGGAGGCTAAATTGATGCAGTGGCACACGGAGGAGCATATAGATGATGGAATGCTGAGACACCCCACAAATTCTTTATAGTGGAGAAATATTGATAGGAGGTATCCTACGTTTGGTGAAGAGGGGAGGAATGTAAGGTTTGCGTTGAGCACTGATGGAACGAACCCGTTCGACAACATGAGCAGCCGACATAGCACCTGGCCCGTGAATCTTTGCATGTATAACCTTCCTCCTTGGTTGTGTATGAAGTGAAAGTACATCTTGATGGCACTACCTATCCAAGGTCTAAAACAACCCAGTAATAACATTGATGTGTACTTCGCACCATTAGTGAAAGATTTGCAACTTCTTTGGATTGAGGGGTACAGGTGTGGGATGCGTACATGAAGGAAAAGTTCACGTTAGATTGCATGCTATTCCTAACCATCAATGATTATCCTGCTTACAGTAACTGTTCAAGGCAGACTATTAAAGGTCCCAATGTGTGTGTTCAATGCCTAGTCGAAACATCAAGCAGGTGGCTTAAGCCAGGATGGCATCGGGCAAGGTGTGGAAGAATTGGAAGACCACGCTGGTGACGGAGTACGTGGACGCTGATGAGGAACTATTTCAGAAGTTTCCCATGATTACTCCCGAGGCTTCGGATGAAAGAGGATTAAGATATCGGACGAATTTCGACAAAGGAGTGAACAGAACAAGGTCCCCTAGAAGAGAAACAAGCACCCCCACCGTTTGGGCACAGCCAGCTACGCGGGCATGTCGAAGAAGTGGGAAAGGGAGGATCATGAGGCATCGCAGTCCAATGCCTCACCTTTTTTTCGAACATCCATGATGCGAGGACGAGAGCTTGGGCTAGAGCAAGAGCAACATCCGATAACACTTCAGGTTTAGCCCAGCCCAAATTGAACAACCTAGCTGATGAGCTAGCTAATCAATGATTGGTGAGATATCGAAGAGCCTATGCAGTATTACACCTTATGACTAACCTTGTACCAATTAAAATATAAAATCGGGACTCTATAGCTTGAAATTGATGCTGCATCTCAAGCCAGTGCCTTCTCGGGCGATATACTGGAAGAAGGCTTGGGTAACCCGGAGCACCCTAGTCGCACACTGGGTGTTGGTTCCCTTTTTCCATGGAAATATGGACGCAGCCAAGAATTGGAGGCGAAGTACGAACACAAAAGAGCGAGGAAACAGGCTGAGGAACAACGCAAGCATCAAGAGCTTAAAGAAGAGATTCTAAATGACCTAAGGATGGAGTTTCAAGCTGGGAGAAGCGAACCAACCATTGCGTGTAGCCCCAGTGACCGTAGGAGTAGCTGTGCGTCGATCGACCTCCCTACTCGTGGTGAAGAATTGGAAGCCACATTCCCCTACGATCAGATCGAGGTAAAAAGCACTATATCTTTTCAATGTGCCACACAAGATCGTTTAGACCCCTTGGCTAATAGTGTGCATCACTATGTAGGTTGCGATGAAATGCATTATTGAAGTGCCAATTCAAGGCTTGGATGAACCAATCGATGCAGCTTGGGGGCTAGTGTATCCAACATCAAGAGAGCAGAGGGTACACAATGTTCCCCTAGCCCCTTCGCACGCAAGGGTGAACGTTGACGACATCAACACCACTTTCAAACAATTCAAGCTTCAATTCCACCAAACGATGAGATCTTAACTCTAGAGGATGCCAAGGGCACATTTATCCAGTGGCCTAAGAGAGACATCTTCCTCAACTAGTCGTGGCTGACTTGCAAGGTTTTGGTGGAACCTTCAAGGCCCTCCCCTATTGTAATGCCTGCCTTTTCACCACGAGCGTTAGAACCTAGTGTGGCATCACCAATCTGTGTGGAACTGCAGTAGCATGGCATGGGAAAGGACTTGATGTGCTTGCCTCCGAGCGAACAAATATACATCGAACAAATTCAAGCGATATATGACCCTGGAGGAGTATCCTGACCGCTCCTCTTGGGCGTACATACAAGGCCGGGAAACTACCGGTCAAGAATCCTAAGAGTATTCTTAAGGATCTTGGGTGGGCTTGCGCAACGTTGCACAAGAATTACGTGGATAACTTCAAGAAAAAGAAAGATGAGTGTGTGTCAAATATCCTAGTGAAGTTCAAACGTGAGCACTTCCTCCACGGGGTGACAGTTCTCAGTGACTTGGGAGGACTTGTTCCTCATGTACAATCTAGACGCCTTAGATGCGAGCCTCATAAGATGATACACACTATAAGTGCCTACTCTCGCACTTCATGTATATTGGTACAATACCTATACTTGTTGATAACATAACTCTTTTGTCGTGTATGTACAGATAAGCTCCTGCCAGTGCGAGAGAAGAAAATCAACAGATAGGATTCATTGACCCACACCTTGCCTCAAGAGGACTCCATGGATGATGACTCTTACCTGAAGAAGGGACACCGGCTTCAAAAGGGTCGGTAGGATGCTCGATAGTATACAAATTACATCATCTAACTCTATACTATTAGGTCACTACTCTAATCAAACTTTTCTGCCATTATTCAGAGTCTACCAATTTTTCCTAAGACGCGGATGGAAAAAAGCAAAGGTGGGGAGCCCTAATGCGCTACAACACTTCTTCCGGTTTCTGATATATATCCAGTTCCACACATTTATGCTTCATAATATGAGTTACATAGAACTTAATTAAACTGAGTCATTCTATATCGTTTCAGTGCCACCAGCAGCCCGATGAGTCCTATTTATATGGCTTCTATGTTTGCCACCACATAAAAATTCTCATAGGTCGAGCTGCCAACGGCAAAACAGAAGTGACCAAGGTAAGCAAAAAATTTCTACAATACTGTTTCTATCCATATTCTTCTACATGGCAGCACTGTGCTTCATATCAACATGTTGCACCTATTCCCAAAACTGAATTGCCCAAAGATGGAGCTTGCCCAAATTCGAGAGCGGTTGGTTGTTCATTGTTGTGAAAGTCATCCCAGAAGATGGCGAGTTCCACCACGACGGAACAGACGATTGAGTCCAATACTCAAATCTGATACAAACTTGTATATTCAACGATGTAGTGAACTAAATTCGAATGTGAACTTCTTCATTTTATGGATTTCTATCTACTTGAGTTTGTGAATTAAAATGTGGTGTGAATGGCAATGTGCATGTGAATTTCTATATTATTTATGTTCTGGGATGATCTAGGAGAGACCTGAGAAATTTGAGATATATAAACTATTTTTTCTATTTTAGAACAAGCAGAAACCTGAATTCTACCTGCTTGTCCCAAATAGTATCCTAGCTGGTTCTCCACAAAAACTAGCTGGGATAATTCAATAAGGTAGACATTTCATCCGACAGAGCCAACTGAGATAGTATATTATCACAGTCGGTCCAGTTGGATGAAGCGGCTGAGATACAATTTTGTCTCAGTCGGCTTGCTTCTATGAACCGACTGAGAGAAAATTCTCAGTCGGTTCTGCTCCATGAAATGAAAGAGATACTCTTTTAACTCAGTCGGTTTGTTTTGCTGAACCGATTGAGACAATGTTCTATCTCAGTCGGCTTTGCTGGGTCAACCGACTCAGGTTTTGTTGCCGGCTTCGGAAACCGGTTGAGATAACATGGATCCCCTTACCTACAGCCGGATGTGAAACCGGCTGAGATAGCCTTTTTGAACCGGCTGAGATAGCATTTTCTGTGGTAGTGGCATATTGTTGGTTACTTCATCACAATGAGTTATGTTGTTCATGAACCATTTCTTTTTAGAGCTTCTGCACTGGATTCTAGTGGTACTGTGAATTAGTGTGTACAATGATCAAAGATCATCAAAGTATAGATGCTTTTTGTTTGCAGTTAACGGAAGGACTGGAGGGGCCTCAACATCTGCAGGAAATTCAAAGAATGTTTACGGATATACCTACCATCTCAACAGAAAACGCATCCTTATTCATGACTTTTAGTAGAGCATCTAAACAATGTTATACAGGAAAATCAATCCATTATCCATACTCAGACTTTTAGTAGAGGATCTAACCACAAATAGCAAGCAAGCATCCTTGTTCATGAAATCAAATACGGAAAATAAACAGCCCGACAAACAATTTCCAACTTTGTTCATTAAATCCGTGGCAATACGGATCTGGCGCGGAGGCTACATTTGTGGCAGCCAAGCACAGAGGGAGGGGGGCATGCAGCGGAGTGGGACAAGAGGATGCGGGACTGGGTGAGCGGGAGCAAGGTGACGTACTAGTGGAAAGAGCGGCACCCTAGGTCGTACGGGTCGACGGTGGGATCGAATCTAGTCGAGGGGCAGGGAGGGGACACGGTGAGGGGAGCTGCATGGGACGGATTGGCGGAGGAAAACTGCTCGACGACGAAGGCGATGACCTAGATCCGGATGGACTCGACGAAATTGGCGCTCTGCTGCTCGGATCTGGTGCGGCGACGGGACTCGATGCCACTGGGGTCGGGCCACCCACAACCTTCGCCTGCCCCTGCAGCCGGCTCCGGTAGACACAGAGAGGCAGGTCCACGGCACAGCCGCTCACAAGGGTGGCGGGAGGGAGAGCTCCGATGCGGGCGGTTGGCTGATGGAGAACGCTGGCGGGTCGCCACAAATGGGGAACAGGAGGTGGGATTTGGAGAATGGAAAAAGATGCAGAACCGGACAGGGAAGTTTTTAGAGGACTTTTTTGGTTTACAGTGTTGTGCAACCTTTGCCGGCGAGTCCGGTCCTCGGGTTGCACAGCGTGGCATAGTCGACGTTGAGGAAGAAGAAGGATGAAGTACGTGTACAGTATGTAAATGAGAGACACAATATGGGAGAAAAGGGGAGAGCTTCTTTATTGATCGATCAAAAGGTTACAGTACAATTGCCTCCCATCTCCTTTTGTAACCAAATCTAGTGAAGGGATAAGTATCCACTTAAGTGCTCACTTAGGAAAAATAAACCCATCCTCATGGCAGGTGGACCCCATTTCTGGTGGGGTCACTGGTTTCCCAACACTCCCCCTTGGAAACTTATCACGTATAGCACATGTCCCAAAAACTCCAAAAAACCCAGTGGGAAAAAATACTTGGAGAAAAGGCGCATGGCGTACGTTGGTCATGTTGCACGAATTGCCTCATTAAAAACCTTGGTTTGAGAAACTTCAGTAAAACTCATCCAAGGGAAAAAGAGTACAACTCCCCTGATTATTCAACTAGGTACTCAACCTTCTTGGTCCAGATTTTACATATGAGTTTGCAAAGATTCTCCCCCTGAACACTGCAATTCTCTAAGTCTCATCATACCTATTCCGCGTACGCACCTTTCAAAGGTCGACACCGGTAATGACTTAGTGAATAAATCTGCCAGATTTTCACATGACTTAGTATGTAGTATTTTTATTTCGTCCATCTTTTGCAATTCATGAGCATAGAAGAACTTGGGATTGATATGTTTAGTAAGATTGCTCTTCACATAACCCATTTGTACTTGTGCAACACACGCTGCATTATCTTCATAGATAATTATGGGGGTTTGTACGGTGTTCAACCCACATGACTTCTGTATGTGGTTAATCATCCGTCAAAGTCAAACACATTCTCGTGAAGCTTCATATAAGGCAATAATTTCCGAGTGGTTAGTCGAAGTTGATACAAGACTTTACTTAGACGATTTCCATGAGACTGCAGTCCCGCCACATAGGAAAACATACCTTATCTGTGACTTAGCTGTATGCGGGTCTAAAAGATACCTAGCATTGACATATCCAACCATGGACAAGTCTTGATTCTTTCTAAAGAACAAGCCAAGGTCCTTGGTTCCTTGGAGGTAGGGAAATATATCCTTAATGCCTTTCCAATGCCGTTTGGTAGGCTCAGAACTATATCTCGCTAACAAATTTACGGTGAATGCAATATCCGGCCTCGTGCAATTTGCAAGATACATGAGTGCTCCTATTGCACTCAAGTATGGGAATTCTGGTCCTAGAACTTCCTCCCCCTCTTCCTTAGGTCTAAACGGGTCCTTGTCTTACTGTAGGGACCTCCCAATCATGGGGACCTTCGAAGGGTATGCCTTTTCGAAGCTAAATCTTTCCAACACTTTCTGAGTGTAAGAAGACTGATGCACTAATATCTCTTCAGGGACATGCTCAAGTTGCAAATCTAAGCAATACTTGGTCTTACCTAAGTCTTTCATTTCAAATTCTGACTTCAAGTAAGAACTTGCTTCATCAATATCCTCGGGTGTGCCAATGATATTCAGATCATCTACGTATACCGAGATAATACAGAATTCATCCTGGGACCTTCGTATAAATACACAAGGGCAATCTTCGTTGCTCGTGTAGCCTTTCTTGCTTAGTATCTCGCTTAAGCGATTATACCACATTCTGCCAGACTGTTTGAGTCCATATAGTGACTTTCTAAGTTTCACACTATACAGGCTCCTATTTGCTTTGTCTTGGTTCGGTATGGAAATACCTTCTGGTACCCTCATGTAAATGTCCGAATCCAAGGTTCCGTATAGGTATGCTATTACCACATCCATTAATTTCATTTCCAGATTCAAATTAACTGCCATTGAGATTAAATATCTAAAGGTAATTCCATCCATGACCGGGGAATAAATTTCCTCAAAATCGACCCCGGGTCGTTGAGTGAAACCTTGTGCAACAAGCCTTGCTTTGTATCTGACCACCTCATTATTTTCATTTCTCTTACGAACAAAGACCCACTTATGACCTACAGGGCGTATGTGGTGAGGGGTTAGGCTTACAGGCCCAAATACCTCTCTTTTGTTCAGAGATAATAATTCCGCGGTGATTGCCTCTTGCCATTTTTTCCAATCCGATCGTTTCTTACAATCGGCGAGCGATACAGGCTTGGGATCAAGATCAATAATCTTAGCAATCTTATTCGCAAAATAAATATCGGCATTGGCTGTTACCCTATTCAAAGATTCCCCTATTTCTATTTAGTTTATGGCCATTTTGTCATGGAGCACTTCTTCATGCGCTTCCCTTTGCTCATCGCTATTTCCCGTAGAGGGAGCAATGTCCTTTAGCTTTCCTACGCCGATGTGTGCGCACACATCTCCACTAGGTGCTTCCTCCAATGAAAGGTTCAAGTCAGGAACATTTTGTTCTGTACTTGTGCCAGGTCTCAATTAGCTCCCCTTATTCTTTTGGGGCGCTTCAGTGGTTTTCCGCGGTAAGTCCTTCTTGTCCTTTTTCGTCGAGCGTCCCCGGGTACTCGGGACACGAGGGACCGGAGTTCTCGTCCTTTTATTCTGAGGCCTTTGGATGGGAACAGGTATACCTTCATCATATCTTGGTATTTCAACCCTCTCTGGTGCATTGCGTGCGGGCACATGCGACTTAGATTTTAAATCACTAAATTGATCCGGCAGGTGATTCGCTAATGCTTGCAAATCAATTATTTTCTGGACCTCTCTATTTGCTTCACTAGTACGCAGGTCATGTGCTTGGATCCCCGTGGCTTGCCACGTAATTTCACGATATTTTTCATCAAGGGGTTGATTTCCTCCCCCTAATGTCGGGAAATGATCATCATCAAAAATGCAATCATCAAAGCGGGCCGTATGGTAATCTCCAGTCATGGGTTCCAAATACCGAATGATGGAGACGGTTTCATAACCGACATAAATCCCAGACTTACGGAGTGGCCCCATTGCTAATCGCTGAGGTGGTGGTATAGGTACATATACCTGGCCACCGAACCTTCTAAGATGGAAAATTTTCGGTGCCGACCCTTGTGCTAGTTACATAGGAGAGTGGATGTTATAAGCCGACGGTCTAAAATTAATGAGATTTGCAGCATGCAGCACTGCGTGTCCCCAACATGTTGTTGGTAAATTGCAACTCTGTAATAGCAGTCTGACAATAAATTTAATTCTTTTAATTAATGCCTTGGCCAAACCATTCTGGGTATGGACATGAGGTAATGAGTGCTCAACCTTAATTCCCATGCCCAGGAAATAATCATCAAATGCTTTTGAAGAAAATTCACCGGCGTTGTCCATTTGGATGGACTTAATCTGATTATCTGGAAATTTATTCTTAATCTGAATTATCTGCGAGATTAGCTTTGCAAAAGCATGATTTCGCGTAGATAATAAAGAGACATGCGACCATTTCAAGGACGCGTCGATGAGCACCATAAAGTACCAAAATGGCCCTGACTAGGGCTGAATAAGACCGCATATATCCCCTTGTATTCGTTCTAGGAAGACAGGGATTTCATCCTTCACTTTCAAAGTGGATGGTCGAATAATTAATTTCCCCGTGGCACATGCGGGGCACACGAAATCTTCTTGATTTGAGAAATTTTTCACATTAATATTATGACCATTAGAGTTGTTAATAATATTTTTCATCATTCTTAGACCGGGATGGCCAAGCCTATCATGCCATAGGCAGAATAATTCAGAGCTTCTAAAAATAGTTTTAAAGGCAGTGTACACCGGGGATGCTACAATTCTAGTGTAGTAAAGCCCGATGTCAAATGTAGGAAGTTTTTCTAATACCCTCTTTCCATGTGCGTCGCGCTTAGTGATGAGTAGATATTCTTTATCATTTTCATCATCGGTCTCTACATGGAAACCATTAGCGCGAATGTCCTTAAAACTAAGGAGTGTTCTAGTCGATTCGGAGTACAATAAGGCCTCTTCTATTGTCAAAATTATACCCATTGGGAGTATAATTGTGGCTCTTCCGGAGCCTATTATACTAGAACCACTACCGGCGATTGTCATGATACTGTCCGTACCTTTGCGAATAGACTGAAAATATTTTGTCTCTCTTAGTCTGGTATTAATCGTGCCGCTGTCCACAAGGCATACTTCCTCCATTTGGCGCCACACGTGTTCTAAAATATTACAGCTAATTAGTAACGTTGCGAGTAAGTTGCAAACATAATTAAATGCATACACATTTCAGAACATCACATGCCATAAATGAATAAATGTTGAATAAATGAATAAGTCCGAATATCATCCAAACACCGAAAGAATAAAGTGTATGCTCTCATAGAGCTTACAAATCCATTCAAGAATTATTAATGTATTGAAATGACTAAGGCATAAATGAAGATAACTAAGTGCGCTGTTGGCACTAAACGGAATTAGCTACAAAGTAGCCTGAGATCTCCTCACTGATCTGCTCGGGAGTCATACGCTCCTCCTCGGCAATCACGGCTGCGGCCGCGGTGATGTCGAGAGGCGGAGTGACTACCACCGTTTTAACCGGGATGTCCACCTGCATGGGCGCCACCATGTCAAGTGGGGCTACAACCGGTGCTGCAACCACCTGAGAAGCCCCCCCTTGAACAACTGTAAGGTGCGCCTCACGCATTCTCTGGGTCTGGTAGGCGTCTACCACGTGCTGGGGCTCTTTGCATTGGCGAGGCCAATGCCCATGACAGCCACACTTGAAGCAGTCATGATCCTGCTCACCATATGGCTTGTCATGGAGCTTGGCCTTACCAGTCTTGGGGAGAGCAGCCTTGACCTTGCGGGCCACAAGCATCTTTCCCTTGCCACCTCTTTCCCTCTTTTTCTTGAGAGGAGTGCGCACTTTCTAGCTTGCATTGGCCTCCCTGCCAACACTGCTACTAGGTGCCTGGGAGATAAAGTTCTTTTTGAGAACCTCATCCTGCGCCTCCGCCACCTAGAGTATGTCAATGAGTTCTGCATACTTAGTGAACTAACTCTGGCGGTAAGTGTGTGCCGCCTGCACGGCGTCGGGTGGAAGGTAGAGAGAGTCTTCTCAATCTTCTGGGCATCTGTGGTAATCTTGCCACACAGCTGAAGGTCAGTACAAATGCGGTGCAGCGCAGAATTGTACTCACCAACCGTCTTGAAGTTTGCAAACCTCAGACGAACCCACTTCTGCTCTGCTTGGGGCAGGATGGTGTACTTCAGCTTCTCGAACCGCTTCTTCAGGGCGGTCCACAGGGCAAGCGCACTCCTCTCTACCATGTACTCATTCTTGAGAGTACTGCAAAGATGGTGCCTGAGGAAATGAAGTGCCTGATCATTCTCCTCCTGGGTGATGACGGTAACATGCCTGGTACCGACACCGATCGCTCCCCGGAGATTTCTAGCCCCGAGAACGATCTCCACATCCAACGCCCAGGTGAGATAATTACGGCCATGCTGGGCCAACTCCTCAAATTCCCGGTTCGTTATGCCAGTCATTCTGCATTTCATGCAATAATTTTAATAAGTTACTGCAGGTAACTGTACATGAAAAATAAATTAAGGATACAAAAACAATTCGAACGGTGCTTCAATATTCAAAATACGCCAATATATGAGATACATTAAGATTAAATGCAATATGCTTAATTACAATTAACCATAATTAGCAAAACATATTAATAATGGCATATAATCATTTAAAGCATGTGAAATAGCTGAGAAAATCAAAATCTGATGCAAAAATTAGTTCCCGAGGCCCTTTTATGCTAGAAACAAGTATTTCTGCTAATTCTGGAATTTACAGGGGCTTTTACGCAAAAATTGCAGTACTGGAAATAAAAATACATAAAAATAAAAATTCCAGGGGCTTATTGGCAAAAGAGCCGCGCGCGCGGGCTGCCCGGGCCGGTCAGACCGCCTATACGAGCCGGTCAAACCGGCCAGCCCGCGACGGCCCATTTTTTCTTTTCTTTTTTCTTTCTTTTTCCTTTTTTTTTCTCGCTGCCGCTTCGTGGGCCGGCCCATCCTCGCGGCCTACCACCACACCGCCCATGGCCCATGACGCTGTTAGGGTTTTCGCCCTAACCGCCCGAGTGGTGGCCGGCGGCTGCTAGGCCGGCAGGGGCGGTCGTGCGGGGCGACGGGGTGGTGCGGGGAGGCGGCGCGTGCGGGTGCCCGTGCGGGGGCGGACCGGCGGCTGCCGTGGCCGGCGCGACACGGCACAGCGCGGGGCCCGTGCGGGGGCGGCGGCTGCCGTGGCCGGCGCGGCGCGGCGTGGCGCGCGCCCGTGCGAGGGCGGCACGGCCGGGACCGGCGGCGGTGGCCGGCGATGGTGGCTGGCGGCGCGCGCCCATAGCCGACGGCGAGCGCGGCTCGGCCGGCGGCGGCGGTGGAGGCCGGCGCCCGTGCGGGGGCGCGGCGTCGGCTGCGATGGCCGCACCATTTTTCATGTTTTCGTCGATCTCTATCTCAACCTGTAAAGTGAGCCTCGGAAGAAGAAGGCTCGGCGGAGAGGCTCGGCGGAGGGCGTTGTGCTGATAACGTGTTGTGCAACCTTTGCCGGCGAGTCCGGTCCTCGGGTTGCACAGCGTGGCGTAGTCAACGTCGAGGAAGAAGAAGGACGAAGTACGTGTACAGTATGTAAATGAGAGACACAATGTGGGAGAAAAGGGGAGAAGTTTTTTATTGATCGATCAAAAGATCAATTGCCTCCCGTCTCCTTTTATAGCCAAATCTAGTGAAGGAATAAGTATCCACTTAAGTGCTCACTTAGGGAAAATAAATCCACCCTCATGGCAGGTGGATCCCACTTCTGGTGGGGCCACTGGTTTTTCAACATACCGAAGCTCTTGAAGATGCTCTAACTACTATAGAGCCTAAAGCCACTTGGCACCAATAACGTCAGTCCCCTATTACGTTGGAGCTGTTGAATTTCAGATACTCGCTACAAGCTAGAAATAGGCACACCCAGACGACTAACAGTCTTGATCTGCCATTAGCCTTCCTCCAGTCCATAAGTTTGAATCCTTCATCCTTTCGCTTGTCAAAAACCTCCTCTGGCACCCACCGGATGAGCCTGGCCCCGAACTGAAGTTGATCTCGTCCTGCCCCCTTCTGCAAAATAGACCATGTATCCAACCAATAACATATGTGATAGATTAGTACGCCAGGATCAAATATCATAACTTTGCGGAAACATGAGGCATTACGAGCTTTCCATATTGCCCAAACAACTGCTACTACACTCACTGCTTTTAAGTTTCCTGTTGTTCCTAGGAAACGCATCAATCCAGTCAGATAACAACTGTTGACAGTTTCCAGGGACCTCGGAAAAACCCAACACAAATACACTTCCATAAAAACCAGTCGAATCAGGTTCTCAATCTACTTTTAAGTTCTGAAACATGTTAGCATTCTCATAGTCAGAGCATAGACAGTATATCCACTTTTTTTCCTTTATTTAACATGTTCTTCTCAGCAACTATTCTAAAAGAAGATACGTCACTGATATAAGTTTTATTAAAACGACTCTCATTATATATCCATCATCGATCCATTTCTTCCAATACAAAGATTTAAGTCAAATTAAGTTTGATCTCTCTATAGCAAGCATAATGATATAACTTATATCATTTAAAAGATAAGTGACTTCTCTTTTTACTTCTTGATCCAAGTGTTAACTATATTAATTCTCACTACACCTATGTATATATATAAAAATTACAATTGGTAGGTAGTTATAAATCCTAAACATTTTTATTGATCAAATAATCATCTACTATCCGAACCTAGACATGCATCATAGCTAATTCCCTAATCAATATGATCCTCTTTTTTCTCTTTTCAAAATTAGCATGGAAGGAAAGGAATACGATGCGATTGCAATGAATTACTTACCTTTCACAACTTTGATATTCTCTCACTAGACCAATTTCAAATTGGGTCACCAAAATCACCTACCAGCCACCCGCCCGACCAAATAGATCTCGTGTACCCAGATTATCTGATTGGGCTCCGACCTTATATATAGGGATTACAATCCCAGATGGTTTCAAAATAAGAAATGTTTGTGATGTGTAAACAACCCGACGGTTCAAATTATGGACCATGTGGGACAAATCCACATCCTAGGCGGTTCATATTTTGAACCATCGAGGATGTTATCCTAAATGGTCCATCTTTGCCTCGAGGCCTCTAGAGATTTCTCAGACGTCCTGCTTTGAGGAATCGTCTAGGATGTCCCTTATACTCGACGGTTTTTGTGAACCGTCTGGGATGATTTGTCTGACTTAGACATTTCTATAGTAGTGAGACATATATAGATATAGATACATAATAAGATCAATGAAAATGAATTAGTTTCCTTATGAACAAAAGTGTGGATTTTTTACACCTCGTGAGCTATACCCCCTCCTACCATTATCCACCGTTAGTTCGTGCTTTAAGACTCGTATATTTTATGTCTCTACATTATGCAACAATATATTGTCCGTGATGAACCAATTCATGTTTAGTACTAACCCATTTCTATGCATGGTACGCATTAAAATGGAATTAACAATTATAATAGTCAAATCCAAACCATATTGACTATCTTCTAGACACGGTGATACATTAGAATTTGATTTATTAAGGTGTTAGATGAGGGTGTACTGCAATAAAGATGATAAAAATATGTAAATCTTAAAGCACGAGTCAACATAGATCTAGAGGCAGTATAGTCGACCAAGAGCAAGGACATATTTCCATAAGCTAATTTATGTCACGTGCCTTATTCACTCAGCTGCTACATATAGATACCCGGCGTCCACCTCTGGACCATCTGCTCACTTTCATACTTACCACCTGCTCTTGATATGTCGCATAAATTACAGATTCTCATCCAGTAAGCTGATTCTTCCTTGTCTATTCTTGAGATCTCAGTTAGAAGGACCAACCGGGATGCAAAGGGAGACCAAATGATTCGCATTCGTGTTGCGAACGTCACTATATTGTGTTCTTCTTGTATTCAGCATGCATAGAGTCTGCATCAGCATCGCGCTTCGTATGCGACTCGGAGCAAGGCTTCCCTCACTTCTCTCACATGTTTTTCAAATAAATTAAATGTGGAAATTAAAAAAATTGAGAGAGAATACAACCTCCCAAGTGAGAGGGGGCTTCTCTATTTGTAGCATGAGGGTTGGCTTGATGTGCATTTATAAGGTTGCCTTTAGGCAATTTACGGTAATACCCTTCAGTCTATAGTATTACCGTGTGTATTTTGATCTTTTTCGCTACCCCTGAAAGAATATTCTAGAGCATCTTGGGGACATCTTTAATGATTCTGACCCGGGAGACGTCATGGTACGAAGTGAAGGCAGGTGTTAGAGCGTAGACGGGCGGCGAGGTCGTGTCGAACGACGAGGTCATGTTGGACGACGAATCATGATGGACGACGAATCATGATGGACGTCGAGATCATGTTGGATGACGGAGTCGTGACAGAATCGAGGTCATGCCGGATGACAGAGTCGCGACGGATGTGCTGAAATCTTTAAAGAACATTGATGAGTATAAAAATATTGGCAAAGCATTCAAGTTCTAGATTACCGAGTTATTTGCATCGATTCGGGATAGTGTCGTGGACCCTTTCCTCAATAGTAGCCCCTTGCCGCTCTGGGTGGTTGTGGAGCACCCGTCCAAATCGGCGCATCAATTCAACAGGGTTGACGCGTTAGTCTGGATCTACGCTGCTTAGCATACGCCAGCACTTGGGTCAATCTTGCTGAGGTGAAGATGTTTCCACTTTGTTGCTACGATGCCTTGTCAGTGTGGAATGAAGCTAGGAGGGCCTCCCTAGGATTCCATGCCTCCTCACTTACTCCGTGGGGATTTTTTATGATTTTCCTAAAAAAAATTATAAATTATTTTAGGAAAAAAATTTCTTTCTCCCTGCCGCCAGCCGCCGCTTCTTCTCTCCCCGCCACCATCCTCCTCTTCTCTCTTTATTTTCCTTCTCTCTTCCCCCACCACTCAGCCCCGATCCAACCTACATTTCACCGCGACATACCAATTGCTCCGTGCCAGAGCGACGTGCGGAGGGAACCGGATCGGAGCCATGGTGCTATCGGACCTGCGTAGCAATGAAGCAGACCTGGCCGGAGTGCCTCTTCGTTAGGCCAAAACAAATGGCGATGCTGCCATGGATCTCTACGCTCCGGACTGGACTGGGCAACGGCTAGCCAAGCCGGCACGCTATGGAGGAAGGGACCGGGCCGGCACGCCCAGGTGAAGGGGGCTGGGCCGGCGGGAGCACGGGCTGAAGCGATCCGACTGGTGGGCTCGGTTGCGTCAGAGCGGGCCTGTGCGCCCTGAGGGAATTGGACCATCATGCGCGTGGAAAGCAGGTCGAGCCAGAGCAACTAGGAATATCGGTCTGGGACGACACACTATGGGGCTGGCGAGTCGGGTCGAAGTAGGGTGATTTGGTGGAGTGGTCCGATGCTAGGAGGAGCTAGCAGACTGGGCTGAGCTAGAGCGTGTGCGCGGGAAGGGAGCAGGCCAGGCTATTCTAAGCAGAAGAGAAGGTCGAGCCGAGCCATTGTGAGCTCGTGAAGAGACGAAAGCGGACCTGGACAACGCGCTTGGGTGAGGGAGTTCGGGCCGGAGAGCTTGCCTAGGAGTGGTAAGAAATCCTAGACGACGTATTTTATGCACCCTCATTCGGTTCCAAGTATAAATCGGAAAACGATTTGTGTTCGTGTCACAGATGTCACTCAGACGCGAGACGGTATTCATCTTGTGCTTAACCCGCGTAGAGTATGCGCCGGTGTCGCGCTTCTATGCGTCTCGGAGCGAGGCTGCACTCACCTCCCTCACATGTTATTTCAAATAAATGTGAAAACTACAAGTTTTTTGAGATAGAATCCAATCCCCCAAATGAGAGGAGGTGCTCCCCTATCAATAGGGTGAGGGTTGCTTGATGTGCAATTACAAGGTTGCCTCTAGGCAATTTAGGGTAATATCTCTCGATTTATTATATTGCCGGGTGTATTTTGGTTTTTTGTCCTACTCCTGAAGGAATATTCTAGAGCATCTTGGAGACATCTTTGGTGAATTCTACTTTAGGAGACGCCATGGTAGAAGTGAAGGCAGGTGTCAGAGTGTAGACAGGCGAGGGGGTCGTGTCGGACGATGGGGTCATGTCAGTGCGTAGACGGGCGAGGGGGTCGTGTCGGACGTCGAGGTCATGTCGGATGACGGAGTCATGGTGGACGTGAAGATCGTGTCATATGACGGAGTTGCGACATACGTACTGAAACCTTTAATAAAAGCAGTTAAGTTCCGAGTTATCGAATTATTTGCGTCAATATGGGATAGTGTTGTGGACTCTTCTCTTAACATAGCTAGGTGTGAATACAGGACTGAAGATAGCCTTTCATGGTTGTAACTCCATATTTTATCTTTTTTTGTGCAGGAAACTCCATATTTTATCTTTATATTTTTTGTGTGCAGGATACTGTATTCACTAGATATTTTATAAGTGATTAATGAATAAGTCCTACAAATTGTCGTACAAGGGAGTATACTTAAATTTTAGAAAGCGTCCTACTTTTTTTTTGCGAGAAAGAAAGCGTCCTACTTAACATTTTGTTTTCCGTGTTTGTGTGTGTTAGGCTGTTATTGCTATGTAGGTTTTAGTTAATTCTTCTATTTCATTTGGTGGACGCACCTGCCTCCTTTCTGAAGACAGTCGTTTCTGGTGTTGAGTTTAATAATTAGTTCGTGCGGGTATGTCGGCTGTTTTCCTTTAAAAAATTTCGAAAAGGAAACAGAAAACAAAGACCGCAGTTGCGAGGTGCTTCTCAACTCTGTGCATACGCACATAGGTATTTTGCAGGAAATACAAAGAAAGTGCGGCATATACTGTAAAACGATGAATATGACATAACTGATCAGATACTGAACCTCGAAGGTGAGTATATATAAAATATAAGATTTAAAGTATAAGAAACTCAGAGAAATAAGATCAAATTACAATAAATTCTATCATACCTCATATAGTCTGTAACAACTAGATATGCTTTAACTGTCAACTGCAACCTACTCAGAGACTCCTCCGACTAGTTACAACCTACTCGGAGGTTGGATACAACCTACTCGGGATTGTGGATATAACCTACTCGAGTGGCTGGTAAACACTCTAAGAGGGACTTTTGTGCAGCTCAACGTTCCACTGCTTTTCTCATTTTATTCACCTCTTATTTAAAGGAAAACAACAACTAACCATCATGCTAAACTTGCGTCATGATCCCGTGTGACTCGCGCCATCCCACGAGTGCGGATCAAGCCGTTCGGTTAGCAGGACGTGCCCCTAGACGCGGATATGCACGTCTCAAGCTCCTACATGCATGGCCGTACAAATCGTGCCGTGCGCACTACTGCTACAGAAATAAAATACGAGAAAACACAAAAAAATACATGTGCACAAAGTTTACTAACATTATTCCCCCCTAAACCTTTGTGCACTTACTTGACTTCGATCATCCCGATGCACATGCGAAGCTCCTGAAACCTGACGCGGCTGAGTGCTTTTGTGAGTATGTCAGCGAGCTGGCCATCCGTATTGATGAACTCGACTTCAATCTTCCCGTTCTCGATACACTCACGAATGAAGTGAAATCTCGTATCAATGTGCTTACTGCGGTCGTGGTGGATAGGATTCTTGCTGAGGGAGATCGCCGACTTGTTGTCCACCTTGAGCACAACACTTTTGACTTCTTCGTTCTTCAACTCGCCGAGAAGTCATGCCAGCCAAACGCCCTAGCATGCCGCTGTTGTTGTGGCGATGTACTCCGCCTCACACGAGGAGAGAGCCACCACCTTCTGCTTCTGTGATTGCCAACTCACCAGGTTGCAGCCGAAGAAGTAGAGTACATTGGCGGTACTCTTGCGGGTGTCGATGTCGCCCGCCATGTCGCTGTCGCTGTAGCCCGTAAGGCATGGCTCCTCCGACTTCCTCACATACCAGCAGCTAAAGCATAGCGTGCCGGTAATGTATCTAAGAATGTGCTTGATAACGGCGAGATGCTCAATGGTCGGCGCCTCCATAAAGCGGTTCACATAGCCTATAGCATACATGATGTCGGGCCCCGTGTGTACCAGGTATCGCAGACTTCTGACAAGGCTGCGATACGCTGTGGCATCCATTAGTGGCGTCGTGCTTGTCTTACTGAGCTTGAATTGTGGTTCCATGGGAACGTGGCAAGGATTGCACCCTATCATGCCACCCTTCTCAAGAATCTTCGCCGTGTACACCGCCTGGTTCAGCGTGATGCCGTTGTCGTCTTGGCTTACCTCGATGTCAAGGTAGAAGCTGAGCAAGCCCAAGTCGCTCATTTTGAACTGTGCCTTCATGTCTTCTTTGAATGTGCTGATCTTCCGCGGATCAGCACCCGTGATCACTAGGTCGTTGACGTAGACGCCTACGAGAAGTGTCGGTGTTTATACCCGGCAATAATGAATATGGGGCAGCGTACGCACATCAGATCTAGATAGGTGCACACGGGAGACAATATTTAGATAGGTTCAGACCCTTAAAGAGAGGTAATACCTTACGTCCTGTGTTTGGTGACTGTATTGCTTGAATCCCGGGTGCCGCAAGAACTCGAGAGTAGATCTCAAGGTTGCTAGGGCTTATGTGTATGAGGCGTATGAAAGCATACGAGAACTTCTCGTCGATCAGGGGATCCCTACCTGGCCTTATATAGACAACCGGGGTAGGGTTACAAGAGTCCTGATCGGCTTACAGATTGGTTTCCTAATTAGTTATAACAGAATCCGGGATTACCGGGTAAGTGTTTATCTCTGTCTTGTACTCCAAGTCGATGAGGCGCCCCCGTGTAGAAGTCGGACTCCGAGTTGTCGGCCTCGGCCAACCCCATGTCCAGAGGGCCGGCTTTGCCCTCCTTGACGATACCCGGGTGCCATGTCATCGTCAAGAAGGCGACATTGCCACGCGAGTACGCCGCATGCTCCGACTTGCTCCGAAGGAAGCCGAGTGCCAAGAGACACTTGTCGAGCTTGGCATTCCAAGAGACACTTGTCGAGCTTGGCATTCCAAGCGCGCGAGGCTTGTCGTAGACCATAGAGGGTCTTATCGAGCCTGTACACCTTCTGTTCTTCACCGTCGACAACGAACCCGAGTGGTTGTGTGAAGTAGACTTCCTCCTTGAGTTCTCTATTGAGGAAGGCCGACTTGACTTCCATGTGGTGCACCGGCCAACCCTCATGTGCAGCAAGGGCTACGAGTAGTCGGACGGACTCGAGTCGTGCTACAGGTGCGAATACTTCCTCGAAGTCCACCCCGTGCCATTGCACGTACCCTTTCGCCACGAGTCGTGCTTTATGCTTGACGACGTTCCCGAGTGCGTCCTTCTCCACTTTGAACACCCACTTTAGACCAATCGGCATGTTCGACAAGGTTATCGTTGCCATGTCCGACAAGGTTGTTGTTGACACGGCCGTCGTGGTCTTATCGGGCGCTGCTTTGGTGGCCTCAGAAGTCGACGCGCGCCGTAACGGACTCAGTTTATGTTCTGAGTTGGCGCGTGGTGTCAATGCGTCACCCCGACTTCTTTGTCTCACACAGTGTACACTGCATATTCAACAGTAAATATGTCACCAGAGCTACTCGTACCTGGGTCACCGTGTGCTTCCTAGTCCCATTGTGCCGTCTTGTCGAACACCACATCTCGGGAGACGTGGACGACCCGGTCGTCGGCATGATCATATAGGCGGTATGCCTTAGATCCCGGCTCATACCTAATGAAGACCATGCGTGTGCTCCTGTCTTCGAGCTTCTTCAGGTTAGGCTTCACCACCTTTACATGTGTTACGCACCCGAAGGTGCGCAAAAAGTGCACTGGTGGTCGTTCCCCGTGCCAGGCTTTATACGACGTCATGCCCTCGACGTTGTGAGTCGCGACACAGTTGAGGATGAAGACGGCAGTAGTCACTGCCTCTCCCTAGAATCTCCCGGGCATGTTCTTTGCCTTCATCATGCTCCGCACCATGGAGACGATCGTCTGGTTCCGTCGTTCGACGATGCCGTTCTGTTGCAGCGAGCAGGGCGCCGTCAGTTGTCGTTCGACGCTGTTGTCGGAGAAGTATGCTCCGAGTTCTGTAGTCATGAACTCGCCGCCACGATCGGTACGTAGCGCGCGCAGCTTGCGTCTCTTCTCCACCTCGACGCAACAGCTTGAGTGTCGTGGACGCCTCGTCCTGCCTTGCGCCGGGAAGGAGCTTCGTCTCTGCTTCCCGACAAGGCAGCTCTCACACACTTGATCGACTTGATCAATGCGCGGGAGACCGTGAACCATACCTTGTCGGGGCTAACTTTCGTAGCGAATGGAAGTTGAGGTGGCCATACCTTGCGTGCCACCACCACGAGTCGTCATCCTAGCACGCCGACATGCACACTGGCTATGCAATTGTGAGGTTGAGCAGATAGAGCCGGTTGCTGGTCTGCTTGACCCTGGTGATAAGTTGTCGTTGTTGATCGCGCAGGGTGAGGATGCCGTCCTCAATCACCGTCTGGCAGCCGTTCTCGTTGAGTTGGCCCAGACTCACAATGTGACTTCGTAGTCGGGGTATGTAATACACCCTTGTGAGCACTCGGTGCTCACTGTCATGGCACGTGAAGATGACCGTGCCACGCCCACAGATCTCCACGGTGGACATGTCGCCGAAGCGCACTGTCCCAGTCACACCAATGTCCAGCTCTGCGAAGACGTTGCGGTCGCCGGACATGTGGTTGCTGGCACCGGTGTCCAGGGAGTCAATGATTTGAAGTCCGCTCTTTCTTGAATGAGGGTGCACAAGATGTCATATTTTTCATCAAGAGACATGAGAAGCTTCTTGACGATGACAGTGTCGGTGATGTCCGTTGCACCGAGTGCTCAAAGCTCATTTGTGATGGTTGTGAGTCTTGAGTAGATGCTTCGGACTGATTCTTGATCTGAACCTCTGAATCAGTTGAATTGGCTTCGAAGAACATCGGTTCTGGAGTCCTTGGCTGACTCAGTTCCTTCATAAACTTCTTCAAGCGTGTCCCAGATCTTCTTCGCGCTTCTGAGTGTGCTGATTCTTCCAAATTCATCATCGTTGAGAGCACCGAAGAGAATATCACAAGCTTGGGCATTCAGCTGCTTGTTCTTCTTGTCAATCTCAGTCAGTTCATCCTCATTGAGGACAACGAATCCTTGTTCAATGATTCTCCAGATTTTAAAGTCAATTGCTTCAAGGTGCATCCTCATCTTGTGCTTCTATCCTGCATAGTTAGTGCCATTGAAGATATGTCTATGCGAAGAACTCCTATAGTTCCCGAAAGTCGACATACCTTTCTCCTTGGTGGTTAAACCAAATTAGTAGCAAAGAGGAGACCTTGCTCTGATACCAATTGAAAGATCGAGGTCTATCGACTAGAGGGGGGTGAATAGGAGATTATCGAATTTTACTCAATTTTGTTGTTTAGCATGCAAGATTGAAGCAGATTTCAAATGAAGCAACAAATAACAAACTAATCTTAGCACAAATGAAGGATAGCAAGCAAAAGACAATCCAAAGAGAAGGCAAGAGGATTTAACCCGAAGTTCAAATTGTTGGCAACAACTCTACGTCTTCGTTTGGAGAGGCTGAGCACTTATCCGAAGACACACAGTCTTCACCTTCTTCTCCTTGAGCTCAGTCCACTTAGGACTTACTCAATCACTTGAGGTGGATCTTGAGGTAATCCCCAAACCTTCACAAATAGTTGGAGGCGAATCCACAAAGTTAGAGCTCTTCAACGACGCCTAACCGGCTAGGAGATGCCAAATCTCCAAGAGTAACAAGTTTGAACTCTAGGCTCGAAGAAGCTCTTGCTTGAATGCTCAATCAAGTCTTTGGATCTCTCAAAGCTTTCCTCTCTCAAAGTAGATCTCAATGGAGTCAAGAGGAAAGGGGAACACAGTGCGAGAGAATGTCTTTTTGTGCTTAAGTGTCCTCCCGAGCCCGCAGGGGGTCGGGGGCTATTTATAGCCGTTCCACAGAAAAGAGTCGTTGGGCACAAAGATGCTTCTCCGGTACAACTGGAAGACAAAACCGGAAGCATCGGAATTCAAACCAACGGTCAGATCTGAAGAACATTAGATGCACAGCGAAAGTCTTCAACACAAAGCAGGTAGTTCCGGAAGGAACATGATCACACCGGAATTTAAGAATATACTCCGCGGAGTTACTTCCAGAAGCAATTCCCGGTAGTGCTGACTTTGAAGACGGTTGAACCGGGGTTAGAAAAGATGACATGTTCTTCTCCACAGAGAAGAAAAATGGTCCAGCTGGAAACTTAACCCGATAAAACCGCTTCACGAAGAAGACCTAAGTCCAGAACAGATTCTCGGTGCAGCCGGAAAATGGAACCGATGCAACCGAAGATAAAACATGTCTGAGACGAAATGAGCCCTAACTCTAGAAGAGATTCTCGGTGCAGTCGGAAACAAAACCGGTGCAACCGAAGACAAAGCGAATAGGACTTAGTCTAGGGTATCAAAAGCATATTCCGGAAGCACCGGTTTTCCCAACCGGTCATACCGATTTCGGAAATATGAAACTAGGGCAAACCCTAAGCGGCAGGGTTCCCTAACTCTCCAACACAGAGGCCATTCTCGGCAGCACCGGGTTCAAGACCGGTCATGCCGCAATTGAAGCTCTTCGAGGCTTGAGACGACTAAGTCTTCAAACCTCGCAACAGAGGCCAATCTCGGTACAACCGATTCTTCAAACCGGTACAACTGAGAGTCACTGTCTGTGTTTCAGAAAGAGATTTCAAAGAGGTCTTCTAAGATTTAATTGAGCACACATGGAGACTCTTCCTCTAACTTGGATTTCTCACCCCTCTTAATAGATGGCTTGTCCTATAGACTCAAATGATCTATTGATTATATCAAAGACTAGAAAATCACCACTAATCTTCTAGGTCCAAGCCTTCCTTCATCTTCAACTTTTTAGGGGTCGACATCCATTGGTTAAACCAACTACTTGGGGACTATACACCTAAATACACTTAGTAAACCATTAGTCCCTTAATCGTTTATCATTAATTATCAAAACCTATTAGGGGGCTCTAGATGCACTTTCAGCTCTGCTCCCGCCCGAGCCTTGCTCGCGTTGTCGTAAGCGTGCCATCCACTCCTCCTCTGTGAGGAGTAGTCGCCCTCCTGGCGTCACCTCGTCGTTGACGCCGTAGTGCTCCTTGGCTGCACGCAGGCGGCTAACGAGGTCCTCGACTGACAGCGTGCACAGGTTGAGAAGCGTCTCGATGAACAGGGCGATCTGCCTATACTGTGGGGGCACAACTCGTAGGAACTTCTTCACCACCCTTTCATCGTTGAGTGGTTTCCTGAGTGTGCGGAGGTTGTTCACAAGCATCGTGATGCGCATGCTGAACGTGTCGACGATCTCACCATCCTTGAAGGAGATCCCTTCGAACTCCGTGCGCAGTCATTGTGCCGTGGCCTCATGAACACGATCGACGCCCATGCGCATCACCTTGATCGTGTCCCAGGCCGCCGTTGCTATCCGTTTGACAGCAATGCTCCCGAGCATGTCGGGTGGCATGGCCCGCAGAATGGCGGCCAGTGCCATCTTTTCGTCGTCTAATGTCGCGTTGCCGTCGATGGCTTCCCAGAGACCCTGGGCCTCCAAGTTCACCTGCATCACAAGTGCCCACTCGATGTAGTTGGTAGCCGTCAGCATGGGGTAGACCACTGAGCCGCTGCTCTCGCATACAGCACACTCGGTCACCACCAGCTCATGCCCACGGCGGGCGTCACGCCTCGTCCGACTCCTTCCACGCTCACGTAGCGGAGAGATCAAGCCTGCATGAAGTGGTATTGAGGCCGTGATCCCAGAGCTCTCAATGTGGCTCTGATACCAAATGCCAGCTGCAACCTACTCGGAGACTCCTCCGACTAGTTACAACCTACTTGGAGGTTGGATACAACCTACTCGGGATAGTGGATAACCTATTCGAGTGGCTGGTAAACACTCTGTGTGAGAGGGACTTTTGTGCAGCTCAACGTTCCACTGCTTTTCTTGTTTTATTCACCTCTTATTTAAAGGGAAACAACAATTAACCATCATGCTAAACTTGCGCCATGATCCCGTGTGACTCGCGCCATCCCACGAGTGTGGATCTAGTCGTTCGATTAGCAGGACATGCCCCTAGACGCGGATATGCACATCTCAAGCTCCTACATGCATGGCCGCACAAATCGCGTCGTGCACACTACTGCTATGAAAACAAAATGCGAGAAAACACAAAAAAATACATGTGCACAAAGTTTACTAACACTAACATCCCGCAGTCGCAGCGGGAGTGTTGCGTGAAAACCGACGAGTTGCTCATACATATGATAGCCCTTTGTGCCGATGTCAAGGTAGCCGAGAGGTGGCCATAATCGAAGTAGACGTGCGAGAGGTCGCAATGGTTGATGTAGTTGAAATCGGGATTGCCTTAGTTGAGGTAGCCGCACTGGGAAGCTGCAGGTGCAAAAGAAACGTCATCAAGAAGATGGTAATGCGATCGAGATAGTCATCGAGGAAGAAGTCAATGTCGAAGACAATGCAGTCGAAGCCGTCATAGATGAAGCACCACACGGTTTTGCCAAAACCAAGGGGCACGTTGGGGACAAAGATACACGTTTGTGCTAGAACCAAGTGCGCCAAGATAGGGACCAACACATGCCATGCATTAGTGCTGGAAGGTTGTAGAAGCAGCAACAAAGAGAGGATGCGACGGCGCTTGCGTTTCATAGAGCAACAAAGAAGAGATTGTCGATGCGATGCACATGTGGTGCGAAGACGATAAAAGACAAGGTACATGGGAAGATGCAAAGAAAACCAGACGACAACATTACATGCATGTACGTGTTGGATGAGACGACGAGCGGTAGGCGAGGAAGAGGTGGGGGGGGGGCAGCGGTGGTACTTAGAGTAGGCGGAGAAGAAACCAAACATCCTGACGAAGACCATACGTGCGTATGATAGGTGGCGATGTCGCACCTAGGGAGGTTGTGCAATGACTGCCTGAGAGTCGATTGGAGGGGGGCAAGACAATGATGGTGAGCATAGTCGGTGACACCATACCATAGGAGACGGTGCGGTGACAGTCCATGAGTTAGTGCAGCAATGGGAGCCTCCGGCTGCGATGCCGCGCCTGCGGAAGCATTGCGCAGCTGGGTGGCGATGACCGCAGGCAGCGGCAACCCAGTGCTCGATGGCGTGGTGTGTGTATTCCAGCATGACTACGATGATCTGACGTAGAGGTGACATGCGGAGGAGAGAGTCAGGTAGCCACATCTAATATGTTGTCAAGGGGCACCATGCCTAATGTGTTCACCTTGACGTCTGGGAAGAAGGGCTACCTAGAGGCGATGCCGATGTTAGAGTAGAGATGCATGACAATGACAGTGGTGGGGCGATAGAAACTGTTGTATAATTGACAAACCAAAAGAATAAAATGTCAATCAAACGAATCGATGTGAGAGAAAACGAATCAAGTGACCCAAAAAGACACTCTAGGATGGTTGATCGACGTGATTGGCAACACGAACTCTAGCTACGGGCTGCGCGGCCCCGGCGTGCGGTGGGGGCTAGATTGAGGACCGAAACTAATTTGATATAATGTAAAAAGGATGAATATGATATAATTAATGAGCGTTTGTATCGATCCTTAAGGATAAGTATATATAGAGTATAAGACTTGAAGCATAAAAAATTCACAAAGATAAAATTAAATAAATTTTTTTATTATATTTCATATAGTCTGTAACAATTGAAATACTCTAATATATACAACAAGTACACGTATTTTCTGTTTTCAGCTGTAACCACTAGCCAGGGTTTCTGCTTTTACGCTAACCACTAGCCACTCCAGAAGAAAATATTTCTCGCACGTTGGACATGCATGTTTTGTCAGGTGTCCTTCCAAGTTTCACAATCATAAAAATGATTTGGGACATGAAAGAAACTAGAATGGGAATTTTTGTGCCTAGTGCTAACAAACCGGTTCTTTTACCTTCGCCATATACATAAATACATGCGCCCTACAGGATATGCGAGCAACGACACGATAGGAAATTATAAAGAAATATCTTCCTCAATTTCTTATTTGAAGGAATATTTTTATTTTTGTAGGATTATCCAAATTTAAGGTCCTCTTCTCGAAAATGAATCCTCTCAAAATTGGTGAAGCATTGGAGTGAAATTTTCCTCACTCGGTCCACACGAGTATACAGATATGTGCACGTCGACTACGCACGGTAGGAATTTTACGAAGCCTGACAGTCTCACAAAAGCAAGCGCACAATGTCACTGAACACACATATGTTATGCATATACTCTATTTAAATACAGTATATTATGTCGATCCTAGAGATAGAACAACGTAGGTTAGAACGACTACCCTTGCTCTCTCACTAAGCCACATCTCCATCCGTGAGAGTTTGGTTCTGAAAAGAGAGTGGAAATTTCTTAACTTTGAGATAAAGTTAGCATCACAGGACCTTCCAAATCTGAAGAAAAACATTGTACGTACATCTAATGTGTGAGATTTCCAAAATAAAATTTGCAACCCCTCCCACTCTTCTGTAAATCACGTCAATGCATGTTTGCCGATTGCTTAATTTAAGTATATGCTTTGGCTGCCAGTTTGAATTCTTCTAGTGAGGCTGGACACATTCATGGTGAGATTAGTCATTTGGGCCCAAATGGGATGACGCACTCTCAGTCCCTAGTATACACGGCGACGATACTCTGATTATGATTAGAAGGATGATTCTGACATATGCATTTGAAGTTCCTATTGTGTTGCTTTGAAACTATATGGGGATTGAAAATGCCATCACAGAAGTGAAGCTAGTTTGTTGGATGGTGACTAGGTACCAAACATGTTGAATTGCATGTTGGGGGCTTTAGTTGCCCGTCACATAGTTGTGTTTGTTAGTGACTACAAATTGGCGGTGAATGATATAAAAGGAATAACTCAGAAGGTTGCCAAGAGGGTTGATTCATGGAAAGTGAAAGAACTATCCTATGGGATTCTATCTTCTTCATGATGGATTTCATAAAGAGAAGGATTGAATAAGATCTAGTTTATCTTTTGTGATTATTGTTATTCTACCCAAAATTAATGAATAGGAAGTTTCAGTGCATAGGAGAAATCTTAAAATTTTGGAGGATGGGAGAAAGAACGAAATTGCCTTGGATCAAATTCCATTTGCTTGGAACCAACATATTATCAATTTATCAGAAAGAACGAAATTGCCTTGGATCAAATTCTATTTTCTTGGAACCAACATATTATCAGTTTATAAGTTGACCGAGACATTATTATTTATAAGTTGACTGAAGAATGATCTCGAATGTCACTTCTTTATTTAATGGTTAATTGGATAGTTACGTATTTAAAAATTATATATAATTTTAAATTTAAAAATATATAACTGAGTTATATATTTCTACGTAAAAAGTTATACAGACTTGTTAACGCGGCTTGGCAATTTCTCGTGCAACTCAAAATAGCAAATCCGGAATAAGCTTGGAAGGGTACGAAACAGAAACCCAGTCTTGGAGCAAGCAAGAGCCAAAAGCTCGAGGCAGCCTCCACCATGGCAATCTCCGATCTCTCCCTCCCAACTTCCATGGAGGGGGAGTCCGGCACGAGCATCGAGGCGCTCATACGACGGCTGAGGCTCCACCAGTCGCCTCCCTCCCCTTACTCCGGTGATCCCTCCACAGCGGCGACCCCTGCCGCCGGCGAGGTTTTCCAGCCTCGGAGGGCCGCCGTGCTGGTCTGCCTCTTCCAGGGCGCAGCCGGCGAGCTCCGCGTCCTCCTCACCAAGCGCGCATCCTCCCTCTCCACCCACTCCGGTGAGCAGCTCGCTTGCTTCTTCCTCGCAGCCTTTGATCGATCTGAATCGTGGCTCCAAGGTAGAAACTTTTAGGGGAAATGTGTCGGTGTACGCGGTAGGTTGTGGTTTGGGGACTACCAAAGTATCGGACCATTTCGTTTTCTGGTGTTCCTTTTACTGTTCCTAGGTGAATGGATTGCTATTTCTGTTATGTACTTCTGAGAATTCCGGCTTTAGCGAATTGGAGCAAAGAATTGGGCTTCTGATTGGAAGTTTGACCAGATTCGAGTGGAAGGTCAGTTTTTTAGCTGCATTTCAGATGAGTAATCGCAGTGTTGTGGGTGGCTCTGTTTCTACAGCTGAGTTGATACGGGTTGTAATCTTGTAAAAGAGTTGTAGCGACTGTTGTTTACTTCCTAATCTTAATTCATCGGCTCCCAGTTCTTCTAGCAGGCCCCTAGAAAAATTATTCGCTGCGTTTAGTTATGCTAGCATTGTGTTCAGTCAATATATTAGTCGCCAGGGTGCTGTTTGGGTTCATATCTTGTTTCAGTTTTTTTTTAATTCTCGTTGGTCTAAAAAAAGAGTAGGACATCCAAGGTGTTGGTGGTCGTTTAATCATAGTTCAGAAACGGTGCAAATTCTTGTTTTCACATAAACGTGACAAGGTTATATGGTGTTGGTATATGGTGTTGGTGATTCATGGTGATAGATGAAAAATGGTCCACACATTTGTTCTTTTCTTGCCTGGTTCACATCTTTTAGCTACCCAATCAGCGCACATGTGGAATTTTGGGAATCAGGAACCTGTACAAATGGTTAGAATTTAGTGCCTTGTTGGATGCCAATAATAGCGATATATCCTACTTTGGTGTCTACTTGGACCTAGGTAAGTAGGATGCTCTAGATGCTTACAAGTTGTTATCTACTTGGGCTAAGCTCAGGCATGCTGGTGCTGAGGTTTTGGTAATCCCAGGGAAAATTAGAAACAAAATGCCCTTCAAAGACATACATATGTATATATATTCTGCATGACTCAAATTATGTAGTCACCGTATGATACCTTTACAAGATTGATAGACTTTCTCCAAAAACTGCTGGAAGTTCAATAATATACTGCAAAGATCGTAAGATTCGTACAAGTTCCTAATACATAGCATTGACATCAATAGTTTACAGCATATCCTTCTCAGTGCATAACATGGCCAAACTACTCAATATTTGTTGTGACAGTTTTTGTAGAACAAGGCGCACCAAATCATTTGATGTTTGTTGTGACATAGTGCAAAGTTAGAAACCTAAAGAAAAAGGAAAGACTAAAAATAAAATAATTTGGAAACAATTCGTAAACTACTCATCTAAAATTTGATCTTTATCTAATTTTTTTTTGATAGAAAACGTTTTACCTTGGATTATTACTTGCATGCACTCTTAACAATATTAAAAGATTAATACTAGGAATTGAGATCTACATAAAATATGTAAATGACAAGCATATTTTGGCTTTTTTTCTTTAATTCAAATATAGATGGTGAGAAAATATAAGTAGGAAGTCTAATATGTTGTAGCATGTTGGCAATGGTTATTTCAGGCAGACCACTGATTAAAAATGTACCCAGAATCAAAAGGATCAGTTAGTGGAGAACTGATTTGAGAAATGAAGAAACTGCAACATTGATTCCTATATTCGTTATGCTCTCAGCACCTGGGAAAAAGTGGGATCTTTACCCTTGAAGGGTGGAGGAGCAAATAGCCAAAGGCTTCTGTGTTTTTGAACTGCTCACAGATTTCCAGATACTGCTTGTACTAATACTATCCAATAGTACAATGGGTGGGCTTGCACTGTGTAATGTTTTAAGTTGCACATGTGCTGGTACCTTATCAATGCTGAGCCCTTGACATGTGCCTTTTCTTTCCTCGCCCAGGCAGGGCTTGAGCTGAAGAATTAAGTAACTTGGGTTTGTTTCTGAAAAAGAAAACGCCAAGTTGGCACCTTATTTCCAAATCTGCCAACATACTTTTCTACTCTGCTCAGATTTGGCTTGCCATAGCTTTTACATTTGAAGAATCAAGATCACAAATGGATACCAACCTAGATATGAGCTGGACCTATCTTATCTTTCTGGTTGCAGTTAAGAGCTTGCTTAGATCAAATCAGCTCATGCAAGCGAGCTGATTTTGTTTCCTCCGTCTGGGATTTGCAGGGGAGGTTGCATTGCCAGGAGGAAAGGCTGAGGAGGGTGACGCTGATGATGCAGCAACAGCATTAAGGGAGGCGAGGGAGGAGATTGGGCTTGATTCGTCCCTGGTCACTGTCGTTTCCTCACTTGAGCACTTCTTGTCCAAGGTACAATGCCTTCAGGTTCTCCCTTACACCCATACTGAAGAAGAAAAAAATCACAAAATCACATCCGACAGACTGTTTAGGTGCATCAATGGAAAGGGCATGTAAATTTCCCATTTTTTGTTAAGACTTCGGAACCAAACACATGCGTGCATCTAAACCAGCTTGACTTAGGATCTTCTTATAGATGCCTTGAGGAACATGTAGCAGGCTGTTCTTTCAAGACTCCTCTCTTGCTGGATACCAATCGTCCTGTGTCCCATAGAAAGGAATATTTTTATCTCAACGGTACCTTGAAATTGCTGTCATAAGCTCTATTGGACTAGTTGCATAGCAAGTGAAATACTAATCTGAAAGATGGAAATTTGAATATGTAATTTCAAATGGACCAAAGTTGTGCTGCCATTTTTTACGTTGGGACTATGCAGCTTGTTCAGATTGTGCATATTATCTTTATATTTTAAGGAATGGTGCACTTGATCATTTTCGTAGTCTTTATGGTCTTGCTTAGGATTTGATTACACTACAGAGGCCTGCCTTATGATCAGTGCATTGTTGATGTTATGTGATTATGTCATGAATGGCCTTTGAGCTCACTTGTCAAATGTCTCTGAAGATTATCTTGATACTTGTCACATCATCACATGATGCTGATGTGAAATTTATAGAAGAAAATAATTGCCAGTTTGTTTGATCCATAATATAAAGATATAGAGCAGAATATAACTTCCTAAAATTGAATTGCATATCAGCTACTGCAGAAGGAGCCAAATTTATTGCCCTATGTTTTATAATAAAATACTAAAGTATACGAGTCCATTACAAATTATTTCGCCCCACTGTTTTGATTACGTCAAGTTACCATTTTGAAAGCATGAACTGGTAGACTTCCATTCAATAATAAGGTTACTTTTACAGTGTCATGATTCATGAAAATTAATATTCTCCTGTCTTTGGCAGCATCTTCTGGTAGTTGTTTCCTGTTGTTGGTATACTCTCAGATATACAGGCATTCAAACCTGTCCTTAATGTTGATGAGGTTGACGACATTTTTGACGTACCCCTGGAGATGTTTCTCAAGGTTAGTGTTATTATTGTCTTTTCACCATGCTAATTAAAGGGCTACATACTGTTTCTGTTCAGGCTTTTAGGGGTGGTATTTGTGTAAGTCTGGGTTGCATGTTTATGATATTTAAAATTTACCGCGCAAATGACCAGTTTACTGCAGAAATATCATGTCAACTACATGAATTGCCATGCTGCATAATTTAATGTGCTATAATAATATGTGTACTGAAATACTTAGTCAGAAGAGCAAACTACGATCAGTTAACATATAGAGCTACAATTGTAGTGGCAAAAGAAATTCCTTTTGTTCTTTTCAAAAATAATATCTAGGCATGTATACAATGCCATTTCTTCCTTCAACCCACTGGCAGGATGAACACAGGAGATCCGAGGAGCGAGAATGGATGGGGGCAGGCCTTCACACTTCATCACTTCAATTATGAGAAAGGGAACCAGAAGTACGTAATTTGGGGTCTGACTGCCGGCATCCTGATCCATGCCGCTTCAGTTGTATACCAGCGGCCGCCGGACTTTGCTGAGCGAAGAGTACAGTTCAACTTGCCAAAGTACTCAAAGGAGTGTTCTTCAATGCCATGATGAAGATTAAGATGGTTCTTCAATGCCATGATCACGATTAAGATGCACCCTAAGTTACATACCGGTTTCGGCATACAGAAGACTAATACCACAAGAAATTGCTGTAGAATCTAAAGGCATTCCAAATCATATGCTATTATATAATGTATACTCATCGCACCATTCTTTACATAATATGATACAGGAATAACATACATTCAGAAAAATGTTGATGTTGTCCTGAGTACACCCGATTCTAACTATTCTGTTCGAGACGCCCAATTGTCCGTACTGATGTGACCAAAGACTTGTACTAGTGCAGTTGGATTATATATATGCATCTAAGTTCTAATTATTCTGCTGATTGCGTTGTTCAACTTGGACTGAAAGTTTCTGAACAGCTTTCATATTGCTGATCCTGTTGATTCTGCATTTGTCCAATGTTTCTGTAATACGGTTTCCCATTTGCTGTAATCTTATTTTCTGTCAGACTTTCTTTTCCCTATCTCTTGGTCACACCCTAGTCATTGTTTCTTTGCTTTGGGATGTTCTAAACTTGGTTGCAGGACGGTCTGTTAAACTCTTATTGGTCGGCTGAATATTGTAATAACCAACTATGGGCTATGTGCATCCTCAAATACAGAGACCGGGAGCAATGAAATCTTCCATTATCTAAAAAAACACCAATCATAACATGGTGTGCCCAGAGCTTTTCCCAAAGTCTCCATCTCATTAGTTCTGCTTCACGATGTGTCTCTAAACCAATGGGATGATCCATGATACAACATGACCAGGTGAACTTTCGCAGGTGGCAAGTTTCGAGTGGGTAATTCAACTGGAGACAGAAAAAGCAACGTTAGAAAAGGAAAAATGGAAGAAAGATAATGGATAATACATTGCTAGTGCTTCTCCTAGTCTCTGTGCATACACTTGCAATGCTTAATTTGCTTATGTGCATGCTGTGTTCAACAGCGAAAATGATAGATTTCTTTCTCCTTTTCTCAGTTACAGCCTTCTGATCATAGTGTTGCCTTTGTTGCTTTGCTGTTGTCTTTGTATTGTGTTGTGTGGGCTTTAGCCATCATGGGGGTGGGTAGTTCAGGATTTTCCACGGGCATTCACAGAAAACCTAACGAGTAGTGGGTGCTTTTGGGCAAGAGGAGATTCATGGAGCCCACGAAGCATGTCTTCTGTGATTCTTTGGGTTCATCATGCAGGGGCTCAGGGACTGTCATCTCCATGGATTCCATCACCCATACAAATCATATCATTCACCGCCATCCCCTGTGTATGCTTCATTTTCAGCCTAATTTTGCGTGTACAACAAATGCAGCAGCAGCAGGGTTTTGAAAATTGAAAAACATGTCAGGCGAAAGAAATTTCAGTGAAAGAAACTTCCGAAACCTCCTAGTCTTTTTACTCCTTTTCAGCTTTAGGCCTTTAGCAACACTAGTACTAGACTAGTGCACCTTCGGATCCTGACAGGGATGTTCACCTGTGAAGGAAAACGATGGTAGCACTCGAACAGAAACCAAAAATATTATCCGCGATTTGAATAGCCGGCCAGTAGGAGGTGCTCGCCTCCAAGACCACTTTGGTCGAGTCAGGCGAGCGTGCACCTCTAGTCCCATCAGCTCTGCATTTGTCGCTATCCGTTTCAGGCTCGGCGCATGCTGCCGCCACTCTGCTCCTGTCAAAAGAGATGGCAATGGCGATGGCAATGGCAATGGTATTATATGCAAATTCCATTTTCAACTAACTTAGATGTTTCTAGAAATTTTCAATCAATTATCAAATGTAAAGTAGCTAGGATATGTTATATGTCTACAAAATTTCAAGATCAAATGCAATCACATTTGTGAGCATTTGTCTTTTTCCATACATGTGACAAAAGGCAATGGCAGCGGTATATTTGGAGAGGCAGAAAATTTGTCATCTCATGTAAGACATCACAACAACCTTCTTTTAATTTCAATTTCTACGGAAACTTTAGTTGAATCTATCGTCTGCACTTCAGAGTGAAATTTGCTATCTTATATATCGTTTGCACATTAGAGTGGAATTTAGGGTCTTTCTTCCGTCCATAACGATTATGAAATCTTATGGGAAACTTCAGTTGAATTTGCTATCATTTCCTTAGTTAACGACCTTAATGTGAAGAGAGGATTTCTTGGCACCTGAGCACTAATGATCACTATATTTTCAAAAAATTAAAAGTGCAGTTTCAAATTTCAAAAAAATTCAGAAAACGTTTCCACGTGTACATGTGGGAATACACTATTGACTTGCAAAAAATCGTGAACAAATATTTTCTTTTGTGACCTGCATAAAAAAGACAATAAAGAGGGTCTATACTAGCATTTATTTGGGCGCGAATTTGTTTCTTCACACAGCTTGGAAAAATACATATGTTTTCACGAAAATTTGTATGGCCACATAATATAGCAATTCTACATGTGTTATTTCTTTTGGATTTTCTTATTGAAATGCAAAACATTGAAAAAAAGGCCCAGGTGTAGTAGTGCACGGGAGGCAATTGTACTTTCCACCTTAAGGTGGGAATACTGCAAACTGAATTTCGAAAACTCAACAGTTGGCCAACAGTTAGCAACGAGCTGTAGAAGAATCTTCCGCCGACATTATCCTGATTCCTGAAGATAAGCACATAGGATTTGCTCCGAACATCCAATTTTTGCATGTTGCTAGTTAAGTTCCAGAATTGACCAGTGTCTTTCTGAGGTACATTAGTACTACCATCAAGTTCTTCCCTGAATCAAAAACTTACTCCAATATTTTTCCCATGAACACGCCATCTTGATTGGAACTAAACGCACCGCGGTCATTTGCAAATTCCTTACAATGATCCAGAACTTCAACTAAAAAAACAATCCCACCTAGGATCACAATCCTGACAACCTTCGCATGGTTGTACAATTGTCTTGCAAACTACTTGTAACTAATACATTAGTTAGCGCAAAAGGGAACGAAAAATCAGTAAAACCATTCTTTGTGAAAGCTATCAAGGATATATATATTGGAGTTCAATTTCTTGCGAGTTTTCTTCAGGAGCATCAAACGGAAATGGATTCGCACACCAATGAGACATAACATTGTACATGCAGGCATGCACTCCAAGCCATGGTCCAGGGTCGTCCACAGTTGCACATGCAACAGCAAAAAATCGCCAGCTTTTTGGATCCCAACGCTGCACTCTGCAGGCAAGAAAGGCGAGGAAAGAAAGGCCAGCACAGCTTCTGTACAGTATCTCGTTTGTTCTGTTGCTGCCCTTTCCACCACAGCTGAATGATTCAAATTGGAGACAACAAAAGCTGCATCTAAATGGACAGTAGGGTTGAAATTACTCACCAGTTTAAATACAGATTGGAGACAACAAAAGCTGCAGCTAAATGGACAGTAGGGCTGAATTACTCACTAGTTTAAATATTGATTCCAATCTAATTCCTGAACTAGATATTTGTGTGATAGTTGAAAGATGTGAAATTATGAGCTCATGAGGTCAAGGGGGTGTTAGATTCATTGCTACAGGTATGGTGCGCCGCAACGCGATGAATGTCTCAGCCACAAAAAGTGTGGGTTTGCCACAGTTTTGGAAAATCAGCAAGCATGCCCTAAATACAACAAAAGGCACCCTTTCCGGGCCAGGCAATGAGCATTGAAAGATGCAGATGGTCCACATAGTCAGAGTATCATATTAGTCTAAACCAAATCTTCGTTGCCTAGCGTACATAAATCAACCTTGCTGTGGAGTTCACTGACTAAGCTGCTACAGATTGTTAATTTGTAACTAAGATTTCCCGATCGGGAGATCGTAACTAAACAAGATATCGTCTAACATTCTTCATTGTAAATACACGTGATGATGCTAATTAGTGAGATACTATTATATTTCATTAGTCCTGGTTTCTGAGCCATGTTCATGTCCAGCATCAGACATCGAGTGGTTTCTTCTCCATCAATGTGGACTTCCTGTCCGGCAGGACCTCGAGCAGCAGCTTCACGACGGACCTCATCGACGGGCGGTTGATCTGGAGGCTGGACGCGCAAAGCAGCGCAACGTCGAGGACCTTGCGCATCTCGCCCCTGGACTCGACGGCGAGCCTCGGGTCCAGCACGGCGTCCACCCCCTTTCGCTCAATGCTGCCGCACACCCACCTCACCAGGTCCTTGTCGCCGAGCTCTGGCCCGACGGGCCTCTTGCTGGTCACCAGCTCCAGCATCACCACGCCGAAGCTGTACACGTCGCTCTTCTCCGTGATGCGCAGCGTGTAGGAGTACTCTGCGAGATCACAAAGGGAATTTGACATCATCAGTTCAGCAACAAACACAATTTAGTAATGCGTTGGCGGCTCACCGGGAGCGATGTAGCCGCAGGAGCTGGTGATGGCCAACACGGTGGCTGGGCCGTTGCCGATGACCCTGGCGACGCCGAAGTCGGCGATCTTGGCGCCGAACTCGGCGTCGAGGAGGATGTTGTTGGACTTGACGTCCCGGTGCACGATAGGCGGCGCGCAGTCGTGGTGCAGGTAGGAGAGCCCCTCGGCGGCGTCGATCATGATCCTGTACCGCATCGGCCAGTCCAGGAGGCCGCCCTTGTCGCCGTGGAGGAGGTCGCCGAGGCTGCCGTTGGGCGTGTACTCGTAGCCTCGTAGACGAGCAGCCGGCGGTCGCCGCTGCGGAGGCAGCACCAGAGCTTGACGATGTTCTTTTGCCGGATCCTGCCCAGCGTCGCCACCTCCGCCTCGAAGGTGTCCTTGACGGCGGCGTCTACGACGACGGCCTTGCCGTCCTTATCCTTCCTCGCCGAGCCGCCGGCTCCCCACAACTTCTTGACGGCCACGACGTCGTCGTCGCTGCCGCGGCCGAGGACGGCCCTGTACACCTTGCCCGCCGCGCCCGTGCCGACCACGTTGTCCTCGTCGTCGAGGCAGCTCAGGATGTCCTCCTCGTCGAACTCCACCTTGTGGAACGACGTGACTACCCACTTGTCGCCGTCGGCCTCCGCGCTGCGCCTCCTGTGGGTCCGGTACTTGTAGCAGAACCACGCGACGCCGAGGAGGAGGAGGACGCCGGCGACGGTGATAATGGAGGCGGCGCTCCCGACGAGGCCGCGGCGGCCGGTGGTGACTCTGCGGCCGCTCGAGCAGGCGCCTTGGCAGAGAGCCGGGTTGCCCAGGAAGCTGTCCTTGTACATGTCGCCGGAGAACAGAGGAGGCAAGTTGCCGGTGAGCCGGTTGTTGGACAGGTTGAACAGGCTCAGCTTAAGGTTCTCCAGTTGCACCGGCAGGACAGGTCGAGCGATTCAGCACCGAAGCTCCCCGAGCTCCGGAGGGATGCTCCCGGTCAGGCGGTTATCAGCAAGGTCGAGTTGTGTTAGCTTCCGCCACTGTCGGACACTTCGTGGCAGCTCGCCGGAGAACGAATTATTCCTTAAATCAAGCCGGCCGAGCGTGGATACCTCGGCGAGCGACGCCGGCAGCGGCCCAGAGAACCCGTTATTCGCGGCCGACAGCTCGACCAGGCTGGTCAGGCTACCAAGCTGCGCCGGCAGCACGCCGGCGAAGCGGTTATCGGATATCAGCAGCTGCGACAGGTTCTGTGCCATGGCAATGGCTGGCCCCACTGTGCCAGACAGAACATTCCCGGCAAGCTCCAGGAGGTCCAGATGCCGCAGGCCCCACATATCCGGCGGAACGGCTCCGGACAACCGGTTGTTCGGCAGCCGCACACGCATCAGTGTCCGGCATTGCCCCAGCTGCGCCGGAATCGGGCCGACAAGCTCGTTGTTCAGTATCAGGAGCTGCTCCAGTTTCCCGGCGCTGCACAGCGTCCCAGGAATCCGGCCAGAGAACCGGTTGTCCGACAAGTCAAGGAACACGAGCGGGCAGTTCTTCCCGAACTCCGACGGCAACTCCCCGACCAGGCGGTTGATGAACAGCCTCAGGTCGTTCAACGCTGGCGCCTGCCCCAGCGTCGCCGGCACGCGGCCTGACAGCTCGTTCTCGTACAGGTGCAAGCTCTCGAGCTTGGGCGCGAGGAACAGGTCCGCCGGTATCTCGCCGGAGAGCCGATTCATAGCGGCGTCCAAGAACCGCAGCTTCTTGAGTGCACCCAGCCCCTCCGGCACGCTCCCCGAGAGCTGGTTCGAGTATAGCTCGATCGGAACGACACTCTCCAAGCTCCCGATGCTCTTCGGGATCTCGCCGGTGAGGTTGTTCGTGGAGAGGTCAAGGTTGACGAGGCTCTTCAAGGTCCCGATCGAAGGCGGAATCTCCCCAACGAGGCCGCACCCAGCCAGCCACAGCACGTGGAGGCTCGGCAACCCAGCCGCGATAGCGTCCGGCAGCCGCGAACGCGCGTAGGTGTTGTACGCGAGGAGGAGCTCCTCGAGGGTGCTAACATTCGCCAAGAACGCCGGGAACTCGCCGGAGAGGTCGTTCCGGCGAGGCTGAGCGTAGCGAGTGAAGGGAACCCCGCGCCGTAGCTCCTCGGGACCTCTCCAGAGAACGCATTTCCGGTGAGGTCGAGGTGCCTCAACGACGGCAGCGAGGCGAGGCAGGAGGGCAGGGGGCCGGTGAGCGAGTTGTAAGAAAGGTCGAGGCGGACGAGCGACCTCAGCGAGCATAGCGGGGTCGGGAATTCACCGGCGAGGGAGAGATTGGAGAGGAGTGAGGCGACGGAGGGGTCATCGGAGGAGGAGGACGAGCAGTGGAGGTGCGACCAGCGGCAGGGGGAGAGGGAGGGGGATAGGGAAGGGTCCCATGCGGCGAGCGCGGAGGTGGGGTCAGAGAGGGCGGCTTTGGCGGCGAGGAGGAGGGAGAAGTCGGGGGGGGAGGGATGCGGCGGTGGTGGGGACGGGGAGGAGGCAGAGGAGGAGGAGGGGGAGCAGGGGAGTCATGGGAGCGGTGCGAGGGAGATCGGACTGGAGTGGGGAAGTGGAGGGAGTGGTGGGCTTAACTGCTATTCAGGGGGTTGGGTTTTGATTGCGGGGAGGACTGACGGCTGGGGCCATGGTTTTGTGCTAAATTAGAGAGAGATTAGGCTATGGCGACGCATGATTGATGGTATGAAGCTATTCAGATGCATGAGAAAGGATCATGGAGTGAAGATGTACCATGGTTTCTGTGGGTTTTTTCTCTTCTTTTTGGGGAAAATTCTGTAGTTTGTTTTGCCAAGGGAACAAAACTTTGCCATGTTTAAAGGAGAGGAAAATAGATCGCACCATATTTGTAATAGATTTTTTTTATTTTTACCCTCCTGCGCACCCTTATCTTCTTTTATGACATTGAAATTTTATCACTCTATTTTTTTCTTTGTCGGCACCCCTTCAAGCAGTGTGAAAATAGTTAGGATAATTTTCGAGCTGGACCCATTTCTAAAACCACTAATGATATATGATATGGTAAAATCGCATCTGAGTATATTATCCGCCCAACTTGGATGCAAAGAGAAATATTCATCCAAATCCGCTTCATTTAGGTGCTAACATGTTACTCATACAATTGTCGGACTCTTGATTTTTTTTCCTTTTACATCATCAAAACTATAATGCAGGAAATCCTCAGTAACAATTGGGGCGAAATCAGAGCGGACACAAATGGATAACGCTCAAATCATATCCTCCACCACACCACTATATAGGTATAGTAAAATAGACACATCCACACAAATACACGGTAGGTCATAACTCGTTACATAGATAATTAAAGTGTATGGATAGTTCACCTAAACAAATTAACATCATTACATATGTATGTTGGTTTGTTTTGCTATATGAAGCCAGCCCACGATATGCTGGGCTGAAAAAATGAATGACTGAGAGTTATCTAAATACTATCTGAAATACTATTCTGAAACTATTCGAGATACTATGCAGGAACTATCCGAGATACTATCGGATCAAATTTTAGATAAATTCGGATCTGGTCGGATAGTGTCTAAACCATAATGTATCCGTATCTAAAATCACTATCCGAATCCGATACCATATCCAAAAATTATCCTATTTTCCTACCAAATACCTGTAACACCCATCTAATTATATAAATAGGTTTCTCTCTTTGCTTCATGCATACATGGCATCATCCATGCACGAACCTTGCATAAGTTTGAATATCGAAGAACTAAGTTTTATAGAATACGTACATATCTCATTTTTAATAACTGTTTCCAACAAATTAACACCAATCAACTTATTTGGGGAAAACAATAAAATCTAAAACTATTATGTTCCTATAGTCCAAAAATAATGTTGTGCAATTTTTCTTCTCTGCGCTTGATCCGGAAGCTTGGTCCGGAACCTCCGGGTGCAACCTCCGAGTGACCCGGAAAATTCCGAGTGGGTTCCGAACCAAATTCCGGGTGAGTCCAGAAAGGGTGTTGGTGAGTCGGTCAAGTCGGAGGTCTACTCCGAAGCCTCCGAGTTCGACCTTCGGGTGAATCCGGAAAAACCGGGTGAGTTCCGAGTCTTTTTCCGAGGGAGTCCAGAGAGCAGGTGGGTGATCCCGGTGCAACCGGAGGTCCCATCCGGAGCCTCCGGGATGAACCTCCGGGTGAGCCCGGAATCCGACTGGGCTCCGGATTGATTTTCGAGAGAGTCCAGAGGGGGAAATCGGTCGTTTTGTGAAGGCTGGAGGTTCACTCCGGAACCTCCGAGTGATACGTCCAGGCTGCCCGACTCCGGGCCATTTCCGGGTTATTTCCGGGTGAGCACCCGGATGTCAGAGCTCGACCGCCACTTTGCCATCGCCGTTTGGGGGCGGTGGGTGGTGGAGTCTCGGTGGAGAGCTCGCCGGCCCCCATATAAAAGGGCCGGGGACCCCCCCTTTCCTCTTTTTCTCCTCCCTGCCTTTTTCCCCTCATTTTCCTCTTCTCCCCTGTGCGCAGCTTTCCAGACTGGCACCTTCTTCTTCAGCTCCGGCGAGCCAGCGCCGCTTCTCCGGTGAGCCAGCTCCTCTCCTCTCCTTCCTCTCCTACATTTCCTTCCCCTCCTTCTCCCCTCATCTCTCCTCCTCCCTTCTTGCCCAGGTCCAAGCCGAAGACCCTAGCTGCCATCTCCGGTCCATCCGGGGCTCCTCCGAGCTACTCCTCCTTAGTGAAGCAAGAACAGTAGAGGGTGGGTTTTGGGGGTGTGCTTAGTATTTATTATGCATTTTCTTGCAGGATATATTTTGTTAGGATTAAGGTACTAGGAGCTAATGCCAAGAACTGCATATTTGAAAATGCTATATCCTTGTAACCTTAGTTCCAAAAATTAGAACGAAATTTAAAACAAATCTAGGTAAGTCCAACTTCTATCCTTCCAACTATACAAAGTCATTTCGTAAATAAGGTATTCTAAGTCATGTCCATTCTTCATAACTAACTCTTTTCAACCCTAACATGAACTTGAATTTTGATATGCCATGCATATATTTACTAGGATAACCAGTTAAATTCTATAAGTGCAAACTGGGGGATACTCGCATTGCAAACCCTAGTAGCCACGAAATACTTCAGCCTCTCATGTCTAGCACCTTCCATCATGCATACATGCTGGAACTTATTTTATTTTGTTGTTTCCTTTCCGGTGTCTCGTGTTGCTTGCGACAGAGCCCGAAGAGGAAGAACCACAGGTTGTTGAGCTCACCCAAATCTCCGAATCCTACGACAAAGGCAAGCAGAGCTTGTTGCATTTTTAATTTCCGTACTTATGTGTATGCCCTGTTCATGTGCGCTTATGTGTGGATGTTTACTTCAGTATCGCATGAAAGGTTGAGCACACTAGTATGTGTAGGACGTATCTTTATGTTGAGAACACCCTTAATGCCCTTTTAACTGAAATTGCTTAAGTGAGTTGGGAGAGCCGAGGGCGTACGCAATGGGTACGGTTGGTGTTAATTGAAGTGTTGAGGTGACCCAGGAGTAAGTAGAGTTTTGTCACCACACCAACCCTATTCCATCGTGTTACTTCCCTGTCACTGCGGGAGCGTTAACGGGAACCAACACTGGGGTGTAGTTGAGATAAGTCTCCATGCCCCTTGGAGGCTAGCTACCTCCAAGCGGTTATGTACTCACTATACCTGCGGTGGTTGTGTTGCCGGTAACGGTCCGAGAGATTGTTTGAAAACTATTGTTGTGATGAACCTGTGAACTAAATGGGGTGTGGGCTGCCCCTGAATGACTTGAAGGTGGTGATATTCAAACCCTTGTGGTTATCTTTGAATCCATGTGAAGTCTGAGTTGAACCTTAATTCTTCTGTTATGGTTACATCCCAATCCTTGTCATATGGTTTATCGCTACCTATTTAATTGCAATGCGTCATGTTTAATTGCTGTTAAACCTAGCATGTGTAGGACACTTAATCAAGCACGAATAAGTCTTGCGAGTACCTTTGTACTCACCTAGGATATTCCTAGATTTGCAGGTGAGCCAACCGTTGCGGAGTTTTATGACGGTGCTTAGTCTGTTGGTTTTCCTTGGTCCGCGTTCGACTCATGGGAATGTTTCGAGTTTTGGGCAGCGGTTGGTGCACTGCTGTAGGCTTTTGTTTCGTTATCCGCTGCATTGTAAATATTTCAGTCTCGACTAAATTTACGGTTATCGCCGACTGATGTATCTTTAATGTTCACTAAGTGGGCAGCTAGTTCTATTATCATATTGTAGACTTTGTGTGATGATATTTCTTGCTGTCCAACATATGCCCCCACCTCCCGTCTGTCATGCGTGTATGTTGAACGGGAGTGTGGATGGTTGCATATGGAGGAACTCGTTATTTTCTTTTGATTCAAGTGAAGTGCAAAGTGAATGTACGGTCCATTGCCAAAGTGAGTCATACGTGAAAAGCGTATGTGTTTGGAATCGTGATCTCTCAATCAGGCCGTGGTGATCCATACGCATTGCGTCGTATGCTGGTCGCACGGGGCGGGGGTGGGCCATAGTCCGTCGTAGGTAGCGGCTATGGTCACCGTCTTCACTAGTTGTGAATTTCTTGAATTGAATTAAAATACCAGGTCCCTCACAATACCGTTTGAAAACTATCGGTCAGACGGTTGGTCGGAAAGTATCCGAACCATTTTCACCCTTACTAACAACCATGAGAGTGGGATGAAAGTGATTTGGATAATTTCCAACCATAACCATTCCCAGAGGACGGTGTAGGACGTGGTAAGAAACTTATTGACATCCAATCACTATCTGCTTTGACTTCGAGCCTAGAAAAAAGTAACGTGGTTTGGGATATAATAAGAATAATATCCCTCCAAGTCTTGCTTTCTTTTCACTCCTACCTTCCAGCGCCATGTTTTTCACCACCATTGGCATGTCAAAAGAAACCTTAACACTTAACTAGGGCAGGGGAAATTTGAAAAAATAGAAAATGAACAAAATACCATAATTTCTGAAAATAAATTAATAAAATGCTAGAATCATTAAAAAAATCATGGAACACATCGAAGCAAAAAGTTTTAATTTGCACCTGGAGCATCTTCAAGTTTGTTCCCAAAGCTCATGAATATTGAAACTTTCTTGCTAGTGTAAATTTTTTGCGACCTTTTGCTAGCACAACTCTTTTCCGCAGAAATTTAATACTTTTTTTAAAAACTAATATCTAAACTTTTATGGACTTTCACTGAAGTCATACCTTTTTATTGTATTTTCATAATTTATCTATGAATTAATAAGTGATCCCTGACTTAAAACAAATTAGAAAAAACAATTCGTAAAAAAGAAATAAAATACTAGAAAATTATTAATAATACCATGATCACTTTTTAACCAAGAAATTTAAGTTTTGTCCAAAATTCTACACTAGATAAAATTTCTCAATATTCCTAAGCATTTGTTTAACATCACTTCTACAAAAAAGTCATCCTGGACCCTACCATCACTGACGGGTAAGAAATATCCGTCAGTGATGAAAACCATCAGTGACAGGTTTTGATGAAAACATCATCACAGATGTACCCATCAGTGATGTCGAGCATATCACTGACGGATAATAAAAAGACCCGTCCGTGATGTGAATTCCACCAACTCGAAAAGTTCAGAATCCGAAATTTTGTTATCACGGACGGGTTGTTTTCTCACCCGTCACTGATGAGTTCCACTCATCACTGACAGGTTGAAAAGAGACCCGTCCGTGATGTGAATCTCGCCAACTCCAAAATTTCAAAACCCAAAATTTTGTCATCACGGACGGGTCGTTTCCTTGCTCGTCACTGATGACTCATCAGTGATGGGTTAAAAAGAGACTCGTCCGTGATGTGAATCCCGCCAACTCTGAAATTTCAAAACCCAAAATTTTAGAACCCCGCCGTGGGTATATAATTCACCTCAGTGCAGTGCACTCCACTCCACTCCACTCAAATCTCAAATCTAGATCCATATTTTTCTCCATCTCCCTTCCACCCTCCTCTCCTTCCTCAAGCATCCCACCGCCGGATCCTCCTCCCCACTGCCGGCCCCTCCTCCTCTCCAACTCCATGGAGTCACGGTGAGCACCCCATCTTCCTTCTCCTTTTCCACCCTCCTCTCCTCCCTTCCACCCTTCTCTTCCTCTCATGCTTCCCGTCCAAATCCACCACAATAGTAGCATGTCCTCTTCACGTCACCATCCCTGTAGGAACATGGTGGAGGCTACACGGGAGTTTCACTTCGATTCGAGATAAGGAAGGTACTCCCGAGTCAATTTTTGTGTCTTTTTCGGCTCGTTTCTGAAGGATTTCTACTAGTGCCTAAATTTTTTATTTTTAAAAATTTTTCTCATATTTTTTTGTAGCAGCTCTACTCCCTTACGGTTCGGAATCCATAAAAATTACTACATTTGGAGCTCGGGAAGAAGTTCAACGGAGGGTTCGGTAGCGGCGATTATTCGTTTGGGGCAAAAGTGAGTCTTAGAGGCCGAATTTGCAGTGATTTTTTTTAAAAATTTCTCATATTTTTATTTCTAGCAGCTCTACTCCCTCACGGTTTAGAATCTGCAAAGATTACTGCATTTGGAGCTCGGGAAGAAGTTCAACGGAGGGTCGGAAGAGGCGATGTTTCGTTCGGAGGGGAAAAAGTCAGTCTTAGAGGCCGAATTTGGAGGTGAAGTCTAAAAACGAGTAGATGTTTTAGATGCACCTTGTCGATACGGTCATTTTGAGTAGTCGTGGACCCAAAACGGATAACGTATGTAAAAGTTATAGCTGTTTTAGTGAAACCCTACCCGGTAGTGCCCGGGTAGGGCTTTTTTTTGCGCCTCTGAAAACGTCATCACTGATGGGTTAAATATTTACTCGTCCGTGATGGTAGAGTCATCACTGATGGGTTAAATATTTACCCGTCCGTGATGGTAGAATCATCACTGACGGGTACTTTTTCTACCCGTCCATGAAAACGTCATCACCGTCCATGAAACGGTGATGACGTTTTCATGGACGGGTAGAAAAAGTACCCGTCAGTGATGATTCTACCATCACGGACGGGTAAATATTTAACACGTCAGTGATGACCTTTATTACCCATCACTGATAATATAAGTCATTACTGGCCTTTAGTTGTTGACGGGCCAAAAATCTGTCATTGATGTGGGTTTTTCGCCTGTCAGTATTGACATGTTCTGTAGTAGTGCATCCTCGAAATATTCCTTTTATATAATTTATGTATACTTAACAACTTTGGTTCAAACATCAAAAGTGATCTATGAATTCGTATGGGTTTTCCCTAGTTATATGAATCTCTTCTATTTCCATTTACTTATCTGTTTTTTGCGTTTTCCTTGGCTTGAGTTAGCGGTCAAAAGCCTTTGATGAGACTTGCAACTATAAAAGGAAAAGGCACGAGACGGAGTAGTGGCAGAAGAAGAGAAGGGCCAAATTTGGACGAGGGGAAATGAAATCGCTTCACCTGCTACGCAGTCGATTGGTATTCATGAAAACTCAGTTGATTCTTCAAACAGTTGGATTTAGACCTAAGAGCCATTTTTCTTCTCTTTCTTGGTCATTTTCTACCTTGAGCTATCACTGCGCCTCCCTAATTCAAGTTCGTCTACGTTAGCACCACTGAATCGTCATGTCCAGTGGCTACTGCTATCGGACCAAGCCTTTCCTGTAACCCTCAACCCTAACTATCCCCAACCCTAACTCGTAACCACTCCAACACGGTCTTCTTCCTCCGCTTCACGACCCTAATCATTCTGACGATGTCTCATTCCTCGGCTCCACTGCCATTCCCATTCCATGTACCGGCGGCTCCGCCTCGCGACATAACCACGTTGGCAAACTTGTAAAGTTAAAGAAGCTGATTGATTGTGACGAGCAAGAAAAACAGTCACTTGCATAATAGCAAAAGCAAAATGAAACAGGGAGCAAAGGTGTTGAAAGAATCTCAGGAGTCGACTAGAGAGGGGGGGTGAATAGGTCGGCTCTATAAAATTAAAACCTAAGGGGCTTTACTTAAAATAAATTGGCCAATCCTAAGCAACTGACTCAGGCAACTGACTCTCAGGTAGATAACTCAGATAAATACAAGCAGAGCAGAGCAGAGACAATTATGTGTCAACTGAGTCTCAGGTGAGTGACTCAGTTGTGTGCAACAGATAGACAGAATAGTAAAGGTGACAACTTGCTCTTAGTGTCAACTGAGTCTCAGGTGGGAAACTCAGTTGTGTGCAGCAGAGAGTGAACTATGTATATCAGCATAGGTGAACACAAACCAAACAAATAAGCGAGAAGACACAAATGTTTGTTTTACCGAAGTTCCCACTTTAGCAAAGTGGTACGTCTCCGTTGAGGAAGCTACTTTCACAGCCGGCACTGAACCATGCTCTTTCCTCGTTCACTTATCTTGTGTGGAATCCTTTTGATCTCACCGCAGCAAGACAGGCAGACCCAAATCGCCTTCACAAACACTTGGAGGCAGCCACACAAGACTTGGCTTGCTCACCAACGACTCCAACTTCCCGGTCTTGGAGCAGACGAACTCCAAGAGCTCTCTCAGTCTCTTGGAGGAACCAGTACCATGAACTCTCTCAGTTCTGAAGCACTCAGGATGTAAAGCAACTCTCTCTCACGGTGGATGCACGCAGGCAACACTCTCTCGGAGACTAAGAGCTCTTTCTTCCGACAGCAGGGTGCTTTCTATGGTAGAGGTAAAGGTTGAGGTTGAAACCTCTACAGGTTCCCTTTTTATAGGGTCCCTGGCAGCTAGCCGTTACCCTCATGCCACGTCAGACAAAGAGCCACCAAACACACCTATCTGAGACTCAGCTAACATACACTTGGTAACCTACTAGCCACGGCTGAGCTACCCACCTGAGTCTCAGATGCCAAACTCAGGTGGACTCGGTTGCCTTAGGCAGCACCTGAGCATAACACTGGCCGGCTCACTACAAGCCTAAAACTGATTCAGGAGGACAATGGACTCACCACTACCACTGACCAGCTCGCTCAGAATCTTGGCACTGGTTCCAAGCTAACAACTGAAGACGACAGCCCTTTGAAGACGCACAGCGAACCCCTTGACACAGATTCACCAGCTTCCTAGCTCCTCCAGATCTTATCCAGCTTGCAGTTACGGTCTTTGAACTCCATCAAGCCACCATCACCTCGCTTGCCCTCGAGCACAACCTCGGCTTCCTCGCAACTGAGCCTCAGGAGACTAGCTCAGCTAGCCCTTCTGACCTTCACGGTTCCTTGCTCTTTTTAGGCCTCATCATCACTCAGATGTTGTCTTGATCGATCACCTGTTCATCTAAACTCCTGTTCACACTCGTTGTAAACGTTAGATACAGGTGAGGGTTGCCATTAACCATCAAAACCAAACCTTGGGGCTAGATAATCATCCTTCCACTCTCCTTGGGACTGGATGCACTTTCAATCTCCCCCTTTTTGGTGGTTAGTGACAACCCCTTTAAACATAGCATTAGATGTATAAAAGGGTATGACATTCAACCAAGTTTAGTATATACTCCCCCTAAAACTGTGCATATAAGAAATTTGTGTTTGTATACAAATTCACAGTTCTATTTAATCATGGAGAGTAAATGCTAAACAGGATTGCCATGAACATAACTGAAAGATTAAGCACAGCGGAGAATAGCAGTGATGTTGAATAAGTACTCAGCAACAGATGTAAAAAAGAAATAACATGCTTGAGTACATCTCATAGTATCAGAGCAGTATATCACATAGTATCAGAGCTTAGTAGACCTTGCATTCTTAATATCAGAGCACATATTTATCGCCAGAGCAAAGGTAAAAAGAGAGTATAGCACTGGTCTGAACTATGTGAGCAAAAACTTGTGTTTTAGGATTAGACCAAGAATGTAAACACAAGTATCAGAGCATAAAAACTTGTATTTTAGGATTAGACCAAGAATGTAAACACAAGTATCAGAGCATATGAGCATATCAGAGCATAAAGAAAAAGAACAACACATGTATCAAAGCAAGACAAACAATATGTATAAGCAATATGTATCAGAGCATCATATGAAAAACAGAGAATGTCTTGACATACATGCACAAGTAACTCTTAGCCTAGCCCTTAGCCCTTTTTACATATACTCTCTTTAATCTCTCCCCCTGAGTCTAATCTCTCCCCCTTTGCCACTAAACACTAAAAAGAGATAGGAAGAAGATCTTCAGGGAGCTGGCTTCTGTTGCAAAAGGGATAGAATCTGATCAAACTTGCTGCTGACTGAAGCCTTGAGATCTGCCATATCAGCCTTGAGTTCATTCTTCAGCTCTGTCATTTCTTGCTGTAGCTCATCTTGCCTTCTCTTGATAGCAGAAATTTGGACTGGCACAACCTTCTTGATAAAGGCATCAACTGCAGCAGGGTTGTCCAGACGTTGAACCATGGGCACACTATCTGAGGAGAGGCCAACTAATATTGAAGCCTGAAGCTCAGCAGGAGGAGATGGTTCCCTAGCTGAGTCTCGGGCAGGAGACACCTGAGGCTCAGGTAGGTCTGCTTGGGGTACAACTGTTGGCTGAGGAACTCTGACTGAGGCTCTGGTAGCTGGCTCAGGTGGCACTGAGGCACTTGGCTGAGAGACATCGAGGATGCTGTAGAAGGGTTTCTCATCTTCATTATCATCCTTTTGAGGTCTGGACTTGCTGAGATAACACTTCTTGTCAAACGAAAAAGATGAAGGTGCTAAAGCTATTCTTTGAAGGATCATATGCATTAAGTATGAGCCATATCTCATCCTGTCTGTTCTGTTCTTCTGACATTCATTGATCTCAGAGAAGATATATCGTGCAACATCAAACTTTTCCTCCTTTGCAATCAGCTCAAGAATTCTCCAGACTGGGTTATAGATAGCATCAGTTCCTCCACCTTTTGCACAGATAGACACATTTAGAATCTTTACAATGTGTTTCGGTGTCTTCATGAGTCCCTTAAAGTTCTGAATATACTTGGGGACTACACCTTTGACTGAGGGAAGCACAAAGTAAGTGGGGAAGAATTTCTGCCTTGTCTCATTTGGCACCCAATCTGGTTGCAAGCTCTTGTCTTCTTCTGATCCTTTAGAGATGCTTATCTTTGATAGCTTGGGCCCTGATGGCAAGTTGAACAGTTCAGCAAATTCTGTAGCTGTGATGCACAGCAACTGACCTCTGGTCATCCACAGCATGAAATCCTGGTGATCTTGCTCAATGAATACTGTTGCATAGAATTTTTTGATCACTTCAGAATCATATTCTTGGTTTATGCTGCAGATTTGATCTAATTAAACAGCAGCAAAGATATCTTTTAGATCGCCCAAACCGTTCTTAGCCAGATTGGCCCAATCTATGGGCATGCTATCAACAAAACCCTTCTTGGGTATCAGAAGATGATAGCTGGACTGCTGCTGATCATTCCAAAATCTTTGATCACTACACCGTCTCTTCTTGATATTGCCTTCACTGTCAAAATATGGATTTGTAGTTCTCATGGCAGTGTAGTTGGAGGTGCTTCTTGTGTCCAAATTTATGATAGCCAGACTGGCATATGCCTTTGGAAGCTTCTTGAGTGTTGCTGCAGACAGAAATTTCATCTCTTGAGAGTTTGTCCTTGCAGCTTTAGCAAAGATAGCAGCATACTTGACTTCCAGAGACTCATCTGAGTCTGCCTCCTGAGTTTCAGCTGAACTGGCTTCTGAGTCAGAGGAAGATGTGGCATTTCTAGCTTCTTTTTCAGAATCTTTTTCTTCAACATCTTCTTCCACACCCTCATATTCTTCATCTGAATCATCTGGCTTTTGTTTCTTCCTGCGAGGAGAGGGAGGATGAGGGTCACTTGGGCTCAAGTAAGAGTCAACTGATCCATCTGACTGAGACTCAGCTGATTCAGCCTGAGACTCAGTTGGCTCTTTTGGCGCAGACTCTGGTGCTGAAGATGTCACTGCTCTCTCTTGATCAGTGAGCTCTTGGTCTCCTTGAGTAGGTACTAAATCAGATAAGGATTGGAAGACTGATCCCATGCTTACTGATATTCCAGCTGAGGGATCGGCTTGGGACACAGGTGGATTTTCACTGAAGGAAGTTCTGAGCAGGGTCATAGAATCATCTAGATTCTTCTCTAACTGCTTTCCACTGGAATCTAGCTCTGCAAGAATATCTTTTATAGATTCAAGAGCAGCTTTCTGTTGAGTTTCTGCTTCTATGGGAACAATCTCTAGCCCAGCTGACACTACAAGAAATTCTTTGATCCATGACGAAAATTCTATGACAATGCCACATTTCGTCATAGATTTTTACCTTTTAATGACGAATGTAGCAAAATCGTCATAGAGCAGTGGTGGTTGGCTGTAGCCGTGCAGTTTTGTGACGATTTACATTAAAAACGTCACAAGAACCTAAAGCAGAATCGTCATAAACACTTTATCCATTCCTTTGTGACGCTTCTACATGTATTGTGACGAAAGTCATTTGTCATAGGTCATCTAAAATAACAGTTGCGATTGGTGATCGTCACGAACATTCCGTGGGACCACCTCCGTCCGGTGACTGTACTGACACCTCAGCATTTTGATCAATGTGTCATCCAATGTAAACATTTGAATTTTTTTTATATTTTCTGGATACAAGCTATAAATATAAAGAAGTACTTAAATATGATTTTTTTTAATTTAGAGATATTATTTGGGATACATGTAATTCAAATTTGAATTATATCCAATAAATAGCCAGAAATTCATTTAATACCTAAATAATAGCAGATCATTAAACAAACCCCCTAATTTTGACATGAACAATACAATGTAGTATGTTCCATGTAGAAAAATTTTGGAGCACTCTAGATAAATATTTTTGGAAGGTACTGTAATGGCCCATCTCTAAATTATGCATTAAAGTGATAATGTATGGACTAAAATAAAATTTTAACCTTAATTGGATCATCTCATGCATTGCATTAAAATATGCTCAAAGATTAAAATCACATGCATCTTTAGACCTCATGCATCGCCGATTTCTATTAGAAATAAATAATTTGTCAATCGATCTCTTATGTATTCTAAGTATTTTAATAACGAAAACAAATACAATATATTGGATATGAGAAACAACTACATAGCTTCTATATACAATGCATAATCTCTGTGATTTTCTCTAAACCTAAAACCAATGTTTTGAATCCCAAATCTAATATCATTTTAAAATTTAATTTATAAACGAAATAAAATGGTATTTAAAAATTAAGCCTCTTATAGATGATCGGATTCCACGGTTGCGTGACTTGCGTCCGTATCGTTGAGATAATCGAAATGGATTATTTACTCGCTCGATTCGGAGCCCGTATGGGACACCTAGGGCTTTGCCAAATTTGGAGGGCTGAGTTAATTCGGAGATTAGTAGTAAAAAAAAAGAGAAAAGGGAAAGGATAAGGGGCAGAGGCATGCATCGGGCTGCAGCCCTAACCCCAAAATCCCCAATCCCTTTCCCTTGCCGACGCTGCCCGAGGGAGCGCCGCCGCCTCCTTCGTCGACCGCCGCCGATGAGGTGGCTGCTCCCGTCGCCGGCCACCTCCGCCGCTTCTCCGCTCGCCGCCCTCCGTGCTGGGCGCGCCGTCGCCGCCACCTGCGTCCCGGCCGATGCGCGCCGCTTCTTCCGCCTCCGCCTGGCCGCGCCACCGCCATGCCCGTGAATCCCCACCGCCGGCCACCTCGCGCCGCCCCGCGCCTCCCCGCCATCTTCCTGCTGCCCCGCCTCGCGCCGCACAGCGCCGCCACCACCTTGCTCCTCCACAGCGCCTCCCCGTTAGACCTCCTCGCGCCGCCGCCGTCCAAATTTCCAATCAAGACTCAACCCGGCCGCCGCTCCCGTCGCTGCCCTCCGCCCGTCGCCCCCGCCGCCGCCCTCGGCCCGTCGCCCCCGCCGCCACCCTCCGCCCATCGCCCCGGCCGCCGCCCTCAGCCCGCCGCTCCCGCCGCCGCGGCGCCGCCCTCCGCCCGTCGCCCCGGCCGCCGCCCTCGGCCCGTCGCCCCGGCGGCCGCCCTCAGCCCGCCGCCCTGGCAGCCCTCAGCACGTCGCCCCGGCCGCCGTTCGCCCTTAGCCGGTCAGCCCGCCGCCCCAGCTGCCGCCCTCAGCCCGCCGCGGCACCGCCTGGCCGTCGTTCTCCGCCGCCCAGCCACCGGCCCACCGGCCCACCGGCACCCGCACCACACACCCCTGACGCCGCCAATGGCTAAATGCTACAACACATGAGGTTGTGCCTGTTCACTTGTTCAGTTTAGATGCTAAGATCCAATTCTTTTTCTTAAAATCAAAGAAAAATAATTCCTCTTGCGTGTTATGTTTTGTGTGAAGATATATAGTTTTTGTGAAGATTTACTGATGAGTACCAAGAGGGAAGAAAAACAAATGGTAGAGTTCTTTGATTTCTAAATAAACAAGATGAAGGAAAACAAATTCCTCCTTCTTTGATTCTTGTTATTTTGAGTAGGTAGAGTTCTTTGATTTCTAGTATTGACTCTTGTTTATTTTGAGCAGGTGGCATCAAGTCCAGTTAGTTCCTTCCATGTAAAAGAATTTCTCCTTCCAATTTGATCATTGATACTACTAGCAGCCTTGGTTCTCGGTCATCTATATCCTACTTCTAGGCACAAGGATATAACGCATTAGGTATTGAGATAAAATTACTGTTTCTGTACTTTGTGTACACATGCATACAGCTGTTCTATTGTCTTTCATTTCCAATGTGTGTTGAGTGCAACCTCAGCTTGGTGGAGACTTTGTATCTATAGTTCCACCATGTCATGTTCAAATTCTAATATCAGAGAACTAAGGATTATATGCTTATATTTGTTACTTGTTTTCCAAATATCATAACAAAAACACATGATTATATGCTTATATTTGTTCAATCTCAATCTTTTTTTTTCAGTTTTGGATCAAGCAATTGAAACATATTACATATCAGCCATGGTTGCTAAATCTTCAAGTAATGCCACTAAGCTATGGTGGAATCATGTGGGGTTTTCAGCTATATATCTAATAGCCGAATGCAACTAGATGTGGGTTAAGGGTATTGGTTTTCATCAGAATAGTTCCTTATCTAGATTTGGGACTTGACATTTGCAATTCTGCATCTGAATATGGAAAGAACAATGGATTTACTCAATTTACCCTTGGCTATTGTTGGGTTGTGCATCAAGTTTTATCAGTATACTTTTGTTCAACTGATTGGATCTTCAACAAATTCATTCTAATTATGTTATATGTTCACTGATGATGTGACACATTTAACTTCACGCCAAATGTATGAAAAACCTAAAGACGACATCGATAGTAGCATCTGATAAATACTGGAGCCATTACTCCTTCAGGTGGATATGGTTCTGCGGACGGTAGTCCTTTGGCGTGGGGTCTTTGCTACAACCGTGAATTGAGCCCAAGCCAGAGCTATGGCGACAATAGCAATGAATTATATCGTTGTGTTGAAGGAGTGGAGTACTATGGCCGAGGCGCCCTTCCTGTTTACTTGTCAGGCCGATATGTACTTCCGTCGATTGTTGTTAATTAGGAACTGACTAGATTAATCTACTGACGATTTTGGATCTGCTTGTTATTGATCCTCAGGAACTACAACTACGGTATCGTGGGTAAGGGTATCAAGCAGGATCTGTTGAACCACCCGGAGTTACTAGAACAGAATGCCACCCTAGCATTTGAAGCAGCTATCTGGAGGTGGATGACTCCAATGAAGAGGAAGCAGCCATCAGCCCATGATGCCTTTGCTGGCAACTGGAAACCAACCAAGAAAGATACTTTATCCAAGAGGTATCCTGGTTTTGGTGCCACAATGAGTGTTCTCTGTTATATAGTGTTGCTAGCTGACAAATCTGAACTAGCACAAGTTGGTTTCTTGCTTTCAGTGTACAATCAAGTGTGCAAGAACTTCAGGCAGAACTTGAAAGGGAGAGACAAGGGAAAGATGAGCTTCGACAACTACTGGATTCTCAGGAGGAGCTGGATTGTCAGGTTACTCTAGTTTTAATTTGTGAACTTCCTTGTTGGGCAAAAGGTCGTCACGTTGTAATGTGTGAGTTGATGTGAACTGTTGGCTTTAGTAGCTGGAAGGGGTCTTTTGGTTTTTCTGGTGGTGTGGTATGTTATCGACTTGTGATGTGAACTATGTCTCTATCGAGTTAGAAATGAGATATGCGACCTTTCTGAACTGGTAATTGTTTTGTTGTTCAAATGTATGAATTGGTAATGGTCGACGTGGCTTGTGACAATTTTAGTATGACGTGGCGCCATCGTAGCAGTAAGCTAGTGACGATTTTTACTCCATCTATGACGGAAAAAGATTTTGTCACGAAATCTATGATGAAAAAGATTTCGTCACGAAGTTTATGACGAAAATCTCTACATCGTCACCGAATGTAATCAGCTACGCTCAATCGGTGACGATCCTTTTTTCGTCACAGGATCGTCACAGATAATACTTAATGACGATTTTATCGATTTTCTATGACGAAAATACACCGTCGTAGATCGGCAAATTTCTTGTAGTGTGAGGACGCTACCTGAGACTCAGCTGGCACACTCAGCTGAGGGACAGAAGCACTTTCTTATTGTAGAGGGACTACTGAGATAGGAGCTGTTGAACAATCTATCCTGTTAATCCTCGAATTGACTGCAGCTATCTCATCCTGCAAGACCTTCTTACGAGCTTCATCTGAGCAGGAGTTCAATTCCATTGAGTAGGCATCTATCCTTCTTTGCAGCTTGTTATCATGATATTTGCGCCATAACTGTTTATACTGCAGTGAGAGCTGAGGTACAAGGTGTTCCATTTGCAGAATCAGAGCTGTTTTCTCATCTCCTACAGCTTTCTCTTCTCTTCTTAGTAGCTCATGAAGCTCTTCATTGATTTCCTTGTCTTTCTTCCATATATCCTTTTGAACTGAGACATCTTTAGGAACATCAGAAGAATCAAAGATTAATTTCTTGAGATCTTGAATTTTTGAATTTAGAGCATCTCTTTCGGCTCCTGAAGCAGCCGGCAACATCCCAATTAAATCATGCAGTTCTTTGGCTAGAGCACTATGAGATTTTCTTTTCTCAGCTTCAGCTTTTCATGCAGCCTCTTCTTTCTGTTTTTGCTGACTCTTAGCCTTGCTGGATTCAATAACAGTTTCTGATCGAGGCTTCTTAGGAATATTGCTCAAAGATAGGTCAGCTGGTCCACCAGCAGCTCTGGTTCTCTTGAGGGTCCACAACTGGTGCCCTCTTAGCTTTGATGGCTGCATCTTTGGCAGTAGTTTTTTTAGCTTTCTCCTCTGCCTTCTTCTTCTTAGCTTCAGCCATTCTGGTTTTCTTTTCATCTGCAAGCTTCTTTCTCCCTGTTTTTGCTTTTCCTTCTTTTCAGCTTTTACAGCTTCAAGCTCTTTCATCCTGGAGATGGAATCTTTTACTGCCACATCAAATTGGCGTTTTTCCTCTTCCAAGGCTTTCATCTTTGCTTCTTTTTTGGCCAATTCTGCTGGAGAAAAGGGGATTATAGCAGCTTTCTTGGCTTTCTCTTCAGCATCAAGCTTCTTAGCAAGTCTCCTTGCTTTCTCTGTCTCCCATTCTTCTTGGTTTTTCTTTTCCAACATCTGAGTCCTGATGGCAAGGGGAAGATCCTGTGTGATATCCTCAGGCTGATCACCAGATCCAGACATCTGCATAGGTAAGGTAGGATAAAGAGTAGGTAAGGGGTAATCCTATTGCAGAAAGAAACTGACTGACCAACCTAACTGATACTCAGGAAGTAAATCAGGTGACACTAGGAAGGTTTTACAATTTATCTCATGCTACCTGACTTAGCTACCTGAGACACAGGTGAGATAAAGTGCAAAACTCAGGTGTAGAGACAGAGCAAACTAGGTTTATCGAATCTTACTAAAATCTAAAGATTCAGAACAATGTGCTGCAAGAATTCATTCTGGAGGCTAAAGAAACAACATCTCTATCTAATTCCGCAGCTAAGAGCTACTCGAGAACGTGGAATTCGCATAGAGGCGGAAACCACCCTAGTTCCGTGAAGAACAGCTCTAGGAGACTTACGGTGAGGAATTTGGATGGAGATGCAGGCGCTTGATCAACAGAAGAGCTTGAGGGAGCTTCGACGAGCGAAAAGAACGGCGGAGAAGCACGCGATCGTCGAGAATCAATCGGCGGAGAAGTGCGCTAGGGCTTAGGAGACTCTGAAGCGGGTTTAGCGCGGACCGTTGCAGAGTTGGGTATTTATAACCCGAGAGGCCCTATGGCACCTGAGAGACAGCTGGCTACTACCTGAGACTCAGGTAGAACTGAATAGCTGAGCATAGCTCTAAACTTAGTCTATTTCCTCTGGATTTTTGGAAGTGTTCAACTGAGACTCATGTGGAAGACTCAGTTGACAAGATTTTCAATAGGATTACCAGAGAGAATTCAGAGATAAGAAATGAAAGCAGATTAGAGATCTCTTTTCAAACACAACTTGCCAAACAATCAACAATACAAAGCTAAAGCTGTGTTGAATTGAAATAGATAATAAAATCCAACTTATTTAGCTCAATGGAAAATCCATGAGTTCAATAAGGTGCAAAAATCAGCATGTTATCTACTAAGACCTATCCCACCTGAGGTTCACCAGAGACTCAGGTGGATGACTCATGTAGAATGCAGAGAATGTAAAATCCAGAAATGCAAACATATGTACACGTGAATCATCATTTCCTCACTGCACATTCGAGATATCCATGATATTTAGCTCATGCCTGAGGGTGCAGAACCTATTTTCATCTAGAGGCTTGGTGAAAATATCGGCTAGTTGAGCTTCTGTCCTCACATGGCACAATTGGATATCCTTCTTCTCTACATGGTCTCTGAGGAAGTGGGTTTCTCACTTCTATGTGTTTGGATCTTTGGTGTTGGACTGGGTTGTTGGCTAACTTAATTGCACTTTCATTATCACAGAGGAGGGGTACTTGAGACATGGATATGTTGAAATCCTTCAAGGTCTGCCTCATCCATAATAATTGAGCACAACAACTACCAGCTGCTATGTATTCAGCTTCTGCTGTGGATAGGGCTACTGAGTTTTGTTTCTTGGAACTGCAGGACACAAGAGAGCGCCCTAGAAATTGGCAAATACCTGAGGTGCTTTTTCTGTCAACCTTACATCCTGCATAATCGCTATCCGAATAGCCAATTAGCTCAAAGGGTGCACCTTTAGGGTACCATAAACCAAACCCAGAGGTATGAATTAAATATCTCAGTATTCTACGAACAGCAGTGCGATGAATATCTTTAGGATCAGCTTGAAAGTGTGCACACATGCAAACACTCAACATAATATCAAGTCTAGATGCACATAGATATAGCAGAGAACCAATCATAGACCTATACTCTTTCTGATCAGTAGACTTACCTTGTTGGTTTAAATCAAGATGAACATTTGTTTGCATGGGAGTTGATATTGACTTAGCTTTGTCCATGTCAAACTTCTTGATGATGTCCTTAGCAAACTTCTCTTGGGAGATGAAGGTTCCCTGCTTGAGTTGTCTAATTTGTAGCCCTAGGAAGAACTTCAATTCTTCCACCATGGACATCTCAAATCTTTTGATCATTATCTTGCTGAACTCATCATTTAGCACACGGTTAGTACTACCAAATATTATGTCATCGACATAAATTTGGCATATAAATAAATCCTTGCCTTTAACTTTAGTAAAGAGTGTAGTATCTACAAGCCCAATTTTGAAACCATTATGTATAAGAAACTCCTTCAGAGTGTCATACCAAGCACGAGGGGCTTGTTTAAGGCCATACAGAGCCTTGTGGAGCACATATACTTGATGGGGTCTTTTTGGATCCTCAAAACCAGGGGGATGTTCTACATACACAAGTTTAGCAAGCTTACCTTGGAGGAAGGCACTCTTGACATCCATTTGATAGAGCTTGATGTTGTGATGGTTTGCATAAGCTAGAAGTATCCTGATAGCTTCAAGCCGAGCTACAGGTGCAAAAGTTTCACCAAAATCCAAACCTTCTATTTGAGTGTAGCCTTGAGCAACCAACCTTGCCTTGTTCCTCACGATTTGGCCGTCTGAGTCTTGCTTGTTGCGAAAAACCCACTTGGTTCCTATGACATTGTGGTCCTTGGGTCTTTCAACAAGTGACCAGACTTCATTTCTCTCAAATTGGTTCAGCTCTTGATGCATAGCATTAATCCAGTCTGGATCAGATAGAGCTTGACCTACATTCTTGGGCTCAATGGTGGAAACAAAAGAATAGTGAGCACAAAAATTAGCAGTACGAGAACGAGTAGTCACTCCCCTATTAATTTCACCAATGATTTGGTCTACAGGGTGATCCTTCTGCAGCTTGCTGATCACAGGGGGTTCGGGTTCAGCCACCTGAGTCACAGCTAGATGTGAGTCAGCTGAGGGTATCTGTGACTCAGTTGGCTCTTCCTGAGACTCAGCTGGGTGCATGGAGGCTTCTGAGTCCAGTTGATCATTGGCTGGGTTGTACTCGTACTCAATGCTATGCACTTCATCTTGCTCATCATCTGGGTCAAGTAGCTCAGAGACACCTGATGAAGGTGGTTCCTCAGCTTGAGGTCTAACTTCACCGGTTGACTTGTGAAGAATATCTACTTTCCCTGAAATATCATTAGCAACTTGCCCACCTTGTGAGCCATTAGATTCGTCGAATGTCACATCTACAGCTTCTTCAATAACCTTGGTGTTGGTATTAAAGACTCTGTGAGTGTGAGATTCTGTGCTGTACCCAATAAAAATTCCTTCATCAGATTTGGATTCAAATTTAGAAAGACGTTTGCCTTTCTTGAGAATGTAACACTTACAACCAAATACTCTGAAGTAGGAGACATTTGGCTTCTTGTTGGTCAGCAACTCATAAGGTGTCTTCTTCAAGAGTGGATGAAGATACAATCTGTTGATGTTGTGGCAAGTAGTGTTGACAGCCTCAGCCCAAAACCTTGCTGGTGTCTTGTATTCACTTAGAAGTGTTCTTGCCATCTCTATCAAGGTTCTGTTCTTCCTCTCCACCACTCCATTTTGCTGAGGTGCATAGGGTCTAGAGAACTCATGCTTGATTCCATGCTTGTTCAGGAAGGTTTCAACTCTTGAGTTCTTGAATTCTGTCCCATTGTCACTTCTCACTGTCTTCAGGTTGATATTCCATTTATTTTAGACTCTGACAATGAGATGCTTGAACCTCTTGTACACCTGTGACTTGTCCTTCAAGAAAAATACCCAAGTGAAACGTGACAAGTCATCAACAATAACAAAACCATACTTGTTACCTCCAATGCTCTCATATGTAGTAGGACCAAACAGATCAATATGTATGAGATCAAAAGGAGTAGTAGTGGTCATGATATTCTTGGGTGGATGAGGGCTTCCAACTTGCTTCCCAGCTTGACAAGCACAGCATGGCTTGTCCTTATTGAATTGGATCTGCTTTAGGCCTAGGACATGCTCCTCTTTACTGAGTTTGTTCAGCAGCCTCATCCCTACATGACCTAGCCGCCTGTGCCACAGCCAGCCTAACTGAGCTTTAACCATCAGGCAGCATGGCATAGCTGCTCCCTGATCCTAAAAATCTACAAGATATAGCTTATCTACTTGATAGCCTTTGAAAACTTGTAAGTCATCTGTTAGTTTCTGAACATAAACCTCTTTAGGATAGAATGTGACTTTCATACCAGCATCACATAATTGAGAAACAGATAAGAGGTTATATAAAATAGACTCAACAAGCATTACTTCAGTAAGAGAGTGTTCCTGAGAAATAGCAATTTTACCACAACCTAATACCTTGCCTTTTGAATCATCAGCATAGTTGACATACTTGCAAGGGAGGTTGTCTTTTCTTATCTCAGTGAACTCCTTTTTGCCTCCAGTCATGTGTTGTGTATAGCCACTGTCCATGACCCATTTAGTTCCACTGGAGCCAGAGCCCTGCATGATTAGTTCTGAGACTTAGGAACCCAAACGGCTTTGGTTCCCAAGTTGGCAGGTCTCTTACAGTAAGCATCAATAGCAGGAATAAGCTTAACAGATGGGTTCTTAGCAGATATAGCTTTGGAAAGTTTTGAGAACCTCTGAATCTTTCTCAGATTCTTATCTCCTGCAAGCTCAGGTGGAAGGGTTAGCACATTTGCATTGCACCTGAGTGAGCCACCTGAGACACAGGTGACTACTGATTTGGGTACCCAAATACTCGGTACTCTTTTGTATTCACTCCAAGGCCCAACATACTTTGCCTCAAGCTTACCATTCTTCCCAGTTTTAAGCACATAGCTGGGGATTGAGGGAATTCTCATATAACCACCTATTTTCCGGTGATTTCCTGCAAGGGAGTTAGCATCATATTTTCCCATTTGGGGAACAAAGTTGTCCTTCAAAGATTTCTTGTTAGCAGCAGAGGGAATATATGATAATTTGTTTTTGTCAAGCACAGGAGTGAAACCAAGTCCCCTTTTTCCATTGTTCTTGAGAACTAAGGTGGACTGAAGCCTAGCAAAGTTTTGCATGCCAATGTTAGCACTGCATAAGCCTATTCTCATGAGCCTTTTCAGCTCCTCATGCTCTTCCTTAAGCTCATTAAACTTTGCTGCATCAATAGAGTTAGTAGCAATTGAAGTATTTGATCCACTGGGTGAATCAGCAACAAACACTATACTGGAAGTAATAGCATTGATGCGAGATGCACAGTTTAAGCAAGTTTCTACAGCATTAGGGGGATTAGCATCAGGAATAACAATAGAGCAAGCTGAATGGGTTTCCTTAAGCTTATCATGCTCAGAAGTTAGAAACTCATGTGATAACTTGAGCTTATCATGAGCTACCTGCAGCAAGTAAACTTCTTCATCAAGATCAGCTTTAGCATCTTGAGCATTATCAAGGGACACCAGCATATCAGTTAGTTTGTCCCTGAGAGAGATGTTTTCTTTTCTCTCTTTCCGAAGAAGCTTTTCTGTCCTGTCAAGAATGTCCATTAGCTGAACATAATCAGGAAAGTCATCCTCAGTTAATACTTTGTTGCCTTTAGCCATAAGGCATAGGGCTGGAGTCTCAGCAGATGAAGGATCGGCGTCCTTGTCGAAGAGAGAGTCTGACTCAGGTGCGCAACTGAGTGACCTAACTAAGCCATCTCCTGACTCAGCTAGGCTACTGAGAGATCCATCTGAGACACAGATGGCTAACCCAGCTAGCTCATTTTCTTCTTCTGATTCTTCTTCAGACTCTGAATCATCTGAGACCCAAGCTTGTCCCACATATGCTCTGGCAGTAGAGGTCTTCTTCTTTCTGAAGGTAGGTGGCTTTCCTTCCTTGTATTTCTTCTTGACAATGACCTCCTTCTTCTTGTACTTGCCCTCTTCTGGTTTCTTGCTCTTCTTGGGGCAATCAGCAATGAAATGTCCTGAGTCACCACACTCAAAACATTTCTTGTCGTTGAGCTGCTTCTTCCCTTTAAATCTATCAGCAGAACCAGAGAACTTCTTTCTTCTGTAGAACTTTCTGAAATTGCGAGTGAGCATAGCAAGTTCAGTTTCTTCATCAGTGGACATCTCTTCATCCAAATCTTCTTCATCACTGGAGTCCTTGAGACTGGCCACTATGTTGAGAGCTATATCCTTGTTCTTGCCAGAAGTGGCAGCATGCTTCTTAGAGTGATTCAGCTCCATCTCATGAGTAAGCATCCTACCAAGCACATCAGTGGGCTTCATCCTGTCGAAGCCATCCTTCTCCTTCATCATCAGACGCAGAGTGTGATAGGGCTTGGGAAGGACAAAAAGAAACTTCTTGATCACATCTTCATCGTCAACTCTGGTTGATCCAAGGGCCTTCAGCTGATTTGTGATCATTGTAAGCCTTGTGAAGATGGAGTTAATGTCCTCTCCAGGTTGATAGTGGAAGTTGTCAAGATCATGCTCTAGCACATCCTTCTTGGACCTCTTCAAGGTATCACTACCTTCATGAATGGCCTGAAGGGTGTTCCAGATATCATGGGCTGCATTCAAGGCGCGGACACGGTTGAAATCATGTTCCTGTAACCCCATATAGATAGCATTGGCAGCCCTAGCATTGTTCTTGATGTTGATCTTGTCTTGATCAGTAGGGGTGCTCTCATTTTCTACTTTAAGACCTGTCATGACAATTTTCCAGACATCTGGGTCCATTGCAGTAAGGTGCATTTGCATCTTCCGCTTCCAAAAAGCATAGTTAGTGCCATCGAACATGGGAACTCAACCCTCGTAGTTCAACATCCCTTAACTAGAGGGGGGGTGAATAGCTCGGCTCTATAAAATTAAAACCTAAGGGGCTTTACTTAAAATAAATGGGCCAATCTTAAGCAACTGACTCAGGCAACTAACTCTCAGGTAGATAACTCAGATAAATGCAAGCAGAGCAGAGCAGAGACAATTATGTGTCAACTGAGTCTCAGGTGAGTGACTCAGTTGTGTGCAACAGATAGACAGAATAGTAAAGGTGACAACTTGCTCTTAGTGTCAACTGAGTCTCAGGTGGGAAACTCAGTTGTGTGCAGCAGAGAGTGAACTATGTATATCAGCACAAGTGAACACAAACCAAACAAATACGCGAGAAGACACAAAGATTTGTTTTACCGAAGTTCCCACTTTAGCAAAGTGGTACGTCTCCGTTGAGGAAGCTGCTTTCACAGCCGACACTGAACCGTGCTCTTTCCTCGTTCACTTATCTTGTGTGGAATCCTTTTGATCTCACCGCAGCAAGACAGGCAGACCCAAATCGCCTTCACAAACGCTTGGAGGCAGCCACACAAGACTTGGCTTGCTCACCAACGACTCTAACTTCCTGGTCTTGGAGCAGACGAACTCCAAGAGCTCTCTCAGTCTCTTGGAGGAACCAGTACCATGAACTCTCTCAGTTCTGAAGCACTCAAGATGTAAAGCAACTCTCTCTCACGGTGGATGCACGCAGGCAACGCTCTCTCGGAGACTAAGAGCTCTTTCTTCCGACAGCAGGGTGCTTTCTATGGTAGAGGTAAAGGTTGAGGTCGAAACCTCCCTAGGTTCCCTATTTATAGGGTCCCTGGCAGCTAGCCGTTACCCTCATGCCACGTCAGACAAAGAGCCACCAGACACACCTATCTGAGACTTAGTTAACATACACTTGGTAACCTACTAGCCACGGCTGAGCTACCCACCTGAGTCTCAGATGCCAAACTCAGGTGAACTCGGTTGCCTCAGGCAGCACCTGAGCACAACACTGGCCGGCTCACTACAAGCCTAAAACTGCTTCAGGAGGACAATGGACTCACCACTGCCACTGACCAGCTCGCTCAGAATCTTGGCATTGGTTCCAAGCTAACAACTGAAGACGACAGCCCTTTGAAGACGTACAGCGAACCCCTTGACGCAGATTTACCAGCTTCCTAGCTCCTCCAGGTCTTATCCAGCTTGCAGTCACGGTCCTTGAACTCCATCAAGCCACCATCACCTCGCTTGCCCTCGAGCACAGCCTCGGCTTCCTCGCAACTGAGCCTCAGGAGACTAGCTCAGCTAGCCCTTCTGACCTTCACGGTTCCTTGCTCTTTTTAGGCCTCATCATCACTCAGATGTTGTCTTGATCGATCACCTGTTCATCTAAACTCCTGTTCACACTCATTGTAAACGTTAGATACAGGTGAGGGTTGCCATTAACCATCAAAACCAAACCTTGGGGCTAGATAATCATCCTTCCACTCTCCTTGGGACTGGATGCACTTTCAGGTGTGGCGAAAGAAAAAATCTTCTGTAGTTGTAATCGGTTAATCTATCTATATTATATACCAATATAAAAGACACGAGTTGAGATGTGATACTTTTGATTTGAGGCATCTAAAATCTTTAATTCAATTTTATAATTATCCGTCCAATGGTTGTGGATAAAAGTTAGACCCTCTCTTAATTAATTTTATGCTTATTATCTCCTAATTTATACTTATTGTCTTCTAATTACTCCTAAATCCAATTTGTGTATCTGAGTATTGATGTTTTACATACATAAAAAGTTTAATTTTAGCGTGATATATTTTTATTCAGTACACTTTACTGCACGGTGTTTTTCTTTTGAGTAGTCTTTTACATATGTGAATATATAGTCTATACAATATATAATGTTTAGAAATGTACATTATATATGCGTGATTGCTATATGTTTACAAGGTGGTACTGAATTGAAAAAAAAATCTCAAATTCGAACAGTTCGACTCAGCGCAACTCAACTAATTACATCTCTGATTTCCCAATTATTTCTCCCGATTCTATAATTTAATTCATTGCTTAATCCAACTAGTATAACGCAAGTAGGCTGCTCCGAAGGCGTTTCGGCCAGGCTCCCGCACACGAGAGATGTGTTTAGACGGTACGGCGCGTTGGCCCACGTGCGGTAGAGGGCGAATGCGGCACGAATGTAGTTTTGTGTGAGCCCGGTATCGTGGAGTGTGAGATTGGTGAGAGCTGAGGCCTGAAGCAAGTACCCAGCTTACAGGTAAGTAGTTGGAGACACGCATGCATGCGTCGTGAGCACGGCGGCGTACGGCCGTGGGCCGGGGAGGAGAGGATCTCGTTTCTTAACCGCTCGAGATAGGCTTTGGCGCTAGAACGCTGGATGCCATGAGCTACGATCGTGCGCTAGGATGGTATGCATGGTGCTATCTAAATTTTGCATGATGACATGTCAAATTTCGTAAGATTTTTTTGAGGTACCTATAATTTGTAAATATGAAGTGGTTAAGAAGTGATTACCGCATATTAAGTGATAGTAGTGTAGTCCTTCCGCATAGTAACCTTGATACCCCTTCCCCATAGTAACCTTGATACCGGACCAAGGAACCCTAGCCACCGGCCACCTTCATCTCTTTGTCACCACTTTAATTACCCTCTACTTCGGCGTTCTTACCACTACTGACTGGGTGGAGGATATATTGATTTTCACCCTAAATCATGTTTTTATAGTGTTGCTCTTTCCTATAAGGAGGTGTTTAGTTCACACAATGGTAATGTAAAAAGTATTGAAATGGGATTACAGTGGAAATAGGGTGTAATGGAATTATTCCCCAATTCGTTTGGTTCAAGTCAGTAATGGAATCAAATTACTTTACAGTGTTTGGTTATGCAGTGTAATCAGATTACGTCCTACTCATCCTATTTTAGCAAAAGGAGCTGTCCTGCTCATACGAACTGCTGATCTTGTGAATACGAAGCAAAGGAAACACCAAACAACTCTTGCTCCACATGAAAACAACTGTTGATCTGATCAGTTCGTACATCACAGTTAAGGATACATCAATTCTTGCTCCACATGAAAACAAAATTAATGATCTTTAATACATAAGGTCCATGCCAAAACTGAGAATTTCAGTGCTCACAATTCACTCTCATGCTTGAAACACAGTATTGTCGCATTGCAGACGACAAATAACAACTCGTGCGAATAAAAAGTAGGGAAAGAAAAAGACGAAAACTTGCAGGTTCACAGAACAGACTAAGCCCAGTAGCACAAGGAATGTTACAAGCAAGGGGGGAACTGAGAAGATCGTTGAACCGAGTCCTATGCATTGAAATCATTTTCAGAGCTTAATCTACCACCTCTACCTTCTTGAACAACTATGTTCTGAATTGGGAGCCATCTGCGACATGGAACAATTGAGAGAACGAGTGAACATCAGGCAAAACAATTTTGAATTCCATAAAATCTAACTGGTGAAAGGATGGAAAAGAAATAAAATGAATGATACTAAATTATTACAAATTCTGTTTCGTTGTTGTAAACACAGGACCAAATAAGTGGTTATCGAAAGAACTGTATAGATTGTAGTGGTGATTACTTATTTTAATTGCTTCCCTTTATGTGAAGATAGCAGGTACAGGTTCAGAAAGTTCAGAACGAACACAAGCTAGCCATATGTAACCTGCAGCTTTGGGGTTGGATATGTGAAGGTTTAGCTAATTGTTTTCGCATCTTTTACTAGAAAGCTTACCTTGCATCCGAGAGTCAAGTTAGACGTGGATCAAATGTTTGGAACATTTGGTCAAAATCCATGTGTGTAGCCAACTAGCAATGCCATACTTTACTAAACGTTGGGCTTACAAAGACCAAACTGAGATTTGGATTTCTATTGGTCACATGTATTTGTATTGGTCAAAGAAGCTTCTAGAGGGCTCATGTATAGTGCGTCATGCCAACAAAATGGAGTACTATATAGTATTTTATGAGCAGAAAAATATGAGAAGAAAAATATCAGTTCATGGAGGCTGCTTTTCTAAGCCACCAAAAAAGTGACTTCCCAAAAGATCAACATAAACATTGGATCAGAGGATTGATTCTGTAATGAACCATTCATTACTAATTAAGCATCCTATTGCTAGTTTAAGACGATAGCATTTGCTCAGGATAAGAATAAGATGAGTAAAGTAATGTTACAAAAAGATCCTGTTGCTAGTTTATAGAAAGATGCAGTTCTAGGCTAACAAAACCAAAATCTCTTGCTGGTTAACAGTTATTCTTCTCTTTTCTAGAAGCTCACAGATTTGCAAAAATAACATTTCAGAGCATTTTGTGGAAGATCATAGATTTGCACAAATAATATTTTGGAGCATTTTCTGGAAAATCATAGATTTGCACTACTCTTTCTGCAGTTAGAATGTACAACTACTACAGTTTAGTTATAATTCTCTTGGATAAAGAGCTGCTATGCCTGTGAATGAAAAGAGAATATGAAAAACTATTAAGTGGTACTGGTTGAGTTGCTCTTCTTAAGTGGTACTGGTTTTAGATACACTATTAATTGATAGTGGAGTTTAACAAAAAAAATATATGAAAAACTGACTTACTGTTGAGCATCTTCACAACATATTCCCTCCTCAAGGTCTCCGGAAGAGCAAGCATCATATGCATTTGCTCCGAAGCTTTGGCAAATATGGTAGCCGCATTGACAATCTCACTTCCAGTAAAGCCAAGCCTAACTAACTCATTAATCGCCTTCTCTTTAATGTTTTGCTGAGGCTCTTCTTGCATCACCTTCTCCTGGAGAATAGCTTCACGCTCCACTATTGTTGCCATTGCACCGATATGATGTGTCACAACATTGAGCTGATTGTTGACATCTCTGAGCATGACTAGAAAAGGGTCACTTGGTCCCGTCTCCCTCCTAGGCATAGTGTCCTTCTTTTGCCTCTTAGAGTTAGTGGTTGCACTCGTGGAGCGGCTATCCACTAACCGTCTAGGTGTCTCTTGACATCCTATCTTCTTCCTCATTTTCCTTGCCCTTAACTATAATTTCATTCTCCAAATTTGTAATGGCTTCACTAAAACCTTCAGCGCCTTCCCCAGTTGCTATATCCTTGCTGTAGATGGCAGCCAATCTTTCAAAGTAACGAAATGGTACACCATATAAGCCCTTAGCCTCATTGTGATCCTACAAGTTTTTCAATCATTGTGAATACTATAACCAGTTTAACAAGGAAGCATCAAAGATTAACACTAGTATAAAGTGATTTACCTTACAGTGTGCTTCATATTGCTGCTTCTCACATTGAATCATTTTCTTGTTTTCATCCCAGGAGAAACCACTTCTAGATAGCATAACCTCAAGTGCACCGTATTTAGTCCTATAGTGTCTCACTCTAGACTCAATATGTGGAACAACAGTAATACCAGAACTTGGACACCTTTCTGCAAGAAGTTTCTCTAGTACCCCTGAGTATCTATTCTTAAAGCCACCTTCTCCTTTCCACCTTGTATCTAAAGATAACTCGTACAATGCTTTAATAAGTTCATCATCTTCGACCAAAGTCCACTTTCTTCTATTCTTTTCCCTTCCACGCACCACACTTGAGCTATCCATGTCTACAAAAGTTAACAATAGAATGTCAGGTACAATAAAATGATAGAAAACAAAGAAAAATGTGATCACCCATTCAAAATAAACCTCAATGAGACCTAGCAGCCCTATATCTATTATACATCCCCTGAGCAAGAACATCCCGGAAACTAGTCCACTCATTAGACGTTGAGATTGATGTGATGAACTCAGGTTCACCTAATTCTCCCTCCATGTCTTCCCATGTTTCTTCCATTGATGAGTCATCACTCTCGAATGGATCATTAGACATATTTTGCAAAATCAAATTGTGCAAGAGTGCATATGCCATTATAATTCGATATTGGGTCTTGATAGGAAAGAATGATGGTGACCTCAAAATCGCCCACCGACCCTTGAGTCTTCCAAAGCACTTTTCTACAATATTCCGGGCTTTAGCATGCGGCATGTTAAAATACTCTTCTGCATTGTGCAGCGGGTTTTGTGCAGTCCAACCACCTAGGTGGTACCTTTGACCTCTGTATGGAGCTAAAAATCTTCTTGCATTTGTGTAGCCAGCATCAACAAGGTAATACTGGCCTTCAGGGACATGCAACCCATTCGGCTTGAGATGGCATCCCTAAGGACACGACCGTCATGTGCAGAACCCTCCTAGCCAGGTAGTATGTAGATGAACTGCATGTCAGGTGCACATACACCTAACACATTTTTTTGATATCTCTACTTTTCTTGATGTATATCTTACATTCAGGTTAGTTGGGACGGTTACCTTTACATGTGTACCGTCTAACGCACCCAAGCAATTCTACAATATAAACAACCATAAGCAACTATTAGTATCTTCTACAACTACCAGTTTCTAGCTAGTAAAATAAGATATTATTTACTAGTAGTTATTTACCTTGAAATACTTTTATTTATCATCTGTGTAGTCTTCAGGTATAGGTATTGGTTTCTTAAGCAACAAATGATGCATCTTCAGAATAGCGAGAAGGCATTTGTTGAAATTTCTACTGGTTGTCTCACTGCTCCGGTAAAAAAAAATTCCTACTATCCTATTTTTAAATGGTGAGCTAATGTGTAGACAAATGAAGCCCCGATCTCCTCTAGTGATGTGTTTCGTATGCCCTCTAGACCACTAACATCTCTCACCATCTCACACAATATGTGAAATGTCTCCTATCCATACGAAGTTCACTTATACAAGTTGTGTCGCTCTCACTAATTAGTTGGAACAAGTGCTCACCTCTTAGCTCTCTAATTTTAATCCTCCTTTCGATTTTCCAACACTTCCTTCTATAAGCTAATGCAAACAATAACCATACATAGTAGTACATAAGCATGATGGTAGTCATGAGATTCCTAAATGTAAATTCCTTCGTCGAGATATCGTGCTTAAAGGAAGATGAGCCATATTGCTGAAATTGAAAATGGAACACAAAAATACTAGATGACAAATAAATTGACTAACAACAATCCAGATGCGCAAGAAGAAACATAGAGATGAGGCTACAGCTAGATATAGCATATGGCTAGTACTCACTGTACCACTCTAGCATTAATATTAAAAATATATTATGAATAAATTACATGTGGAATGCTAGAAAATATTCAAGAACAAGGTGTATATTGAAGGGTAACAACATCAATACTAACTCGATAATTTTTTTGACTTTCTCAGCTCCCTTTTCAATTCAGCAACTCTCTATACTACACTGCAATCAGTTGAAATGTCTTGCTTAAATTGGCTGGGGGTACTATAAGCTACAAATGAGAAGAATAAATTGGTTGTAGGTACTACAAGCTGCAAACGAGAAGCTTACATACAACAATGTCTAACACTAGCTGCAAATGAGAACAACTCTTAGCAACAAAAATCCATGATCTAGAAATAGTAGCAGTAGTATATTGGCATGAGCTTTTAATAGCCCAACAAACAGATCAATCAAATAGTAGCTAGCAGATGACAAAAATGCATTCACTTAAGAGCTCACATTCAAGAAATTCTAACAAATTGTAACAATCCTAGAACAGAGACTTGCATTTGGATGAAAAATTTGATCACAGGACCTGGTAGTATGGAATAGTTTTTAGCTTTGAATAATCAAAATCAAATAATGGGTTGACAGTTGATCGCTAGCTACTCACGAACCCAGCTAGCTAGTCACGCACGGAATTCCGTGATCGCTACACCCGATTGATTTACTGATTACCAATTTCGGAGAATCGAAGTGAATCAAAAGACACATGATCGCTAGTTAGGACATTGATTGATGGTTTGATCCAAGCAGGAACACAAATGTAGCCTTGACGATGACATGGCACCTGGGTATCATTAAGGAGGACAAAGCTGGCCATCCGGGTGTAGGATGGGCCAGGCTGACTACTCGGAGTCCGACTTCTACACGGGGGCGCCTCATCGACTTGGAGTACAAGACATGGACTAATACCTGCCCGGCATACCCGGGTATCAGTTGTAACCAATTAGGAAACATATCTGTAAGCCGATCCGGACTCCTGTAACCCTACCCCCGGTCGTCTATATAAGGCCGGGTAGGGATCCTTGGATCGACACAGGCTTAGAGACGACCAAGAGCAAGCTAGAGCACAAGAACGCTCTGAGCATAGGCATAGACACATACCCTCACACGGGATACGATCAATACAATCCACCAAACACAGGACGTAGGGTATTACCTCTTCTCGAGGGCCTGAACCTGTCTAAACTTTGTCTCCCGTGTGCACTCATCTAGATCTGCTATGCGTACGCTGCCCCATATGCACTATTGCCGGATTAGAACACTGACAGTTGGCGCGCCAGGTAGGGGCTGTGCGCATAGATCCATCCACACAGATCCAGATGGGTTTTGTCAACAACAACGGCGGCTTCGTTCCGGGCAGCATCATGAGATTCGCTTCCCTGGGCGTTGTCCCTGATCTAGGACAGCTTTTCTGATTCAGAAAGCTAGACTTCATCACTGACAAGATCAGCAAGCTTCACCTCTGTGAATCGGCTCCCCGCCGATCAATAGAGACTTTGCCAACATCTCCACTCGGACTCACCCCTGAGTCCGCACCTTCGGCTCCTCTCCCCAGGGACGGGGCTACGCCGAAATCAGATCTGCTATTCGCGCATGGGTTTTCGCCCGTCGAGCAGGATCCCGACTGGCTGGCACGATCGAGTCCTTCTTACCCGTCCTCGACTACGACTAGGACGGCTTCGAGAGATCGGGAAGCCACCATCCCTCTCGGGAGGCCTTCATTGCTGACTTGGATACGCTGACAAACACGGTGACCAGTCAATCCCCATCGCGGATCTCAGCCGGCACATACGCGGGGCGCGCGTTCAACGTTGGCGACTGGTCCTGCACCGAGTCCAGTCCAACAAGGACAAGCACAAGCTCTCACCACCGTGGGAGGGCCTGTACGTTGTCGTTGAAGTGTGAAGTGCTGCGCCCGGGGGCTTACTGACTGAGGGTAAGGACGGCGGCCTCATCACCAACGCATGGAAGATTGGACAGCTAAGTCGCTTCTATGCTTAAGCTTGTGTACTTCCATATTTTAAGTATGAATATATGAATAAAATATTTCTTTGCTCCACTCGAATACTCTTGGGGTTCCCGACTGCCCGCTATGCACGCTCACGGCTCGGCATAGTGGACACTCGGAGGCTACACCATACCGGGTGCGCCCAACTGCACTCGGGCTCTTCTCTTTCAACAATTATTTTAGTACTGTGTAAAACGCTCGGCGTTAACTCTTCGTCTTCGATAGCCGGTCTACGCCACAACCTTGCGCTACACGGGAAATAGCCCACAGCTAATCTCTATGCAATGGGGGCTACGACGGGTCGGCAAGAGCACACACAAAGGGCTAACTTACACACAAATGAATTTTTATGAAAGACGAGGTTAATAAACACAGAACAAGTTAACCAAAACATGCATAAGCAAGTTGCACTCGGCCTTCCTGAGTACTTCACATGTATATGGAGCGGTTCACGTGTTTGCTGCCTGCCTTTACAGGGACAACGCCGTCAGCAATGGTGTCGCCGCAGACTAGACCTCCTCCATCGGACTCAAGCGGGGGTTTCCTTCGTGATCACTTGCTCCTGTGTCGTGTGGAGGGTGCCCTCTAGGTTATCCTACTCGGTCTTGCGATGGCCGAGTCGGTCGAAGACGGGAAGAATCATCAAGACCCTCCGCTCGGCTCCTTGAACCGAGTGGAGACTCGGGGCTACACCCAGTGGGTGCACTGTTCGTTGCCCCCAGTGTGGAATCTACAAACCAAAAAGAACCTTCGCTCGACTGTTCCAATTGGCCGGAGGCTCGGGGGCTACACCTTCTAGGTGCACTGTTCGTGCCCCCAGAGTGAAATCTACAGGTTAACAAAGAACCTCCACCCGACTGCTCTAGTCGGCCGGAGGCTCGGGGATGCACCCAAATAAAAGGCAGCTGTAGCGCGCCTCCATCGGGCCGCTAGTCGGATACCGAGCAAAACTGGACCGAAGCGCTATAGTTTGAAGGGTTTCAATGGTTGACCTCCAGGGGTCCACGACCACTTGAATACACCTGAGTGAAGGGCGGCTGTAGTGCGTCTCCAGTGGGCCACTAGTCGGTCACCGAACAACTCGGGACTGAAGCGCTACAGCATGTGTTCTGGTTTTGACATGAATCCGAGGGTATTCCCCAGGGGGACACTAGCTGGACCCGAACCACTCAGGAAACCAGATATCACTCGGGAATTCAGTCGGGATTCATGGTATGCCCCCCGCTGGGCTATTACCCGGTCTCCATCCACTGGAAATGACTGGATACCACCAGGACTTACCCGTTATTAGCTCACCTGCCATGATATTCCTGCCCTATGGGTGAATATTACTCGGTTTATTATTTTCTGTCTTATAAAAGCTTTGAGAGTCCCTCACAATCTCTCTGCGAGCGACGAGAAGGCGTGTACATGCGGATACGACTTGGGAGACTTGCTCAAGGGAGAAGGCAGACAACAGCCAGATCGTGAAGGACTTGGGGGCTACTGACGATGACATGGCACCGGGTATCGTCAAGGAGGACAAAGCTGGCCATCGGGTGTAGGGTGGGCCAGGCCGACTACTCGGAGTCTGACTTCTACACGGGGGGCACCTCATCGACTTGGAGTACAGACATGGACTAATACTTGCCCGGCATACCCGGGTATCAGTTGTAACCGATTAGGAAACATATCTGTAAGCCGATCCGGACTCCTGTAACCCTACCCCCGGTCGTCTATATAAGGCCGGGTAGGGATCCTTGGATCGACACAAGCTTAGAGACGACCAAGAGCAAGCTAGAGCACAAGAACGCTCTGAGCATATGCATAGACACATACCTCACACGGAATACGATCAATAAAATCCCCAAACACAGGACATAGGGTATTACCTCTTCTCGAGGGCCTGAACCTGTCTAAACTTTGTCTCCTGTGTGTACCCATCTAGATCTGTTGTGCGTACGCTGCCCCATATTCACTATTGCCGGATTAGAACACCGACAAGCCTGCTGCCTGCCTGAATCGCATCGCAATAGCAGCAAATTTGCTACCAGGAATCGATCAAGAATGGTAGCTGAAACCGCCGTCAGCCAAGCTAAAGCCCTAAACGCTGAACCAATCCAGCTGATCGGACCACAAGACACAGCCTCGCTAGATCCAGACCGAAACAAAAATCCCCCAAAAATTCAGGCGACCAGGCGATCGATCATGGCCAGAAACCAGTGGAGAACACGGACCAGGAGCCGAAGGGTCGGGGTGGGTGGAGCCACGGACAAGGAGAGGGAGAGAGGAGTGCATAGTGCTTACAGCTTTTGGAGCATGCGGGGACGGAAGTCGGGCGCCTCCTTCGCCAGCCAGTGGTGGCCACCGGTGCCAAAGCACGCCGAGATGAAGGCACGAGATCGGCGATGGAGGAGATCGGGAGAGAGGTGGATGATCTACGGGAGAGAGACGAGTGAGACGGTGAACGGGATGGGATAACGGGCTGAAGTGGGCGGAATGGGCCATGGCTTGCGGTGGAATTTGTTTACATGGTATTTGATTACGGGCCGGGTCAACCAATAGGAATAAGGGAATTAGATTCCGTGTAATCTGATAACGGGCCGAATACAGTGAAACAAACATGTCCTAAGTTCTCAGCGAAATTTCCTTGCCCGTGATGAGTTTTATGGACCAACTCAAAAAAATTTGTGCTCGAGATCGACATCATGACGAGTTATACAAAATAGATCTCTTCGAACAACACTGCTACAAGACAAATATCGGTCTGGAATCATGTCTGACTTAAGAAACGATGCGTTATCAAAGACCGAGAAACCACCCATCATGTCATATGCTCACCACAAATTTTCGTATGTATTCAACATTAAGTAGTTCGACACTAGACCAACATATCATACGCTCACGAAACATCGTATGCTTTCACTGTTGGTCTAGCTAGCAGAAGCGGACATCATTTCATATGTCAAGACCACAATTGTCATATGCATTCACCGTTAGGTAGTTCGACACCGGATCAACATATTATACGCTCACCAACATCATATGCTTTCCTCGGGTTCATCATAGTAGTAGTTGCCGCAACATCTTTGATAGCACAGTCATCTGTCCATCATCATGATGAAACATGTCGATGAGTACTTCGCGTACTTAGTGTGCCCCCTCGTAGGAAGACAACTAAATCAGTGTATATGAGGCTGCAAAGGAAGGCTGTATGACTATTTTGCATAAAATGCAGTTTGAAGTTGTAAATACTACAATAATTTTAAATGTAGCTTGATATGAAATTAGGTTTTGTCTCAGGGGTATTTCTAATAATGTGAGAGTCCGACCAACACATGTGAGTAAGACATCTAGTCTAAACCCAATCATAAGTTCCAACCACCTATTCACATTACCAGAACTGGGGTAGAGGGAAATAGATGGGGGAGAAAGACAGGTCATTTTCATCATGAATGAGTTATGTGCCATCCGTGACCATGGATACGGCTAATCGATTAATTTAACACTCTATAGAGGTTGTTACTCTTTACCCACATGACACGATCATCCCCTTATGCCAAACTGATCGAGCTTGTACACATGCCCAATGGTGTGTCAGCAGGGTGACCATGATGATCTTTTAGCTAACCTCCTCTCGATGTGACATGCCCACTGGGTTTGACACGGAGTTAAGAGTATGTTCCCACCCTCCGGCCTCCCATCTGTGCTGAGGTTCTTGTAGCTACATCCACCCTTATGCGGTACGGTGATGTCGATACCAAAGCTCGACTAACCTACTAAATTAAGCCAGTGTCCATATAGCATGTGGTCGTACTGTATTCACACTTCTCAAGTCATGACTTTGGCCTTATTCGATACGGGTGTCATTGCTCCTTCAACCCTGATCCAGCTGCCACTCGCACCTTTTTAGATGGTAAATTTCATCTAGAGTAGAAAATGAAGAATAGAGAGAGAGAGAGAGAGAGAGAGAGAGAGAGAGATAAATAACGGGCATCCGGCCCTAGCTCAGACCCGAAGATTGTCCTCTGAGAAGGCAAGTCAAAAGCATCCTAGGGAATAATTACCATGGCTAAGCATCGTCTCTACTCTATTTTTGAAATATTAATTAATAATCTACTCAGGGTATCAAATAAAAAGGGCGATAAATAGATACTGGATACATGCGTGTCAATTGACAAGCTAGCTACGGGAATAAAATAGCATGCATGTTTATAAATAAAGTATAATGACTTTAAAAATATAGGATAATCATGATCAAGAAAGAAGGGGCATGCCTTTGTTGTCGACTTGCTGATCTTCGAAGTTGGGTCCGACGTCGATGTCGTCACTCCCTAATCGATCGCAACGGAAATTAAAGAGAACAAATAAATGACCATTTCAAAATAAAATCTGACTAAAAAGGAATTTGGGAATCAATGACGGACATAATGCGTCGAAGATCAGAATAGGGTTTTAACCCTAAGATGTTTGTAATTTGGGGTTTCCTAAAGAGGGGTCGTAACCGTATATAATAGTAATAAATAAATGAAGATATTATACTTTTACAGATTAAATATGAGCTAGCATGGCATACTAAGTATTAAGAAAAGTATTTTTATTAATTTCTACATTAACAAAGAAACATTAACGATATTATTTTATTAATAATATTACCCTTAAAAAGATTAGTTATCAACAGGGTTAATTTCAACATGGTAGGTATCGTATAATTAACAACGCGAGCCTTAGACATGATATTAGTCAAAGTGACCATGTTAAAGTTTTACGGAATAACTAATGTTGGTAATATCTATGAACTTTTAACATTGTGAAATAATTGCAATTAATGCTATCGTAGCAAGTTATATGATAAAATTCTAACTTAATGTATACCATAATCATAATGAATAAATATTAGTTATACAGTGTCTAAAATATTTGCTAACAAAACATTATAGAAATATTTTTAATTTATAGAAAAGTAATAGGCATGAGACTATATGTCTAGTACGCGAACAATAAGCTTAAATTATATCCTACTTATTGACATGATCAAACAGTGATGAAAAATTACTAGATTTTTCCACAATTCTCTAAACAGTAAGTATTACTCTAAAAAAATTAAATTACAAAAAAGAATGTATTTCTATTTTTAATAATTAAAACAAAGACAAATATATTATATAAAATCATGTATAGCTTCTAAAATCATGGAAAAATTTAGGGTGATCAAAATTTGGCTAAAATTCATTCAAATTTGAATGAGTTTAAAACTAGGGGTCAAATTCGAAATCTGGTCGCACCTGGAGGTTCATTTGGTCGAGATTGATCTGTTTTACTAGTACGATCTAAGATATGGCGAGGATTTGAATTTATTTGAGGGTTAGACAGAGGGAAGGATATGCATGTTATATGGATGTGCACTGGATTGATCCATTGGTGCACTGATTGATCCATCCAGTGCATGATTATGCTCGGTTAAGAGAGAGATAGAGAGGAAAAGACATAGGAGAGGAGAGGCATGCTCATGGTGGTGCATGGCAGTAGAGCGATGGTGATGTCTGGCGAGATGCAGTGGTGTTCCGGCGTTGCTCCGGCAAGACAAGCTCAAGCGATGGCTTTGAGGCTCACATAAGCGGCGGCTTTTAACCGATGGGTTCTCGTGCTGCGAAGGGAAGCAAGAAATAGAGCAAGAGAAAAAGAAATAAAGGAGGAAGACGCCGGCTATTTATAGAGGAGCCAGGCAGGCGTGGTTGGTCGGGACGGTTGCACCGAGTGTGATATACGCATCGGTGGCACCAAATCATGTAGAATACAGCCATTGTGGCTATTGCGCCGGTGCTGCTGCTGCCATTGGCAGGCCCACGTAGGTCAAGTTGCAGCAGCTGGCCACGACCCAGGCGGCAAGCTCTTCAGGCGTAGCCTACAGGCGGCCTGGCTGGGCAGAGGGGAAAACATGCCGAGGGGGCCCAGGACGGGGGCGACAGGGTAGGTCATGGCCTGGCAGCCCAGGTGGGTGGCAGGCCTGCTATGGTGGAGAAGGCAGCCCAGACGGGCTCGGCTGGAAGGGGAAGTGGGCCGACGGGGAGAAATGGGTCCGTCAGCCTGAGGGAAGGGTATTTTTTAAAAGAATTATATATTTTTTGGATTTACAAAAAAAAGCAGAAAAGAAACAGGGCTTAGAGAAAATATTAAAAATCCTCTAAAACTTCCAGAAAAATCTCATAAATCATTTAGAGCATAAGGAATCTAATAAAAATATTTTCAAGTGCAAACTCCAAAAGAATAATCTCAGATAATTAAATATCTTCTTTACACCCTAAATTAATTCAAACACATTTGAATTAATTCTGATTAACTCCAAATAAAATACAAAATTTATAATTATCATGAGTGACATTCTCTTACAAGAAAATCTTTAAAAAAATTGAAAATTTTCACAAAATTTGAGGATGTTACAGTTTGATGACACCATCGAGTGCTCTCGTGGCTTCCCATGTGAGGGTTGCAAGGCCTCGCGTGGGTAAAGACCACCCGGCCTGACCCTTGGTACTCTCACGACAAGTACTCAACAGCTGAAAGGAAGCACGATGAGGGATCGCTGCAGTAACCTCCAAATTTAATCCCAATGTATGTCTCGATAACCCCAACAATGTTACTGCCCATCCAACGAATGTGCTCCCACATCACTCACTTGATTAGGGATCAAGTTAATTAAGACATCAATTTAATCTTCACCATGCTACTGAAATGACCACATCATTTCCCATATCATCATAGCATCGTAGCAATTAAACCCAACACAAGGCATGAATTACGATGATATGGGGTGGCCCGATCTTCTCGGCGAGGAACCATGGATAGATGGTATGAATAGATGATCTCGCTAGTGTCGAACCCCAGAATTCATAACAGAGAGGCTTAAGAGAAACCACCCGCTAAGTCGAAACGTCAACCCCGACCTCAACTCCTGGGTGTCAATTCCAAGAGGAGTGGAGTGATATGGCTCCGAATAGTCCGAGACGTCAACCCCAAAGCTTACTCTGGCAAGCGCACAGAGTAGTAGGGTGATATGGTCTCCTCACTCTTGTCCTACCGAGCCGGAACATCAACCCCGAACTCGTCCCGGCAAATTAATGCACGGCTGGAGTAGGGTGATATAGTTCCCAATCTCTCAGTAGTAGAGTCGCTTCACAGGGGTGATTAAACTTAATGACTCTATGATATAAACTCTAAAGTCCTACCCACAACATGCGCTTCATCACATACACGCACGGCACATGAGTGGGCGAAAACAACCAGATCTCATAGCAGTGACTCTACGACAGAAACTGCAATATTATAAGTTTGAAACTTAACAAACATATATACACACAGCGGAAGAGTTTATAAGGCTACTAAGCCAAACAGTAAGGCCAAAAGTGGCAACGGAAAACAAACCAAAATACCAACCCAGGGCAGGATCACTGCCTGGGATTCCCAGCGTCTAGGCGTCGTCGGTATCGATCTCTAAATAGAAACCACCCTCCGAAGGGGTGGATTCCTCTGCAACAAAACAACAACAACAGCAGGGTGAGTACAAAATTGTACTCCGCAAGACTTACAGTGCGGAAATAGTAGTGATTGTGCCAGGTATCAAAAAAAAAGGGTAATTGTGGACTAATTTGCGGAAAGCCAAGTTTACCTTTCCAATAACCATAAGTAGATTGAAATTCGACTACTAGAATACCTTTTCAAAGGGGACGAGTCGACACTTCGCGAATATTCCTTACTGCAGATCACCACACCTGAAAAACCCTCGACCCATCCTCAACCACCCTGGGAGGAAGCTGTCGCTAACCACATCCTTAGAGTTGGCAAGTTTTAGAGTTGGTTATAGTTGTCTAATTCGATGCAAAATCTTACCAAGTTGTCCATAACCGCGGACACGGCTGTTCAAACAGTTCTAACCCTGCAGGGGTGTACATCTTTACCTACACGTATCGATCGTCTCTTAATGCTACCAAGTACACACTTCACGAGGTGTGCTAGCAGAGGGTGATCGAACACGACCTTTACAATGCTGTCGACCTAGGTATGAGCCACCCGTACGGGCTAGTCCATGTGCATCAGTCCGGCCGTAACTGCGACACGGTCCCATGCGTTGTAGCAGGTGATACATCCCCGGACTCGAACCGTGTGTAACCCTTACACCTATATTGAAGCACCACACCACATTCCTTTTTCCACGCACCCAATACACGAAAATGGCAAACTATGCGGCTCATAGTCTAAGTCTAGGCAAATTATTCAGTCGTGGGTGGCCCCATAATCCACCCGTGTAGAAGTACGCGAATCTTGGTTCGAAGGGACACCGGAAACCGGTCCTTGCGGGAAGACGAGACAACCCACCATGCTCCCAGCCATGGCCTCTCGTCTAGCCCAGATATGATTAAGCCAATTCATTAGTTATCCCGGTGAACACCCAACTACCACGTAACCCATTCCCAATGTTGATTCATCTGCTAACCCAGGAATTACGACTTCTACAAGTCTAAGCATGCCTAAGCATAAATATCATAATAGCATTCGAACAGGGGATACTAGACTACACTAGATGGGTTAGGTTAGTGGTGGAGCTGTTTAAGCGACAAGGTGAGTCGTATTCATCGGACTAGGGCTTTTCTTAGCGGAAAAATAGCAGTTGAACGCATGTAATAATGAATTTGAAAACAACTAATACTTTGCAAATAGTAGGAGATTTGCAACGTGACCAAAGGGGCTGCTTGCCTGGTTGCTCTGCAACGACACCCTGCTCTTGATCGAGACTATCGCCCTGTGGATCTCTCCGGCTCTATCGAGGAAAAATGGAAACACCGGAAACAAGGGCATAATCGTAAATATCAAAATGCACAACATCAGCATGAGATGCAATGCATGCCATGATGTAGAGGATGCAGAATAAGGACTAATGCAAGTGGAATCATTTTAATCGGAGTTCGGACGCATAAAATGTCGCGATCCGAAAATCCTCCGGCTAATCGGAAACCCTAATTTGAGTTTTTAACAAATTATATTAATTCTAGCATGCAAACATGGATAAACATGATGATTTTGAATAGGTCTTCTTTTTCTGAACATTTTGATATATTATTCGCATTTTTCTGATTAAAGATGAATTTTCTGTGAATTTTACAAGATTTAATCCATTTTCACCCTTTGTTTTATTTTTCTCAGTAAAAATAATATTCAAATTAATTCAAATACAACCAGAGGCTGACATGTGGGCCCTATTGGTCAACTTTGACCACAATTGACTAAGTCAATGACAGGTGGGGCCCACTGTCATTGATCTTCTCATTTTATTTATTCTTTTCTTAATTCTTACATGTGGGGTCCACTGTCATTGAGACAACTTTATTACACATATTTACTGCACTAGTTAGTTATTAATTAACCTCACTCATGAGTCAGCTTAGCAATTAACAGCAATGATTAGCACTTAATGACAGGAGGTTGGCACTAATGGTTGTATTAATCATACTTAGTATTAATTGTTAATCATTAGTTGTTATTAAACACAGATTAAGCAATTAAAGAGCTGGTTCTTCGTTTAATAGCATTCGGTACATAGATTAATACACTAATCACTGATAAGCATTGATTGTGCTGTTAGAAATTGTTAGAGGTATTAATATGTTGGTTAGCTTTAATTGCTAAACAGTTAGCATTCAACACATCTGTTATGCGTGTCTTAACAGCACAATCATTAGGCCAGAAGCGGCTTAAGGGAGCTCGGTCGGGAGCTCGGCTCAGGGAAGGGCTCGGCCGGCCGGTGGCGAAGTGAGGCGGCGGCGGCAAGCTTACCGAGAGGCAGCGGCGACTCCACGGAAGGCGGCGAGGTGGGAAGCTCGAGATCCGGCGAGGCGCGGTGAAATGGGGGAGGAGACCGGCGGCAACCGGGCTCAACAGAGGAGGGCGGAGATTGGGGCGGGGAGAGCTCGGGATGGGGCCGGGCTCTGTGGCGAGGAGAGGCGGCGGCGCGGCGTGAGGGGCGGCGCGGGACTTGGGAGCGGTGCGGCGGAGGACCCGGACGGTGGTGAGCTCTGGCTCGGGTTAGGGTGGAGGGGGAGCTTGGGGGCGGCAGTTAGGTGGGGAGGTGAGCTCCAGCGAGGCAAGAGGCCGGCGGCGGCTCGGATTGGGGGCGGGCGGTGAAGAACCGAGCGGTGCGGGGGAGCTCGGGGAGCGGGGCACCGGCGGTGAGGGCGGAGCCGAGGCGGCGGTGGAGCCAAGCGGCGGGGCGGGGAGCAAGAGCTCCGGCAGGGCGAGGTAGGTGGAGCTCGGCCGGGCGGGGCAGCGTGGGGCAGCGCTAGAGCAAAGGAGCGGCGCGGCGAGGAAGAGTGAAGCCGGAGAGGGAGCTCGGTTGATTGGTGGGTGATGCGGGGAAGAGGAAGCCAAGACAGTGGGGGCGCTTGGTGAGAGAATGGAGAGGGAGGGCGCCGGACGAGGGGGAGATAAGGGGAACGAAGAGCGGCGGCGAGACTCTCCAAGCAGGAGGTGGCCGGGGCAGCCCCGAGCGCCCGCCACGCAAGCTGCTCGGTGGCAGGGCTGAAGGCGGCGGCGACCTGGGGATGAGCACAGGGGGTTGCGGGTTGAAGAAGAACAGGGGGCGGCCCGTGGGCTGTGCGGTGGGGAAGATGGGTCAAGAAGAGGGCCCATCCGGTGAGAGGGAGAGGAGGGTATTAGGTTTAGGTTTATATTTTCCATTTGAACTCTTAATTTGCACTTTAAACCAGTTTTAAAGTCCCTGTTCTGAAATTCAAGTTGTGGAAGAAAGTGTTGAGATTTTCCTTCTTTATTTTATTTGATTTTAGGGTTTGGGTACTTAATTAAACCTTAAATGAATTTGAGTTCTAGTTTCAAACTTTAAGAACTATTTCAAAGTTTCTCTCAAGAGTAACATTCAATTTCAAAGCATTCTTACAAAGTTGTGTTCTATTTCAAATAAGTTTTTAAAACCAGCTCCACATAAACTTTCGGACTTTTAATTATGCCAAACATAGAGTTTTATAGCTCGATTGATCAGTTGAATTCTTGAGAGGCTCCTCGGGTCTCGATATTTCAAAACTTTGCCATACCAAAATAAGCTTCGAGGTGTTATCCATGCTAACGAGTTAGGGTTGGTTGGAGGCTAAATGCAAAAATTCAAAATCTTACACGAATTTCGGATCCGATGCAAATGCATGTCATGAAATAATGCACCCAAATAACGGCTTAAAAACGGGGACGTTACAGACCTACCCCCCTTACGAGAATCTCGACCCCGAGATTCGGATGATCTGAGAAAGAGGGAGGGTATACAGATTGGATATAATCTTCGCGGTTCCAATAGCTTTTCTTCGGATCGGTTGAACCAATGATCTTTAAAAAAAATCATGCCGTTGCATCTTCACGTAGTCTTTCTCATTCCGTCGAGGCTGCGAAAGGACATTCTCGATACGATGGATTTTCTCGGAAATCTCGTGCATCAATACCGAATGTGGGAATTAGAGCTTCAAGGTATTTCCGAAGCTGAAAAACATGGAAGACATCACAGAGATTACAAAACGATGAAGGTAACTTCAATAAGAGAAGCCTTATAGATTGCCTCGAAACAGATCTCACGACTACAAAGATCGAAGTGGTTCTCTGGGCAGAATTGAACAGTTGACCAAGTCAGCTCATTTCAAATGGAATCGATAGGGTTGGATGGATGAAGGGTGTTTCCGGAGATTAATTGGACAACAAACTCGACATCATGACCCGATGGCGGGGTCGGGAGTTTGGTAAATGAAACACTTGGAGAGAAGATGGACCACCGAAATATCTAGAGAATAAGGAGAAAGCTTGCCTTGAACGCGTAAGAATAGCGCTTGGCGAGCTTGGAATTGGTGGGAACGATTCAACCGAAAACTAAAGAAAGGAGCTGCGGTTTTGGTGGCGCGAGCAAGCAGAGCTTGATGCGCATCTACCCAATCCGTACTCAAGGTGGCATGGATATTGATGAGAACCAAACGAGCAAAACAACCGAGAATTCAAAATCCGGAATTCCTGGCGAACCTCATGACGTCCTTAGGAAACCTTTTTCATTGACTTTGATACACGAACAGTCAAGAGGAGGAATCTAAATTCCCAAGGATATTGAGAATAGCACGAACCACAAGGGTATCTTACAAGGGATAGGTACATCCTACGGATCTTTACAGGCCGGAACGAGATACCGGTTGCACCGGTTATACTATCGATCATTGTTACATAGGAACACCACAACCTTGGAGAGTCAACTCGAGATACAGGATTAGGTTCAACTTAGGATACAAGGGATACCAATAAGCGAACTTCATCTACGGATCGTGCATATAAGCACAGAAACTACGGAGAGATACGATTCTGGTCAGGGGGAAAGAATTGAGCACAATACATTGTCGCTCCCAAAAGAGAACAGCCTTAACTTTACTAGGATCCACGGCGACACCTTTCGCCGAAAACACGTGGCCTAGAAAAGTGGTTTCTTCAAGCCGGAACTCACACTTAGAGAGCTTAACGAAAAGCTGATACTCACGAAGCTTTCCCAGATAAGCTTCAAGCCAATAAGGACGACGATAGGTAGATATGGTTTCGAGAACCAACTCGATGACCAATTTGATGTCGCAATTCGATGGTAGACCGGAAAGTTCGTCGGGGAAGATATCCGGAAAATCACAGACTATCGGAACATCTGGAAGATCAGGAAGAATTTTGCCTTCGAGAGCACAAGGATGAAGTCCATCGAACTTCAAAGGATACTAAATAGCTTTGCCGGATGGATGAGAAGAACCACCGTCTTCATCGTACATTCAATTTGGGCTTGATGTGCAATCAATCAATTCGTCTCAAAGATAACAACAAGGAGATACCTGGCACATATGATACACAAGAGGATATTACAAGCTTACCAGCTGGAATGGATACATGCCCATACTACAACACCCTATTCACACGCTGAGGTTCACTTCTATACATTATTTATCTACAACCTCAAGCGACCACAGATTGGGGACGGAAAACCATACACTGCCATCACGCAGGACGGTCGAGTGTACGCACTGTACATTTTGTACATTTATACACCAAGAAAGAGCTTGGATCTTCACTGCCACGCGAGCGGAGGTGGAAGGGGCACACGAGGAGTGCCAAATAGCTCGGTTCCCTCAGGTTGAGGAAGATTTGGGCATCGACGAGGTCCAGCAGTTATGCGGGCAGTGCGAAAAGGACCTCGAGCGGGGGTAAAACCTCCGACGTCAGGATAAGAGATGTCTCCAGGAACTGGATCAATCTCAGCATGTAACACTCCTGGATTGAGGTTATTCATCCGAACACTCGGCTCCACAGATACCAGAAGATTCCACAGGCGGGCACGAGTGGCGAACAGCTCGTGTCGCACTGCTCGGTAGTGTCTGTCGAGCGTCTTAATCAGATCAGCCTGTCGACGCACTTCCAGATCATCACTACCATCCATGTCGGTGTACACTGCGTAATTCACCTGATGCTCCTCAGGTGGTACCGCAGGAAATGAGCGATACGCCGACAAGGACATCAGTGGTAAATCATACCGCAGACGGGTGATGGCATGGTAGGCAGCTTCTTGAACTGCCATATCCACGGTAGTACCCACCCCATAGAAGATATGCATGGGGCGTGGGTCATGCTCATTATAGGGATGTATCAGTACCATTGCCAGGTACTGGGTCATAAAGAAGTCACGGTATTGCTCAAATACCGTGTACTCGGGCATCCACCGATACTGGTTGCTGGCCAGAACATAAGCAAGCATGGCCGGGAACCCCGGAGTATCAATACACCGGGTAAGGCGAACGATCTGACCTCGAGGCATCTGAAATAACAATAGAAGTTATAGCAGTTTATAATCAGATGATATAGACGATGGAACGGAAATAACTTGAAGGAATTCCACGATTCACAAGATGTTCACGAGTAAAATTGAGAATAACTGGAACAAGATAAGAGGGAAGGTAAGGATTCCCTGCACACGTGAAACCTTACTTTTGAACGGAGGAAAGAATAGTCAAACCACTTTTTAACCAAACGAAAGGGTAAGGAGAAGAACTAGGATCGAAGAGGATAAGAAGAAAACAGAATCACTACTTATGCTTTTCGCAAATCCTTTTTAACTTCAAATAGTTTTTGCAACTTCTAGACCCAACAACGGCCAAGACAAAGGTCATCCTACAGTCAGTCCTGGCTCTGATACCAAAGCTGTCGAACCCCAGAATTCATAACAGAGAGGCTTAAGAGAAACCACCCGCTAAGTCGAAACGTCAACCCCGACCTCAACTCCTGGGTGTCAATTCCAAGAGGAGTGGAGTGATATGGCTCCGAATAGTCCCGAGACGTCAACCCCAAAGCTTACTCTGGCAAGCGCACAGAGTAGTAGGGTGATATGGTCTCCTCACTCTTGTCCTACCGAGCCGGAACATCAACCCCGAACTCGTCCCGGCAAATTAATGCACGGCTGGAGTAGGGTGATATAGTTCCCAATCTCTCAGTAGTAGAGTCGCTTCACAGGGGTGATTAAACTTAATGACTCTATGATATAAACTCTAAAGTCCTACCCACAACATGCGCTTCATCACATACACGCACGGCACATGAGTGGGCGAAAACAACCAGATCTCATAGCAGTGACTCTACGACAGAAACTGCAATATTATAAGTTTGAAACTTAACAAACATATATACACACAGCGGAAGAGTTTATAAGGCTACTAAGCCAAACAGTAAGGCCAAAAGTGGCAACGGAAAACAAACCAAAATACCAACCCAGGGCAGGATCACTGCCTGGGATTCCCAGCGTCTAGGCGTCGTCGGTATCGATCTCTAAATAGAAACCACCCTCCGAAGGGGTGGATTCCTCTGCAACAAAACAACAACAACAGCAGGGTGAGTACAAAATTGTACTCCGCAAGACTTACAGTGCGGAAATAGTAGTGATTGTGCCAGGTATCAAAAAAAAAGGGTAATTGTGGACTAATTTGCGGAAAGCCAAGTTTACCTTTCCAATAACCATAAGTAGATTGAAATTCGACTACTAGAATACCTTTTCAAAGGGGACGAGTCGACACTTCGCGAATATTCCTTACTGCAGATCACCACACCTGAAAAACCCTCGACCCATCCTCAACCACCCTGGGAGGAAGCTGTCGCTAACCACATCCTTAGAGTTGGCAAGTTTTAGAGTTGGTTATAGTTGTCTAATTCGATGCAAAATCTTACCAAGTTGTCCATAACCGCGGACACGGCTGTTCAAACAGTTCTAACCCTGCAGGGGTGTACATCTTTACCTACACGTATCGATCGTCTCTTAATGCTACCAAGTACACACTTCACGAGGTGTGCTAGCAGAGGGTGATCGAACACGACCTTTACAATGCTGTCGACCTAGGTATGAGCCACCCGTACGGGCTAGTCCATGTGCATCAGTCCGGCCGTAACTGCGACACGGTCCCATGCGTTGTAGCAGGTGATACATCCCCGGACTCGAACCGTGTGTAACCCTTACACCTATATTGAAGCACCACACCACATTCCTTTTTCCACGCACCCAATACACGAAAACGGCAAACTATGCGGCTCATAGTCTAAGTCTAGGCAAATTATTCAGTCGTGGGTGGCCCCATAATCCACCCGTGTAGAAGTACGCGAATCTTGGTTCGAAGGGACACCGGAAACCGGTCCTTGCGGGAAGACGAGACAACCCACCATGCTCCCAGCCATGGCCTCTCGTCTAGCCCAGATATGATTAAGCCAATTCATTAGTTATCCCGGTGAACACCCAACTACCACGTAACCCATTCCCAATGTTGATTCATCTGCTAACCCAGGAATTACGACTTCTACAAGTCTAAGCATGCCTAAGCATAAATATCATAATAGCATTCGAACAGGGGATACTAGACTACACTAGATGGGTTAGGTTAGTGGTGGAGCTGTTTAAGCGACAAGGTGAGTCGTATTCATCGGACTAGGGCTTTTCTTAGCGGAAAAATAGCAGTTGAACGCATGTAATAATGAATTTGAAAACAACTAATACTTTGCAAATAGTAGGAGATTTGCAACGTGACCAAAGGGGCTGCTTGCCTGGTTGCTCTGCAACGACACCCTGCTCTTGATCGAGACTATCGCCCTGTGGATTCTCCGGCTCTATCGAGGAAAAATGGAAACACCGGAAACAAGGGCATAATCGTAAATATCAAAATGCACAACATCAGCATGAGATGCAATGCATGCCATGATGTAGAGGATGCAGAATAAGGACTAATGCAAGTGGAATCATTTTAATCGGAGTTCGGACGCATAAAATGTCGCGATCCGAAAATCCTCCGGCTAATCGGAAACCCTAATTTGAGTTTTTAACAAATTATATTAATTCTAGCATGCAAACATGGATAAACATGATGATTTTGAATAGGTCTTCTTTTTCTGAACATTTTGATATATTATTCGCATTTTTCTGATTAAAGATGAATTTTCTGTGAATTTTACAAGATTTAATCCATTTTCACCCTTTGTTTTATTTTTCTCAGTAAAAATAATATTCAAATTAATTCAAATACAACCAGAGGCTGACATGTGGGCCCTATTGGTCAACTTTGACCACAATTGACTAAGTCAATGACAGGTGGGGCCCACTGTCATTGATCTTCTCATTTTATTTATTCTTTTCTTAATTCTTACATGTGGGGTCCACTGTCATTGAGACAACTTTATTACACATATTTACTGCACTAGTTAGTTATTAATTAACCTCACTCATGAGTCAGCTTAGCAATTAACAGCAATGATTAGCACTTAATGACAGGAGGTTGGCACTAATGGTTGTATTAATCATACTTAGTATTAATTGTTAATCATTAGTTGTTATTAAACACAGATTAAGCAATTAAAGAGCTGGTTCTTCGTTTAATAGCATTCGGTACATAGATTAATACACTAATCACTGATAAGCATTGATTGTGCTGTTAGAAATTGTTAGAGGTATTAATATGTTGGTTAGCTTTAATTGCTAAACAGTTAGCATTCAACACATCTGTTATGCGTGTCTTAACAGCACAATCATTAGGCCAGAAGCGGCTTAAGGGAGCTCGGTCGGGAGCTCGGCTCAGGGAAGGGCTCGGCCGGCCGGTGGCGAAGTGAGGCGGCGGCGGCAAGCTTACCGAGAGGCAGCGGCGACTCCACGGAAGGCGGCGAGGTGGGAAGCTCGAGATCCGGCGAGGCGCGGTGAAATGGGGGAGGAGACCGGCGGCAACCGGGCTCAACAGAGGAGGGCGGAGATTGGGGCGGGGAGAGCTCGGGATGGGGCCGGGCTCTGTGGCGAGGAGAGGCGGCGGCGCGGCGTGAGGGGCGGCGCGGGACTTGGGAGCGGTGCGGCGGAGGACCCGGACGGTGGTGAGCTCTGGCTCGGGTTAGGGTGGAGGGGGAGCTTGGGGGCGGCAGTTAGGTGGGGAGGTGAGCTCCAGCGAGGCAAGAGGCCGGCGGCGGCTCGGATTGGGGGCGGGCGGTGAAGAACCGAGCGGTGCGGGGGAGCTCGGGGAGCGGGGCACCGGCGGTGAGGGCGGAGCCGAGGCGGCGGTGGAGCCAAGCGGCGGGGCGGGGAGCAAGAGCTCCGGCAGGGCGAGGTAGGTGGAGCTCGGCCGGGCGGGGCAGCGTGGGGCAGCGCTAGAGCAAAGGAGCGGCGCGGCGAGGAAGAGTGAAGCCGGAGAGGGAGCTCGGTTGATTGGTGGGTGATGCGGGGAAGAGGAAGCCAAGACAGTGGGGGCGCTTGGTGAGAGAATGGAGAGGGAGGGCGCCGGACGAGGGGGAGATAAGGGGAACGAAGAGCGGCGGCGAGACTCTCCAAGCAGGAGGTGGCCGGGGCAGCCCCGAGCGCCCGCCACGCAAGCTGCTCGGTGGCAGGGCTGAAGGCGGCGGCGACCTGGGGATGAGCACAGGGGGTTGCGGGTTGAAGAAGAACAGGGGGCGGCCCGTGGGCTGTGCGGTGGGGAAGATGGGTCAAGAAGAGGGCCCATCCGGTGAGAGGGAGAGGAGGGTATTAGGTTTAGGTTTATATTTTCCATTTGAACTCTTAATTTGCACTTTAAACCAGTTTTAAAGTCCCTGTTCTGAAATTCAAGTTGTGGAAGAAAGTGTTGAGATTTTCCTTCTTTATTTTATTTGATTTTAGGGTTTGGGTACTTAATTAAACCTTAAATGAATTTGAGTTCTAGTTTCAAACTTTAAGAACTATTTCAAAGTTTCTCTCAAGAGTAACATTCAATTTCAAAGCATTCTTACAAAGTTGTGTTCTATTTCAAATAAGTTTTTAAAACCAGCTCCACATAAACTTTCGGACTTTTAATTATGCCAAACATAGAGTTTTATAGCTCGATTGATCAGTTGAATTCTTGAGAGGCTCCTCGGGTCTCGATATTTCAAAACTTTGCCATACCAAAATAAGCTTCGAGGTGTTATCCATGCTAACGAGTTAGGGTTGGTTGGAGGCTAAATGCAAAAATTCAAAATCTTACACGAATTTCGGATCCGATGCAAATGCATGTCATGAAATAATGCACCCAAATAACGGCTTAAAAACGGGGACGTTACAGCTAGCTTAACGCCTGCGGCAATGCACGAACCCTCAACTCTTCGGAAAACACCCAAACACACCGGTAAATGATCGTCATGAGACCACGAGCAATGATCGCCAAGTCCCTAATTCCCAACGGAACGACGGCTTGACCTTGGATTGCAGAACAAACACAATCGCCTAATTCTCTCTCAGCTATCCTCGCATGAACGCTGGTTTGAAAGAACAAGCAATAGCTATGTTTTAATTTTTATGCATAAACTGGTCTTAAAAGCCATGAGTACAGCAGTATATATAGACTCTAGGACGTCCACCCTACTGTTAGGGTTGAAATCCAACCTAACTCTATCTTCCCTAAGTTACAAGACTCTATTTGGAAAGTAATAGATACAACCTCTGACTTGTTTTGATGATTGTGGGCGGACCGAAAGGAATCTGTGGATGAGCATATACCCGTTGGAAATTACTCGGAGTTAGCTTTCCAACAAGTGCTTATTTGCCTAATTTGGAGTTCGTATGAGGAAACCACTGCCGTTTTAAATTCGGACCTCCTGGCTGATCCGAACCGAATCCGAACCAAGCCAAATCCTTTCTATCTTTTATTTTCTTGCCTTTTTTGCCCCAAATCCGTGTGGAACCAGATAAGGATGGCATTAGTAACCTTAAGATGGTTATAGTAGTGTAGGGTTCCACCAATACTTGCCATATAAGTTTCGGATTCTTCAAGTATGTCAATTCTTGCGTGCAGTCTGAGACAGCTCGTGCTACCTTTACTTCCATGCCCATAACTTTCTCTAGGAAGCTCCAAATCATGCACCGTTTGATTTGTTGGAAAGTAGACTCGATATACGTTCCAAATATGTATGTAGATACTTGTGTACTTTGACTTGTGCCGTAGTCCTTCCTCCCTCTCCTCCCGCTGGACGCCAGCACATCTTATCTTCACTTTGGACTTGTATAGCTCAATAAGTGTCTTGCAAATATCATAAAAGTAAAGTAGTAGCTCTGCATCTCGGTATATGAAGTGTATAAGACAAGTGTTAATTGTATCCACCTGATAATATTTATTAATGAGGCTTAGCACTTCTTTCCAACATAAAGAGTCATGTTGATAAATACAAATGGTCACTGATGCGCCCGCATCATCCTCTCTTTCTTCAAAACAAACCATCATCGGTTTGTCATATGCATGATAAATGCTATTACTCATTGTCTTTCCTGCATCAACAAGCATAAAGAAATTTAAATATTGACATAACAAGCAAACAACTATTTGCTTGCCTGATGCTTGGTGAAGATGCAATGTATCCAAGTGGGCTCATGAGGAAATCTGATGAGCTAAACCACCAGTAAGAAGCAAATAACCTCCAAAAGAGAAAAGCAAGTCTAAGGGGCTATTTTAAACAAAGGCAAAGACGTATGAATGCAACTACGATGATTTAAATTGGATATGAAATCAACCTAAACATGTCACGATTAATTCCACATTTTCGTTTAGTTTGAGTTGAGATCTAACTTGAATCATGGATAAATTTAAAATGTGGATGCATCGTATGATATGTAATATGCAACTAAGGAAGAAAAGACAACTCTATAATGAAGGATGAAGCTTATTTAGCTAATGCATCATGTTGAGCTTCAGATTGGCAGGTGAATTGTTTAGGGGTATCTGTGAGGTACATGTAACATTTATAAAGTATCGTTTATGATTTTATATATTCAAATAAAGTACACTTTTATTAAGATAGAACTTAAGATGTAATATCTTTCATACAGACGACATGCATGAGAGTTCCATGCTAAAGATACCATGGTCACCTACTATGATTCTCCAACATGCATATAACATTTTGCATATAGATTTCATGATTTGATTTTATAGTTAATATAACCATTGGAATTAATTCAAGGTTCATATTTTGATAAAAAGGAAATATGGACAGCATAATGGTTTTGGCCATATCTCACAATATCGAAAGAATACAATTAAGCACTTGAAACGAAGGTATCGACAACACCTACAATTTTCTTTCGAAGTTCATCCGAAGATAACTAAAGGAAAGACATCGAAACAGTCTCGGAAGGTTTCAGCCATATGGTAGACCTACACTCGACAAATTCCAAGATCGTGCAAAATGTCGCATTCATCACATTCTGATTACATGCAGCACATACTCGAGCACTAGGGATTACCCTTGACGTGTGAACCCAAGGAAAAAGGCAATGAGAACGGCAGCTTGCGGATTGGCTTCGCAGGGCGTCATCTCTATCTTCTCCTTCCTCGCAGCGAGCCTCTCCTTCTTTCTTCCTCCACTCTTCCCCGAGCAGCCGGTACTTCTTTTCTCCATCTTCTCTCTCAAATGGCTGTCACTCTGTCTTCACTTCCTCAACTTGCATCCCAAGAGCTCGACTTAGCTTAGCCTGGTTTCTTTTATAGCCTGGCTAGTAGCATTCATGAAACAAAACAACCTAATGTTGGTGCACTTGGCTAGTCCACTGGAGAAAGAGAACGGTGTTAGTATTATTTCCATATTGGGCCGATCGATCAAGACGCTCAGTTGCATTTGATTTGGGCCGCTCCATGAATGTTCCCCATGAGAACATCATTTCAGTCGTAGTGTTTGGCTCGTTTTTGCCGATTCCACCTCGTAGCGGAACACGATCTAAAAACAAGGGGATCACTAAGCTTGAGAACGTTCTCTCCTATCCCAAGGCGAGATCACACACAACTGTGAGTTTGAGACAAGTGGCATCCCCTCAATCATTCTTCTCCTACCTTCTTTCCAAAATTTCAGAAAATTGGAATGAGCAAAATTAAATTTAAAATTTCGGATTCAACTTAACATGAACGCTGGACGTTCAACTCTTCCCTACAAAAGGAGAGCATAATTTACTCCTCAGTAATTACTTTTGCATATTTTGTGTAATTAAGATGGCCTTCTTGATAAAAAATGAAGAGAAAAAAGGTGGATGTACGTGTAAGGCAAACCGTATTTAACTTCTTTTTCTGTAGGGTTTGCTTTTGCCACTATGTCACGTAGAAATTTTGTCTTTGACACTGAGTTCTCTCACTAACTTGTGTGTTTCGACCTGACGCATCAATTGTGAGAACTAATGGCAAAATTAAATGGGTAAAGTTATGTTCCTTTTTTATTTAGCAAAGATATATGATGGATATGGAGACAACACGGCAGAAGTTAAATTAAGATACACTTTTCAGCACCACCCTTACCAACCCTTCCCTTAATTAACACCACAGGATCACGTTAGTTATAACCACTGGTACCTGTTCAAGTGTTCATGCGTGCGCACAAACATAAAAATACAAGCTTCCAATTCCTAACCTATGTTTTATTCTTGGGCTGACGCAAGTTGGGCATCCAACCCAAGTATAATACTACAAAGGCTAGTTCGATGTACTCCTACAAGAATTAGCTTCCAAAGTCTTAAAAGATTCTCAAAGAATATGAGTTAGCTAGCAGGGACGGGTGTGTTGTAAACCTATACAAATTAAACAATATTTATAATCCATTATTTCCTTCTTATTTTTTTATCTCGCAAAGTACATGGAGTCTGAAGCTCAAACTTTCCGTGAACCCTTCACCACAAGTACAATGTTGTTCAGAATTTTCGAAAACTTAAACGTGTGCTTTTTTATGCATTTGCACCTGATATGTCCCCTCTAACTGCCCAATGCCATATTTCCAAACTTAAATTACAATGATTGAAATTATGTTAAAATTGGACAAAATTTTGAACATATATGGAACAACCTTTGTATTCAAATTTACCGCTGGATTGCAAAACGGCACTTAGAGCTGGTCAAATGAGAACTTACTAATTATCTCACTTTTCAGTTTTTTACGCGCGCTTGGAAGCCCAAAATCTGGGTGATGATGATGGATTCACCGCCCCTTCCCCGCGTGTAGAGGGGAGGCTGGGTAAATATCGGAGTGACAATGGACGCCGATGGCAACCTCATCCAAATAAATTTTAAATTGGAGGAGGGCGACACAATGAGTAAGGGTAGAGGCATCAGTGACAATGCAGGCCATAGGAGGTAGAGGAGGGAGTGGGGAGGGTGTAGAGATACACATGGTAGAAGAGAAGGTGGCCAGCTGGGACAAAGGAGGAGGATCGAGAGGAGAGACGGGTTGGCGCTCAGGTGCTTGGAAGCGCAAGTACTAGAGAAGACATTGTGCATCTAGATGAGCAATAATTCTATCACTACTATGGACTAGTCTATCGAAGACTTCAAATCACAAACAGTTCCCGAAAACTCTCTGTGCTAAAGCCTATCACAGACGATTGGTAAGTGAAACCGTCAAGATTCAATTTGCACGAGGTGAACCGTCTATGATGAGTCGCTAACCATTTTTAATATGATGCCTTATCACAGATGATTCTTAATACATGTGATATAATGTCTTATCATAAATAGTTCTTAATTAATAAATAGGAAAAACTAGAATTCTAAAAAATAGTATCACAAATGGTTCCTAACTAAGAACCATCTGTGGTAGCTATTCAAGACCCGTCTATGATGATATATACATATGTTTTATGTAACTATCTGTGATAGGGTTTCTAAATCGTCTTAATTAATAAATAGAAAAATAAGAATTCTGAAAAATAGTATCACAAACGGTTCCTAACTAAGAATCGTTTGTGGTAGTTATTCAAGGACTGTCTATGATGATTCTAAAAAAAAAGAACCATCTATAATGATATATCTAGATGTTTCACGTAACTATCTGTGATAGGTTTCTAAATCGTCTCTAATCTACTGTTCTGTAACAGTGTGCAGGGGCGGAGACATATCTGAGGCCGTTGGGGTTTCATCCTGGCTCTGGCTCCTCCCACGTTGTGTCCATCTGCATTATAAAATCGGCTCCGCTACTGGTCCTTGTTTAGCTGATCAGTTTAGTTGCATACATATATATGTACCGTATTGATATATATCAGTCATTTTCTGCAACCTTGATTAGCATGCCTACGCAATATAATGAGATGGTATTCCTGACATGTTGGTTGTTTACGGTGTGCGCATAGCAAAATTGACCTATGCATATATAGGAGCTCGTACGTACGTACGTGTGCCTTGCGTGCTCTCAGAACCTGTGCGCATGCTATGCTACGTTCAGGTGACACTGACACGCTCCCTCTAGTACACGTCCCCGCCATCGCAGGGCTCCATTTGATCCGACAATGCACGATTCCGTCGTGGCCGCCGTCCACCACGCCGTCGTGGCCATCTCCGCTGCGGCGTTTGTCGCGCTGGCCGTCGCGCTCTTCCTGCTCTGGCGCAAGAAGAGAATCGCCGCGAGCGGCGCCGACGGTTTGGCCTCGTCTGAAGCTCCGGCCGCGCCTCTGCCGGTGTTGCCGCTTGCCGACGTCGAGCGCGCCACGGACGGGTTCCACTCAAGCCGGGTGATCGGGCAGGGCCGGCATTTCACCGTCTACGCGGCGGCGCCGGGGCTCGCCGCGAAGCGCATGCGCCCGCACCTCATCCTCGGCGACCCCGGCGGCCGCCGCTTCCCCGCCGCCGTACGATCTCTCGCCGTCCCGCCCCACCCCAACCTCGCCGCCCTCGTCGGCATCTCAGAGGGCCCCGGTGAGCGCGTCCTCCTCGTCGAACGAGCGCCCGCCGGCTCCGTCAGCCTCGACGCCCTCCTCCACGGCCGCGCAGGGACCCACAACCAGCCACTACTGACATGGCACCAGCGCGCGGCGGTCGCCGCCGACGCGGCGCTAGGGCTGGCGCACCTGCACGCGCACGGCGTGGTTCACGGCCGCGTGCGGCCGTGCAACGTGCTGGTGGATGCCCGCGCCTCGCGCAGGCGGCGCCAGCGGCACGCCGCCAGGGTCAGCGACTACGGTCTGTCCGGCTTTCTCGACCACAGCGACCGCGACCGCCTCGACGTCCGCGCGGAGAACGACGCGTACATGTTCGGGGTGCTGCTGCTGGAGCTTCTGACCGGGCGGCGGTGGGACAACGGCCGCCTGGCGGATTGGGCGCTGCCGCTGATACGCGGCGGCGCGTCGACGGAGGTGCTCGACGCGCGGGCCACCGCGCCGTCCGACAAGGCGGAGTCGCGGCTGCTCGAGCGGATGGCCAGGGTGGCGCTGGCATGCGTGGGGAACGACGGGCGCAGTCGTCCGGGCATGGCGGAGGTGTCAGCCATCCTCAACGACGTAGAGGCGGCGTACCGGCGCCGCGACGCTGCGCCGGACGGCGAGGAGGAGGAGGAGGACCACGGCGAGGGGCGCCTCAGTGGGTGCCTTCTTGGTCCGAGCCGCAGCGCGCACAAGGCGGAGACGCTGCTCCGGCTTCCGGTGTGAATGGTGCAACCGTAGCTGTTGGTGATCAATTAGTTCTCTGGTGTTTGCTAGAAGTGATAGCGTAGGAAATCTGCTTGCTTGCTAGAACATGTACTCAATTCTTTATTTTCTTCTTTTTGGTGAAAAAGTATAGCTAAAGTACAGCAGATGCCATTAGTACTGGTAGAAAATATTGTACCGGCTATTGACTGAGTCACTGCTTGCGGTTGGCCTCGTTCCAAAAATAAGATTTCAAGGAGAATTCAGGTTCATTTGTTGTTTCGTACAAACTTCCACAACTTTTTCTTAGTGATTCATGTGTTCCAAAGTTCGGGTTCCCTTGCAAAGGGACTTTTGCCTTGCAAATGGCATGGCATTGTCTGACTCCTTTGCACTGGATACCATCACTCTGGTCTGGACTCTGGAGTGATGTACGACAGGGAATTCTAAAGTTTGCCTAGATACATGGACTGAGTGTGCAATTATGCGTAAACATCGTAAGATGGTATTGGAGAAATCTCCATGCAAATTGTAATGCCATGATCCTTTGAGAGGAAGTTGCGAGGTATAGCATGAAGCATCTCATTTCCTACTTTAATCTGGAAAAATCATCGCGTTACATTGGCGCTTTCATGTTTAAACCTCTTGTTGACTAACTGTGCATCGATTAATGGTGTACACAGACAGTAAACCATATAAGATATGTTTATGCTACATATGAGTGGAAATCACGAATTGAATAGAAACGTTAAACCCTTACAAACGATCTTAGCATATGTTATTGGGAAGTGCACAACTATTGGCCATGAAAAACAAAAATCAAACTGCTAATATATAACGTTTTCCAAAAAGAGAAACCTTTTGAGTTGGAAGAGGTTCCTAAATTCATGGATAAGAATTATGCAAGTGCATGTCAAGACTTCGGTGCCTTGTGCGAAAGCCAAGCACATCTCTGCAGATTGGCAGAGGATGCCTGCCGTATACTCAATCCACGAATAAATGCTATTTCTTGGGTTGTCAATTTTTACCATGTGATCTTTTCGCTTTTCATCTGAACCAAGTCTGAGCAAGCAAGAAGGTAGACTATGAAAAGAGTCCGGATTTTATGCATATCGGGCATTTGCATCCATTATTTAAATTTTTTTAAAAATATTTGTCGTAGATATAAGTCTAGACAATAGATTTGTGGCACCCCCGGTCGGTTACAACGATCTCCGGGCGTGTGAGGGGAAAATGAGCGAGAAGCCAAAACGATGCGTCAGGCAGTCGTCAACATAACTCGGTATTCGTGTTAAAATGTGGAATTGAGAGCTTCACAAATGAGAAGAGAGGTCCCCCTAACACTACCCCCCATGAGGGTATTTATAGGGTTTGAGGGAGGGAAAAATGGAGGATTACAATTTTGCCCTCAAATGAGAGGAAATTTACATGGGCATTATGGTCATTCGCCCATCCTTGGAGGATATTGGGAGAATATTCTCGGGCATCTTTAGGAGAATCTTCTTGGAGAACATGACGGCCCCGCATGTGGGCTCGTTGGAGACAGCCCTGACGCGGAGGGCGGGCTCGTTGGAGACAGCCCCGACGACGGGGAGTAGGCGCGTCGGAGACAGCCCCGACGCGGAGCTTGGGCTCGTCGGAGACGGCCCTGACGACGGAGAGTGGGCTCGTCGGAGACAGCCCCGACGAAGGGGAGTGTCGATGAGAACCTTAATAGCGTTGCAGTGCTCCTGAACAGCGTCGATTCGGAGTAGCGCGGGGATCCTCCTCCAACAATATTTTAAAGTTTTAAAAAGGTCCGAGCAAATTTAGGTATGTACACTAAGATACTAAGATATAAAGTATACACCTATAAGTTTTGGTTAAAAAATATGATGATTTATTATTTGTGAAAATAACACAAGGGAGGATAATATATAATAGTGAATAGTAGCGTCTGAAAAAAAATACTTATTTTGTCACCTAGATTATAAATAGCCATGTTTTTTAACTAAAATTTTATATACTTTATTTCATAATGTAAATGTGTGATTTTCTAAAAAAACTTCTAGGTATCATCGGAAATGGAGTAAACTCTAATGAATATATATGCCCACATATGCACCTGATATTGTCCATAAAAGGGTTATTATTTGATATTCAACCAACCTTATATAGCATGAAAAATCCTGCAAGATCACCTATCGTTTAACCATGTAAAGCCGCTTTCACGGTCCAAATTATGACAAATTTAATCAGTAGAACGAGGGAGTCTCATTTTTGACAGTGAAAAGGGCGTAGAACATCAATCATGTATATTATACTCTTATACTCTTCTTATATACGGTAGCCCTGGATTTGATTAGAGTTTGTAAGATATAGTACGAGCACACACGGTATCAAGACAAAATCGATGAACCCCACAGAGAACATCAAAATAATGACAATGAATAATCACGGTAAAAGAGAAAAGGATTGGTGAAACATAACCGCGGATTCTTTAAGCACTACCTTAAAAGAGTATAAGAGATTATTGCTCTCTCACAACTCTCTCACACCTTTTATGACTCTCGACTCCTTGTCCTATATTGGAATCTAATGCTAAATAAACCTAGTCTCTAATCTTCTCTTACTTGCACCTTACTCTTGGATTGCTTGATTGCTTGGGTTATATCTCTTTGGCCACGAGGTTGCTGTAATACCCCGAAATTGTAAGGGAGGAGTTTTGACCTAAATTGGAGAAGAGATGACCAAAAGTTAACTTTTTGAACTGTAAGTCATATGGAAATCCAAGACCATGGTTGTGTTCGCCTCATCAAATCGATCAAGACAGACTATAAGTTTTCCTAAATCAGAGTCGAAATGAATTTTGAAAAATTTGTTTAATATGAATCATTAGATACTTACAGTTCTAGTTCTACACAGTTTTGAAAAAAATAAAAAACCCCAGCTCCTCCCTCTCTCACCTTACGCACCCGATACCTCCTGCCCTAGATGCCACCGTTCCCAGGTTGTGGCCTGTGCCCGTGCCACCCCCACCGGGCGGAGGGGGCGCCACAGGTGCACGTCGTCGCAAGCACCGAAGCACGTCCTTCTGCCAAGCCGGCAAGCGGGTTTGGTGTTATCTTGCCACTGTGCTGATTACTATGTGTGATGTATAATTCAGTATGAGGCCTTAATTACTGTTCCAGGAGCCCTAGTAAGTTGGGGTTGTAATTGAGCAATGTGTTGGTACTAGGACTACACTACTACAGATTCTATTTAACGGGAAGCCACCTGTATAGACGGCAACACGGAGCCGTCTGTACAGTGCTTATCATAGACAGTTCCAAACGCGAACCGTCTGAGAAAATGACTACCAGCGAAGGCGCACAAGCGGGACGCTACAGTACAGACGGTTCCTATGAGACGGTTCACAACTGGGACTGTCTGCACTGCGAAGGATAGCACAGATGGTTCCCAACTGGGACTGTCTGTGATATTAGTACAGATGGTACCAATTGGGAACCGTCTGCACTATCCCTCACAGTGCAGACGGTTCCCAACTCGGACCGTCTGTGATATTAGTACAGACGGTCCGAGTTGGGAACTATCTGTACTATCCCTCATAGTGCAGACGGTTCCCAGTTGGAACCGTCTGTGATATTAGTACAGACGGTACCAGTTGGGAACAGACGGTCCCAGTTGGGAACCGTCTGTACTGTGAGGGATAGTGCAGGCGGTTCCCAACTGGGAGCCGTCTGTGCTAAATATTTTTAGTCTGCTTGTCTTCAACCTCCGATTCCCGTGCGGAACTGCCGCTTCGTCTTCGCACGCGTCGCTTCATATTCCTCTTCACGTCGCTTCACTCCCTCTGCCTCTTCCAAATAAGTACTCCGCTTCCACCTCCGCACAATCCATTCCCCTGCTGCTCCTTCTCTCCTCCGCAATGGCGAGTGTGCCGTCGTCATCACTGCCGCCGCCCGTCCCATCGCCATCGACAATTAGTTGGCCATCCAACTACTCGTCCGACGAGGACTCACCAGCGATGAAGGTGATCTCCTCCGACGAGGAGACTAACAGCTCCGCCGATTGGAGTCCGTCGACCTCTGACGATGCCGATTGGATGTCGGAGGACGAGACCGACGAGGCCGACGAGGAGGAGGACGAAGACACCGACGATGATAACGACGACGACGATGAGGACGACGAGGATGAGGATGAGGACGACGACGACAAGGACGACAATGGCGGTGGCGGTCTAGAGCAGCAGGACCAGCAGGACGGGTACTGTACGGAGGACGGCTGGGAGGACACCACCGAGTACGACGACGGATGGGACGACGACGGCAGTGACGGCGATGACGCTACCTCCACGGCGACCATGGCCTCCATGGCGACGACGGCACGATCGGCCCCGCCCAGCAAGAGGCATAGACTTAATTAGGTAGTTAGGTTTTTTTTAAAGGAATTAGATAGTACTAATTACTACTACTTTGTAAAAATTAGTACTAGTTTGTATTAATTAGTCTTCAAATATTACCTATATTAGCCTTCCATACCGTGTTCAAATATTAGCGTACCGTGTTCTGTTCCGATCGTTCGATCTCCAAAAATATCACAGACGGCTCCAAACGTAAACCGTCTGAGAAAATTTCTACACAGTACAGACGGCTCCTCAATTGGGACCGTCTGTAATATTAGTATGAACGGTTCCTGTTGGGAGCCGTCTGTACTATGCCGTCCCGCTTGTTCGCCATCGTACGTAGATATTTTCTCAGACGGTTCGCATTTGGAGCCGTCTGAGAAATGACTATGCACGATGGCGGGACAGCACAGTATAGACGGTTCCCGTGTAACATCAAATGATGGGAAGTTTGAATTAATCAAATCATCGAGAAAAACAACCCTAATGCTCTTATGAAGGTTTAAGATGAATTCCAAATTTTGGTTTAGAATCTCTTGAACAAAAGTATTTCAAAAATATTTTAAAGTATACCTTATCTGCTTATAAGGTTATGGGTAAAGTGTGGATGGTAAAAATCAGTTCTAGAGTTAATTCAAATGAATTTTGGAGTAAAAAGAAAATAGAAAACAGAAAAGAAAAATTTTAAAAGAAAAAACCCCTCCCTAACCCCCCCGGAATGGGCCTTCCCCGGCCCATTTTCCTTCTCTCCCGCCTCGGCCCACTTTCCCCGGCCTGGCCCGCCATCCCTCTCCTTTCTCCCGCTTGGCCCGCTCGCCCCGCCCTTATCTCCTCCTGCCCCGATGACTTATCCTCCCGCCGCCGCCACCGAGCAGCTCGCGTGAGCGCTCAGCCACCCCCTCCTTATCTCTCTCTTTTTCCCCCTGGCCGAGCACTTCCCCGTGCCTCCCTCTCTTTCTTGCTCGCTGCCGACCGAACTCCCACCGCTGCCTCTGTTGCTCGCCACCCCTAGTGCTGCTCACCTCCGCCTCAACAAGCCTCCCGCCCCACTGCTGCCCAAGCAGAGTGCTCGCCCCTCCCCGAGGTTCCATCCCCGGCCCCTCTAGTCGCCGACCACTCGCCTCGCTCCGTCGCCCTCTTGCCCCGCCCCGGAGCTCGCCACCCCGAGCTACCCCACCTCGCCGACCCGAGCCCACCCCGGCCGTCTCGCTGTCGCCCTCGGCCTCGTCCCCACCGCCAGCTCCTCCTTCACCGAGCTCCGCCACCGAAGTCCGGCCGAGCTCGCCCCCGCCGCCAACTCCTCTGGAGCCGCCGTCCTGAGCACCCACCACTCCGCCACCGAGCCCCCGCCGCCGGTAAGCCTCGCCGCGCCGCCCCTCCGCTGCTTCACCTCCCCGCGCTGTCGCTTCCCGTTACCGCTGGTAAAGCCCCTCCGCCGCCCCCGGCGGCACCGCCCGAGCCAACGGCCGGACCCAACCGAGCCTAACGGCCGGTTTTCGACTGGATCAGTGCCTTTAAATCACTGTTAAACCATTAATTAATCTCTATTGAGGGTTCATTAAGTGCAACTAACTGCTAATCAATATGTTTCAGACATAATAAATGCTAAACATCATTAATCAATTCATAAACAATGATTAGTAGTTAATGGCTGTGATTAAGGAGCAATTTATTGCACTGATGAGTATCTTTACTTTGTCTCTATGACCAGTGGACCCCACATGGCAGAAATTAAGAAAAATAATAAAAGAGAAGAAAAATAATACATGACAATGGGCCCACCTGTCATAGACTGGTCAAACTTTGTCCAGGGGGCCCACATGTCATACACTGTGGCCAAATTAGGGTTATGTAATAAAAATAATTATGATTTAATATTTATTTTTATTTACTGAGAAAAATAAAAAAGGATTTAAAAATTGATTAAATCTTAGAAAATTCATAGAAAATTTATTTTTAATCAGAAAAATAAAAATAATATATCAAAATGTTCAGAAAAATGAGAGCTATTCAAATATATCATTTTCATACATGTTTGCATGCTAGGAAAAATATAATTGGCTAAAAACTCAAATTAGGGTTTTCGATTAGCCGGAAGTCGTCGGATCACGATATCTCGAGCGTCCGGACTCCGATTAAATTGATTCCACTTGCATTAGTCTATATTTTGCATCCTCTATGCCATGGCATGCATTTCATCCCATGCCGATGTTCAGCATTTTGATATTTATGATTATGCCCTTTTTCCGGTGTTTTCGTTCTTCTCCGATAGAGCCGGAAGGTCCTGACGAGAATAATCCCGTTCACGAGCAGGGTTTAGTTGCTGAGCAACAAGGCAAGTAGCCCCTTTGAACATATTGCAAACACCTACTATTTGCAAAGTATTAGTTGTTTTTGAATTCGTTATCGCATGCGTTCAAATTCTACTTTTCGCTAAGTATTAACCCTATTCCGTTGCATGGAACTTACTTTGTCGCTTAATCAACTCCACTACCACCCCAACCTATCTAGAGTAGTGTAGTGTCCACCTTTATGCTGCTTACTATGTTAATTATGCTTAGACATGCTTAGACATGTAAAAGTCATAATTCATTGGATGGCAGATGAATCAACACAATTGGATGGGTTAGGTGGTAGGTGGGTGTTCACCGGGAATCAACTAATGAACTTGACTAATATTTATTGGGTTAGACGAGAGGCCATGGCTGGGAGCATGGTGGGTTGTCTCATTTTCCCGCAAGCACCGGTTCCCGATGTACATTGACCCAAGATTTGCGTACTTCTACACGGGTGGGATAATGGACCACCCACGACTAATAATTTGCCTAGACTTAGTGTATGAGCTGCTTAGTTTGCCGTTTTCGTTCACTGGGTGAGTGAAAAATGATGTGATGTGGTGCCTCAATATAGGTGTAAGGGTTACACACGGTCGAGGATAGGGGATGTATCACCTGCTACAACTTATGGGACCGTGTCGTAGTTGCGGCCGGACTGATGTACATGGATTGGCCCGTAAGGGTGGCTCATACTTAGGTCGAAAGCATTGTAACGGTCGTGTTCGATCACCCTCCGCCAGCACACCTCGTGAAGTATGTAAATTGCATTGGCATTAGGAGTCGATCGATACGTGTAGGTAAAGATGTACACCCCTGCAGGGTTTGAACTGTTTGAACAGCCGTGTCCGCGGTTATGGACAACTTGGTGATTACTTGCGTCGAATTAGACAACTACAACAATAAATCTAAAACTTGCCAACTCTAAGGCTGCGGTGTTAGTGATTGCTTCCTCCTAGGGTGGTTGAGGAAGAATCAGGGCATCTAAGGTGTGGTGATCTGCAATAAGGAATGATTGTGAAGTGTTCGACTCGTCTCCTTTAAAAAGTATTCTAGTAGTCGATTTTCATCTACTTAACTAATATTGTTAAAAGTAAACTGGCTTTCTGCAAAAGAGTCCACACTTACCCTTTTATTCATACATGTGCATCTGTCGACGATCGGTGAATCGGCGATCTTACGGTATTCGTGGAATGAGGATTACTGGGGGGTAGGAACCTCTAGGGCCCAAGTGCCAGGAGCTCTGACAGCAGGGGACAACCGTTTTTTATACAGGTTCGGGCCTCCCTCAGGATAATAACCCTACGTCCTGTTGCTATATATTGATGGAGAACATGCTTTACAATGGGGGGTGTATGTTAGTGGCTACCCTAGGCCTAATCGTAGACTAATCTATGCCTAACCGCCGGGCTCGACTCCTTCGAGGCAGCGGGTCTTCTAGGGCTTCGCCTCCTGAGATCCTATGCTGCCGGTGCTGCGACTTGTAGAACCTCCTAAGACCTGTCCTCCCCTATGGGATTGCTGATCCTTATATAGGGGGTTCCCAGGGTCGTACTGGACATGGACTTACGCCCGAGTAGGACTCTGGTCTCCTTAAACGTCGGGATTGACTTCCTAGTTTAAGGGGAGTCTTCCCTTCCCGAGAAGGGCTATCCTTGTCGTCCAAGGATCCTTACCGGGTACGCTATACTTTCCTAAAGTTCTGGGATTCTGTATACGGATACCCCTAATACGTAGGATACCATACTATTCATCATCAAGCCCCCCATCAATACGTGAAGTGAGGTCATGATGGTTCTGTTGGAAATCTGCCCTTGTCGGGGAAGAAACTCCGAGTAGGCGATCCAAGTAGTCCTTGTCGGCGACCTCTCCGAGTAGGCTCAATCCCTACCGGGTAGTCGTAAAAGCCTTATCGGAATAATCCTTTGAAAAATCCAGAATACTTTTCCGATCTGATCTGATCCGTCGATCACGGACACGCGTCCGCCTGGCATATTTCTAGGAAACGGAACCATCGTGGCGGAAATTTCGCGTGGTGATGAAGAATCTTTTCTCTCTCTGCGCCGTGGTGCCGTTAACGTGCGGTGAGCCACGGCGTGTTCGTCTGGGTCGTGGGTTGTCAGACCCTCTTTTTCCTGCGAAGCGCCCTGTAAGCGAAAAAAGCAACTGTCCACATTAAATGCGATGGAACTGATCGTGCTAAAAACCGCGCTCGGCTTCGGCGAACGTTTAAATCTTTAGGAGTCCAAGAATTGGGGTTTTGCCCGCATTGTCTCTTTGCCTCCTAGCCTTCTTGCTCCCTTCATCTTCTTCCTCGCGCCCTTGCAAACCCCCGCCTCCACACTCTCTCGATCGATCGGCGAAAATGGGCAAGAAAGGCGCCGTGAAGAAGTCTCCCGAGCCCGCAAAGGAGTCGGGGAAAGCTTGGGGGAACCGACCACCGCCATCCATGAGTTCGAGGCCTCGGTGATGGATTCCTCCGCCCTGGAGAAGCTCGTGTCGGATGAGGTGATTCTCCCGGAGGTGTTCGTGCCTTTCCGGGAGGCCGTGAAGGAGACGGTCCCTAGCCCCGATACGGACTGGACCGTCGTCTTCGCGGACTTCTTCAGGTGTGGATTTCAATTCCCACCTTCGTCGTTCTTCCTCCTCGCACTCCAGTTCTATGAGATCGAGTTGATTCACCTCAACCCGAACTCGGTCCTAATGCTGGTGGTCTTCGCGCATCTATGCGAAGCCTTCCTCGGCATTAGGCCGAGCCTGGAGCTCTGGAGGTACTTCTACAACCTCCGCCGGGTAAAGGGTAGCGGCGCAGGAGTCGTCGGCGATGCCGGATTCCGTCTTTGAGAAGGGAGGAAGGATGCCTACATTGCTTCCTCCTGGAAATCTTCGTGGTCGGGCTGGCATGCTCGGTGGTTCTACTGCCAGCCCCCAGCGAATTCTGGGATCTCCTACCGCGGACTCACCCCTCTTCCGCGCAAGAGCTGGGGGGAGGCCCCAAAGGAGACTAGGCACCTCACGGTGCTCGTCCACGACATCGCCAATCTCGCCGCCAAAGGCTTGACGGCGTGGGATGTCGCGGAGGATTTCCTTCGATGCCGGATAAGCCCTCTTCAGTCGAGGGTTGAGCCGGCCTGGGTGATCCGGCAGAACCAAGACCAGACGAGGGACTTCGACACGGGTAAGTAATACGACCTCCTCCATGCCAATTCAACTGACAAGACTCCTCACGCACTTCTGCCTTGTCGTGCCATGCAGAGTTGTCCCCGGGGGAGCTTCAGAGTAGGTTGAACAACCTATTCGAGCAATCCCCCCAAGGCGGGCGTACAGACGTGCCCCTGCCTCTTCTGAAGCAGAGTCCGGATAGCCGACGGGAAGTATTCTCGGTGAGTTATCCATCTTATCTCCTTGTCTAACTTGGGTTCGTCCGAGTAGTCTTACAGAAGGCCCTCGGGCTTCTTCTTCCGCAGCGCGTAGGCCACGGGGGGTCCTGACTCGGAGGCTGAAAGAACTAGCGCTCCCGTCGAGGACGATGAAGTCGAGATGTTCGACGCGGCCCCGCCGCCCTCCGAGATGAGGGAGGAAGGTCCTTCCGCAGCCGAGGCAGGGGCGGAGATCGTCTTGACGAGTTCTCCTGCCCAGGATCCTCAACCGCAGGTGTGAGTTCTCGCCCGACTACTCTTTTTCCATATTCTTTCCTGAATGGTAAACATAAGGAAGGATGTGTCGGACAGCCCGAAGCGAGCAGCCCCCTCGCCAAGGAACCAACTCCCCCTCCCACGACCGCTCTTGGGGAGGAGACCGTGGCGGACAAGGGGAAGGCGCCGCTAGCTTCCGGCAAGCGAGACTCGAGTGCCCTGGCAGGGAAACCCCCTTCAGCCGGGAAGCGCTTGAGGTTAGTTTTTCTCTTGCCGCCTTTTTCTTTTGATTCGCCTTGCTGAAGACTTGACTTGATTGTTTTTGATGACTAGGGTGTCGATCCTTCCTGCCAAGACCCTGACTAGGGCGGACGTCGAGCAGCAGACCCCGGCGCCGAAACCGGCACCGGCCCCTGTTGAGCAGTGGACCCCCGCACCGGAGTTGTCGCCGGCCCCTACTGAGCAGCCGCAGCCCCTGGCGCTGGAGTCGGAGTCGGCCCTGGTCGAGCAGGTCGTGCCTCCGGATTCTTCGACGCCGGAGGGTCTTAGCCTTTCCTCCTTGCTGTAGGTAATGCACGGGAGATCAGTGATAAGATAAATTTACTTTGCTTTGTACTAACCTGTTCTTTTTCAGCTCGCTATCTCCCGGGTGGCTCCACTCGAGAAGGCCCAAGCGGAGCTGGACTTGGCACGTGAAGAGTCGAGGAAGAGCCTTGACGAGGCCGGGAGATGGCGGACGGAGAACGAGGCGTTGCAGAAGCGCCTTAAGGACTCCGAGAAGCAGCGGGCGGCGGTTGAGGCCGATCTGAAGGCGCGTCTCTCTGAAGCGGAATCTTTCCTGCAAAGGAGTCAGTCCTACACGGGAAAGCTGGAGGGAGACCTCGAGGGGGCCTTGAGCACGCTCGAGAAGGCGCTGGGTGAAGTCGGCGTCGTTGTCCCCCCGGGCCTTGCTCCGGCCAATTGCCTAACGGATCTGACGGTGTCTGTCTCCCAGCTGAAAACCCACCGTCGAGAAGCTTCTCGAAGATGAGCTTCGGCAAGGTGTACGCGACACCCTAGCCTTTGCCTTGGCTCTTCTACGGCGCAGGCATCCGGACTTATCCCTGGAGGCGCTCGCCGCCGATCTGCCGGAGGGCGAGGAGGAGGAGCTTCTCGACGTGGTGCAGGGAGCGGCGGACGCCTTTGGCGATCGGGTCCAGGCGCCTGGCCTAGAGTAGAATTCTGTAATAGCATACTTTTACACAAATACAGTTGTTAGTAACTGTGCGATAACTTGTGTGTTTTTTGGTTTTTTGAAACCTTGTCTAATCTGCTTATGTGAAACCTTGTCGGATGCAAGCATAGACTTTAGTCGGAACCAGTGCCCTTTGCCTCCCTTCGGCGTAGGTGTACGAATAGTGCCGTAGGTCGTTCTTGCTGTGATCGACCAGTCCTTAGGTTTAGTCGGATGGAGGGCTCCGCGGCTCCTCGTCATCAGTAAATGCGATAAGGGGTCTTTCGTACAGCTTGTTGTGGCCATGGCGGCACCTCCGTATTCCTTTGTTTAGGGAAGACTCCGGTTGTTTGGCTAGTAAATTCTACACTTGTCCGATCAACAAAGTTTCACTCTACCCGAGGTATCTTCTGCTCCGATTAGTCGAAGACGTAGATAAGCGTACGGGTTCCGTTGATCTAGTCATACTCGTACTTTCTTCCCTTCCTTTACTCGGGATTTGGGGGACATTACTACGGAACTGGGGAGCTTAGTCAACCAGGCCTTAGGTCTGGTCAGGTGGGGGGCTCAGTGGCTCCCCTGTCACCTGCAAACGCGTTAAGGGGTTTTCCTCGCATCCCTGGCAGTTGCAGCGCAAGACCCTTTTTCCTTTGTGCAGGTCGAAGAAGTCGGTACTTGTACTCGTATTTTGACTTTACCGTATTCTTATCCAGCCCCCGACTGTCTGTTCGAGAGATATCTCGGATAGGCAGTCTGAATTAATAATGAAAGACATTGAACTGGAGACTTGGTATTATTACAAGAAAACTGCGTCTTTTACAGGCTACTGTAAGAAAAATAACTCTTAAGAAAACTAAGAAAAACTAGGCCGTCCCCTCCTCATTCAGCTTGTCACCGGTTGCCCCAGAGACTCTCGTCCTCTTGTCGTGACCCGCTGACTGAACTTTGTTGAGTGCGCGTGCTGGGCGGCGGCGCCCGGAGCGTCTTATCATCGACTTGTTCGTAGCTTGACGATCTTTAAGGCTGGAGCTGGTGCAACTTTGGAGTTTGCCGATGAGGAGGCGACGGTCGTGCGGTCTTACCGAAGGTGGTTGCACGGGACTCTCTAATGGATGCGACCTTTCTACCGTTGACACGAGCGACCTGGATCGGGCGGCTTCTCCTGAGGAGCCGTTGTCCTGTTTAGGGGAAGGCCCTGCTTTCTCCCTGTTCCGACCTAGTCGTGGAACTCTTTCTCCGACTTGGAGGGGGTACTTTCCGAAGCCGTCGCTCGTAGTCGTGGAGGTGGTCTTGACAACGTGGTGGCGGGAGGCGTCACGTTGGCGTCTTGGTTAGAGGGTAGGTGCAGCTCTGCAAGGTCGAGGCTGCGCTTGTCGCAGAGGAGTGCTTCTCTGGGGGAACTCTTTATCGTAAGGACACCTTTTGGGCCGGGCATCTTTATGCACTGGTAGGCATAGTGCGTAGCTACCATGAACTTGGCCAGGGTAGGGCGCCCCAAGATAGCGTTGTATGCTGTCTCGAAATCGACTACGTCGAACAGGATTTTCTCTGTTCGGAAGTTCTCCGGTGTACCGAAGGTAACCGGGAGCGTGACTTGCCCGATCGGCGTGGCCGATGAGCCCGGGACGATACCGTGAAAAGCGTGCGTCACCGTCTGAACAGACGATCGTGACACTTGCATTGCGTCGAGGGCGTTGGCGAATAGGATGTTGAAGGAGCTCCCTCCATCTATTAATACGCGACCCACTCGGCAGTTGTCGATCGTTGGCTCGACCACGATTGGGTACCGTCCCGGCCGAGCGCAGTTTTCGGGGCAATCGGCCTGGTCGAAAGAGATCGTGACCTCGGACCACTTGACCGCTCGAGGAACTCGCGGTACACTCGCGAGAACTTCTCGGGCGTTCGCCTTGTATTGCCTCTTGGATTCGTAAGAGGTTGAGCCCACAAATATGTGCTCGATTGCTCTGACGTGCCCCTGGAAAGGCTCAGGGGTGGAGTCATCGTCGTCGGAGGTCGTTTCCCGACTGTTGTTAGCGACCTGAGGATTCTCCTCACGGAACTTCTCTCTTTCTTCCCGAAGATACTTTTTGAAGATGCGACACTGCCGCAGATCATGCGAGTTAGTCTGGTAAAAATCGCACCAGGGCTTGGACGACTTGTCGGAGGATGTGGTAGGTTTATCCTTGGAGCGTGGTTGCCAGGTGTGCTTCTCGGAGATCTCGGCCATTACCTCATTGGATCTGATCCTTTTCTCCTTATTCCCTCCGGAGGGCTTCTTCTTGCGCTTAGTCTTGCACGATTCGCTCCTTGACCGGAGGGGAGAATTGGTCGACTCACCCCGCTGTTGCTTGATATAGCGCAGGGTTTCCTCCACGCAAGCGGCCTTCTCGGCCAGATCCATGTGTTGCCTGGTGGTTTTCGGTGGCCGCATGATCAGATCGTGCGTGCACATCTCGTTTCTACTGCCTCGAGTGAAGGCGCGGATGACATCCGAGTCCGTTATCTCTGGGATAGTGTTGCAGACGACGCTAAACCTTTTGGTAAACTCTCGGAAGGTCTCGTCTGGTCGTTGGACGACAAGGAATAGATCGTCGACCCGACCAGGTCTTGGGAAGGTACCCAGCTGGAAGTTCCCGAGTAGCATGTCGCATAGCTGTCCCCACGAACGGATCGTTCCTGGGGGTGGATTCGTCAACCACGTCCTAGCGGCTCCTCTGAGAGCGGTAGGAAGATAGTTGGCCATGACCTTCTCGTCCCCGCTGGCTGCCTCGATCGCGGTGGTGTAGATCTGAAGGAATTCCACGGGATTCGTGGTTCCGTCGTACGACTCTAGCGAGCCGGGCTTGAAACGAGAAGGCCAGTGTACCTGACGGAGCTCCTGGGATAGCGCCTGGCATCCACTGAAGGACCCCCGATAAGGCGTATTCTCGCCGCTATTTGAGGTCGAGGATCGGCCGCGAGTATTGGCGTGTTGCACATGATCTCTCCGAGAAGGCTGTTGCTCTTGCTGGCGCCTTTGGCGGCGGCGCTTGTCGAGCTGTTCTCGGAGGTCGACAGGTGGCTCCTCCTGAGGAGGCCTGTTCCTGGGGTGTCGTCCCTCCCGATCATGTTCTTCTAGCGGAGGAGGGGTGTCCACCCGAGTAGAGCTACGGGCCACCGATTGGGCTCGAGAGGACTCGGCCTGGTTTTGAGCCTCTTGGAGGTCAGCCCCCAGCCGTTGCAGCCACTGCACGCCCGCAGGTGTCGATAGATCCGCCACGGGAGGCTGTGATAGCAGATTGCGTACTTCCGCAAGTCTTCGAGCCGTTCGGGACACGTACTCCCTCGTTCTCGGGGGGATCTCTCCACAGCGGCAGGCAGGTCTCCGTTTCGGCGAGGAGTTCTCTCCCCAGCGGCGGGTAAGCCCCCGTTCATGTGGGAGGCAGCCATTGCATTGTGCTGCTGTGAGCCCCCGGGCAGATTCTGATCTCCGAGGTCTTCTCGACCATCGTCGATCGCGAGTACCATTCGAGGTCCCTGGCTGGACGATGTGTACTCGTATTCCATCACGTTGTCCTCATCGGACGCGACGTGGGTAAGATCTTGATCGTTCTCACGATCAGAATTTGCAGGAGAAACTCCAACCATGGGGCTGGTCGTTCCTGCTGGGAAGTCGTCGTTCAAGACCAACTTCCCGCTGAAGGCCCTGGCGCACTCGGTTCTGAAGTGATTGGCTTCGCCATCCGAGTCCTCTCCAGGGGCGTACTCTCCGAAATCCACTCGATCCGTAACCGGGTACGGGTCCATAGGGCCAAAGCTGTCGTACAAACCCTGGTCCGAGTACCCAGTTCGGGGCGAGATTGCGATCGTTTTCCTGCCGGGTTTGCTTCTTCCTCCTCGGTCAAAACCGGCGAGGGCTGTTCAACCGGCGCTGGGATCTGATCGTGCTTAGTTGCGCGTCTTGCCGACTTTGATTCTTCCTGGACGGCTTGGTCCGGAGAGGTCCCCACGGTCGGCGCCATCTGTCGACGATCGGTGAATCGACGATCTTACGGTATTCATGGAATGAGGATTACTGGGGGGTAGGGACCTCTAGGGCCCAAGTGCCAGGAGCTCTGACAGCAGGGGACAGCCATTTTTATACAGGTTCGAGCCTCCCTCAGGATAATAACCCTACGTCCTGTTGCTATATATTGATGGAGAACACGCTTTACAATGGGGGGTGTATGTTAGTGGCTACCCTAGGCCTAATCGTAGACTAATCTATGCCTAACCGCCAGGCTCGACTCCTTCGAGGCAGCAGGTCTTCTAGGGCTTCGCCTCCTGAGATCCTATGCTGCCGGTGCTGCGACTTGTAGAACCTCCTAAGACCTGTCCTCCCCTATGGGATTGCTGATCCTTATATAGGGGGTTCCCAGGGTCGTACTGGACGTGGACTTACGCCCGAGTAGGACTCTGGTCTCCTTAAACGTCGGGATTGACTTCCTAGTTTAAGGGGAGTCTTCCCTTCCCGAGAGGGGCTATCCTTGTCGTCCAAGGATCCTTACCGGGTACGCTATACTTTTCTAAAGTCCTGGGATTCTGTATACGGATACCCCTAATACGTAGGATACCGTACTATTCATCATCAGCATCTATTACTAATTTCCCCTTGTAAGTCTTGCTGAGTACAATTTTTGTACTCACTCTGCAATCGTTGACATTTTTCTTGCAGAGGAAACTATCCCCTCCGAGGGTGGTTTCTACATAGAGATCGACGCCAACGACGACTAGTCGCTGGGAATCCCAGGCAGTGGTCCTGCCCAAGATTTGGTAGCTCGTTTTGTTCTGCTGCCACTTTTGGCCTAACCTTTTTGGCTTCGTAGCCATCTTTACTCTTCTGCTGCGTAAGCAACTCTTGTATGTATATTATGTTATTAAGTATCAAGAACTTATAATATCACATCTTCAGTCGTAGAGTTGCTGTTGTGATATTGGTTTGTTCTCACCTGCCTCATGTGCCCTGCGTGTATGTTATTGAAGCACATGATGCGGGTAGGGTTTCAGAGTCTATATCATAGAGTTGTTAGGTTTAATCACCCCTGTGAAGTGACTCTTCTACTGAGAGCTTGGGAGCTATATCATCCTACTCCAGCCGAGCATTAATTTGCCGAGACGAGTTCGGGATTGATGTTCCAGCTCAGTAAGAAAAGAGTGAGGAGACCATATCACCCTACTTAATCTGTGCATTAGTTTGCCGGAGCAAGTTCGGGGTTGATGTCTCGGGCTATTCGAAGCCATATCACTCCACTCTTGGAATTGATACCCAAGGGTTGAGGTTGGGGTTGACATTTCGACTTAGCGGGTGATTTCACCTAAAGCTCTCTATTATGGATTTTGGGTCCCGACAGCTTTGGTATCAGAGCAGGCTTGTCTGTAGGATAACCTTTGACTTTGGTCGTTGTTGGGTCTAGAAGTTACGAAAACTATTTTGAACCTAAAAAGGATTTGTGAAAAGCATAAGTAGTGATTCTATTTCCTCCTTATCCTTTTCAATCCTAGCTCTTTTCCTTACCTCTTCATTTGGTTGAAAATTGGATTTGCTACTTCTTTTCTCTGTTCAAAAGTTAGAATTCATGTGTTTTGGAAATCCTTACCTTCCCTGTTACCTCGTCCCAGTTATTACCAACTCTACCTGTTACTCCATTGATATATTCAGATTCTGTTTTATCTTGTAAATTGTTGAGTTCGTTCAATTTCATTCCATCCCATTTTCCATATGATTCGATCATGAGTTTGGAGCAACATCTATTCTTTGCTTCAGATGACTGGATTCCCTGAAGGTAGCCAGTCCGCTGATCGTAATCCAGGTCGTGACTCCGGTCGCGATAATGTTCCTCCTCCACCACCATCCATGGCAGAAGTATTGATGCAGATCGAGCGCAACCGGATGGATCAGACCCATTTGTTGGAGCGTCTCGTCCATAATACCAACCGTCGCTCTGATGACCGGGGTGGAATCTCGGAGTTTCTTTGGCTGCAACCTTCGGTGTTTTCTCGCTCGGATGATCCACTCGAAGCCGATGATTGGCTTCGCAATATTGAGTGCAAGTTGGAAATTGCGCATATTTCCGCGGATGATGGCATGAATTTTGCAGTGCAGCAGCTTGATGGAGCTGCAGCAGCATGGTGGGAAAATTTCCTCGCCATGCAGAAAGAAGACCACGTCATTACGTGGCAGGAGTTCTGCACTGCCTTTCGCGGAACTCATATCCCGGAAGGTGTGATGGAGATCAAGAAGGAAGAATTCTGCAGTCTGGTGCAAGGGCGGAAAAATATCACCAAATATCTTCATCTCTTCAATCACCTGGCACGTTATGCTCCGCGTGACGTGACCACTGATACTGATAAGCAAGAGAAATTTCACAAAAGGCTTGAATCCGGAGCTTAAGTATGAGTTGCTCCCTTTTGATTTCCTGAACTTCCAAGCTCTAATGAACAAGGCTCTCAAGATGGAGCATGGAAGGCGAGCTCTTGAAGAGTCTCGTAAGCGTGCTAGGGAAGTGGCACAATCATCTCCTTCCAGCTCTAAGAGACGTATCTGGATTCCAGCTAGCGCATTCAATCGTGCTACTCCTTCTTCCAGACCATCTGGTTTTCTTCCTCGTCCTCCTCAGCAGAATTTCCAACCAAGGCTAGTTGGAGGATAACGGCTAATCCTGCTCCGAGGCCACCTCCCGGAGTCTGTTACGTATGTGGCCAACCTGGCCACTACACTTGCGAGTGCCCTTAGAATCAGAACTATGCACCTCACTCTAATCCGGGGCAAAGTCAATCCCAAGGCAATGTTCCTGCCAAGAAGGCGAATTCACAGCCTCAATCCGTAAATTGCGGTCGCGTGAACCACGTGGTCACAGAAGAAGCTTAGTGCACGCCTGACGTCGTGTTGGGTACACTTTTTGTTAATTCAATTCCAGCATCCGTCCTTTTTGATTCGGGAGCTTCTCATTCCTTTATGATGACCTCGCACGTTCTAGTATGTATTCAGTAAAACTAAATTTACCCTGCACGTAATCGTGATTTCTGCAGTGCCACAAGCAGCCGTCGGGCAGCAACCTCTGTGGATACTATGTCGCGACATATATGTTGCAGATTATTAGCTCTAGTGTGGTAGATCTGGAGGTTAGTGTCATTACACCATATTCAGTTACATTTTTCATTGTTCTGACATTGTGCCTAACCTATTTTAGTTTCCTTCTGTAGATATTTAAGTATCCTACAAATGAGCTCGAGAGTGAGGGCATCCGGTATGTTCAAAAACGGTTAATATGTTTTATACTATCCCAGCTGTTGAAGGAGGCCGGAGAATTCTATAGTCCTCAAAATTTGCACATGACTTAAGATCTCCCTAAGAATGACTTGTCTTGTAATTTGTCGATGAATTACTGCTTATCAACTTTGTGTTCGTGAATGACGTTTAATGTGATTACGGATGAGTTACTGCTTCTGAATGACTTTGTGGTTGAGAATGACGTTTAATGTGAGTGACTATACGACAGCCGCGGTAGCGGAAACGGCGGTTTCCGCTGACGCGGCAGCAGGCTGCAGCACCGTCGCCCTGCCGCACTGCTGCCGCGGTAGCAGAAACGGTGGTTTCCGCTGCCGCAGCAGCAGCGTGGCAGCACGACTCGCAAGAGTACAGATGGTTCCAGGTCTAGAACCGTCTGTACAAAGATTTTTACAGACGGTTCTATTACTAGAGCCGTCTATACAAATGCTTTGAACAGTACCTCCAAAGCATTTGTGCAGAGGGCTCCGTATTTGGAACTGTCTGTACAAACAGTTTCGAGGTACTGTTCAAAGCATTTGTGCAGACGGCTCTAGGCATGGAGCCGTCTGCACAAATCTATTAGTGCAGATGGTTCCCAACTAGAGCCTTCTGTACAAATCTAGTAGTACAGACGGTTCCACACTAGAGCCGTCTGTGCTATTCGATCAGACGGTTCCACAACCATCTGTGCTATTCAATTAGTGCAGACAGTTCTAGTTGGGAGCTGTCTGTACTAATCTATTTGTTCAGACGGTTCAAGAACCGTCTGTACAAACCTGATTTGTACAGACTCTTTCGTACAGACGGTTCGAAAAACCGTCCCGCATGGGGGTTCCGAACCGTCTGTACAAATGATTTCTGTAATAGTGCTAGCTGATGCATGCAGTGCCAAGAGATTAGTATTATCAGCAGTAGCTTCTAGCTGTTCTGTTCCTTGTGTCATTGTTCTTAGTATAGAACTGCACACTACCTGTTTGATGTTTATGTTTTGCTCATACAGAGATTGATGCTTGAATTGTACAAGAGATAAGTGTAAATAATTTGTTAATTGGCTGGAGGAAGGAATACAAGTATGGGGACATATATTATAATGTTAAATAGCTCAATAATTCCACCAAATATTCCTTTTCCTTTTATTTAAATCTAGACTTTGGGAGAATGCACAAGGGCCAAATAGCTAGATAATGTCAACAACAATGGTGGCTTCGTTCCGGGCAGCATCATGAGATTCACTTCCCTGGGCGTTGTCCCTGATCCAGGACAGCTTTTTCTATTCGGAAAGCTGGACTTCATCGCTGACAAGATCGGCAAGCTTCACCTCTATGACTCGGCTCCCCGCCGATCAACGGAGACTTCGCCAACATCTCCACTCGGACTCACCCCTGAGACCGCACCTTCAGCTCCTCTCCCCAGGGACGGGGCTACGCCAAAATCAGATCTGCTATTCACGCATGGGTTTTCGCCCGTCGAGCAGGGATCCCGACTGGCTAGCACGATCGAGTCCCTCTTACCTGTCCTCGACTACGACTCGGATGACTTCGAGAGATCAGGAAGCCACCATCCCTCTCGGGAGGCCTTCATTGCTGACTTGGATACGCTGACAAACAACGGTGACCAGTCAATCCCCATCGCGTATCTCAACCGGCACATACGCGGGCGCGCGTTCAACGTTGGCGACTTGGTCCTGCGCCGAGTCCAGTCCAACAAGGACAAGCACAAGCTCTCACCACTGTGGGAGGGCCTGTACGTTGTCGCTGAAGTGCTGCGCCCGGGGGCTGACCGACTAAAGGATAAGGACGGCAGCCTCATCACCAATGCTTGGAAGATTGAACAGCTAAGTCGCTTCTATGCTTAAGCTTTGTACTTCCATATTTTAAGTATGAATACATGAATAAAATATTTCTTTGCTCCACCCAAATAACTCTTGGGGTTCCCGACTGGCCCGCTATGCACACTCACAGCTCTGCATAGTGGACACTCGGGGGCTACACCATACCGGGTGTGCCCGACTGCACTCGGGCTCTTCTCTTTCAACAATTATTTTAGTACTATGTAAAACGCTCGATGTTAACTCTTCATCTTCGATCGCCAGTCTACGCCACAACCCTGTGCTACACGGGAAACAACCCACGGCTAATCTCTACGCAATGGGGGCTACGACGGGTCAGCAAGAGCACACACAAAGGGCTAACTTATACATGAACGAATTTTTACGAAAGACGGGGTTAATAAACACAGAACAAGTTAACCAAAACATGCATAAACAAGTTGCACTCGGCCTTCCCGAGTACTTCACATGTATATGGAGCGGTTCACATGTTTACTGCCTGCCTTTACAGGACAACGCCGTCAGCAATGCTGTTCGCCACAAACTGGACCTCCTCCATCGGACTCAAGCGGGGTTTTCTTCGTGATCACTTGCTCCTGTGTCGCGCGGAGGGTGCCCTCCAGGTTATCCTACTCGGTCTTGCGATGGCCGAGTCGGTCGAAGACGGGAAGAATCATCAAGACCCTCCGCTCGGCTCCTTGAACCGAGTGGAGGCTCGGGGGCTACACCCAGTGGGTGCATTGTTCGTGCCCCCAGTGTGTAATCTACAAACCAAAAAGAACCTCCGCCTGACTGTTCCAGTCGGCTGGAGGCTCGGGGGCTACACCCTCTGGGTGCACCGTTCGTGCCTCCAGAGTGAAATCTACAGGTTAACAAAGAACCTCCGCCCGACTGCTCCAGTCGGTGAAAGGACCGAAGGTGCCGACTAGAGGGGGGGTGAATAGGAGGCTAATAAAATTACTTCTTTTAACTTGATTGATAAGTTATGCCTTAGACAGAAGCTAGGATCAGCTAGCTGTGTGACAGGTGAGTGACACATGTATGATATAAAGTGTTAAATAGCATGTAGCTATCACACAGGTGCCTAACACAGGTGGTCTAGGACTTAGCAAATAAGTAGCAATCTATCTGCCTGTGTAACAGGTAACTGACTCAGGTGAGAGATAAGATATATAGCAACTGAGACACAGCTAGAGTAACACAGGTGTAAAAGGTGATCTTTAACAGATGAACAGATTAAGACTAAGATCACACAAGCAAGCAATTAACAGGTAAACAGAAGCAATGTAAGTAAGCACTCAGAGAGACAGGGTGTTTTTCACCGAAGTTCCCAACTCTTTGCAGAGTGGTACGTCTCCGTTGGAGAAGCTACTCCGAAGAGATCGCCAGCACTAAATCGTGCTTGTTCTCCGAGTACCTGACGTTCAGGCCTCTTCCTTAGCTTGTGGAAGTCCTTTTGCTTGCAGCAGGTAGACTTCAATCACCTTCACAAACTTACTGGTCCAGCCCACACAAGCTTGGGTGGTACCAGCAACTCCTACACCCGTCTAGGAGCAGACACTCCAAGAGTAACAGATGAACCAGCAGCAATCTCTTGGAGGAACCTTTGCTCTTTGCTCAAAGCTCACACACTCACCCGAACTATCACTTAGGCTTTTGGCTTTTGTTCGGTGGTTGGAGGCTTTGCAACGGTCGTATGTGATTCACAGGTTTTTGCAAGGTTGAGGACGAAGTCCTCCCCTGGTCCCCTATATATAGGGTTCACAGGCACCCGACCGTTATACTGTTGCCACGTAGGATTAGTGAGCCACCGGTGTCAGCCACCGGTGACACAGCCAACCACTCCGCCCAACTATAACGGCTCGGGCAGACCGACACCTGTGTCACCGGCGGCACACACAGGTGAACCCTTAACTGACGCAGCCTAGCTACTCAGCCCGGTCTTGGCACATGACATGCCCTCAGCATACAACACTCTCTGAAACCTATAAGGAGAGAACCTCCGACAGCCCTCTGATTCACCAGACCAGCTATCGCAGTGCAGTTCCCTTAGCATTTACAAGCTCTCCCCTGGTCCAGAGAAGTACCTGAGTCTTAGAGCACTAGACCACCTGTGACACACTGTGTCACACCGGTGACTCTAGCCCCTGGGTGTTTTCTACCGCTTACACACTGACCCTCTGAGCATTGAGCAAAAGTTCCTTAGACAACTGATACTGATTGCATCCCTCTTGATAGTACGGGTTTTTCCTATGGACTCAAAGAAACTAGCAAATCTAGGCTTTACCTGCCCACCAACTGTAGTCACGGTCCTTGACGCATCAAGCCACCATCACCTTGCTTGCAACTCCTTGCACAGCACCGGCTTCTTCACAGCTGTGGCACAGCTGCCTAGCACCGCCATTCCTTAGTCCTGGAACTCACCCCTTGTACCTTTTTGATGGTCATCATTCCCTCGATGACCCTTCTTCCTGGAACCTGTAAACCTGCTTACACTTCATGTAAACGTTAGATTCCAGTTTGAGTTGCCATTAACCATCAAAACCAACTTGGGGCCTAGATGCTCTTTCAATCTCCCCCTTTTTGGTGGTTAGTGGCAACCCATTCAACAAATTCGCATAACAAATTTGAATAGAAGATATATGTGCAGGTTGTAGAGAATACACTCCCCCTGAAGCTGTGCACAAAAGATTTGCTTTTAACTTGCCAATGCACAGATTATGATTCTGGATATGGACAGCATTTTCTTACAACTTACACTTTTATCAGTTCAGAATAATAAGTGTATCAGAGAATACTGAGCTGAACTGAAATATTTTTCTCTTGATGCATTTGCAATGACCAGAGCATATGATTAATCATGAGTATATAAATCAGAGCAAACAGACTAATCAGAGCAATAACAATCTAAACATATGCATCAGAGCACTGGACATATGCATCAGAGCAACACAATTGGCATACTGAAATATTTCAGCATCAGAGCAAAATGAGCAAAATAAGACTTAGTAATAATTGTAATCAAGGCAGAAGAATCAGAAATAAAATAAAACAAGCCTTTGATTACACCAGAAAATAATTTTGCTTTCTCCCCCTTTCTCTATTCTCTCCCTCTTACAACTCTCTCCCCCTTTGTATGAAACTCTCCCCCTATGACTCCCCTATGTATGAATCTCTCCCCCTTTGACACTAAAACACCAAGAAGGGGTGAGGAAGAGACACATTCAGAGCTTTGTCTTCAACAGTTGGAGAACTTCAGACATCTGAGCCTGCAATTGATCGACTTTGGAGTGCAGACTGGTGACTTCTGATCTGAGCTGAAGGTTCTCTCGGCGCAAAGCTGCAAACTGGGTTGGCATTACTTTGTTCTGATAAGCTCTGGCTGCTGCTTGAGACATCAGAGAGGAGGACAGAGTGCCATCTTCAGCTACCTTTGTCACAGATACTAACTCAGCTGGGCTAGCTGTGAGAGGATCAGCGGTGACACCGGTGGAGACTTGGACTGGAGGCACAGGCACTGAGGGAGCAGGCGCTTGAGGAGCTGTAGGAGCAGCTGCGTCACCGGGAGCTGACACAGCTGGATCAGGGGAATCACCAAACAAAGCTGGCACAGCCACCTCATCAGGATGGTCATCAGCCTGAGGCCTGAGCTGAGTCTTGATGGTCTTCACTGTCATGTCGAAGTTTGAATCCAGAAGACCTGTCCTCTGAAGGATCATGTACATGATGTACGATCCATACCTCAGCTTAGCTTTCTTATCCTTCTGTACAGCATCTATCTCATGGAATATGTATCTGGCCACATCAAAATGAATGTTCTTTGCTATGTGCACCAGCACCTGCCATACTGAGTTGTATACTGCATCTGTATTGCCGCCTTTTGGCTGGAGGGTGACATTAAGGATCTTGACTAGATGCTTTGCTGTGATTGTTATGCCCTTGAAGTACACATGATCTGAAGGGGCATTGGCAGGGAATGTAAAGTTCCTTGGATAGAATTTTCTTCTGTCAGCATTGGAGACAGGCTCTAGCTTGAACAAATTGGGCATACCAGGCTCTATGGGTGCATGAAACAGGCTGTTGAATTCTGGAGCTGTGATTGAGAGCAGCTGGCCTCTTGTCTTCCATAGCATGACATCTTGATTTTCTTGCTCTACCCAGACTGTGGCATAGAATTCCTTGATTATTTCTGGGTCATATTCTTGTTGGAGATTGCATATGAACTCCAGACCTGAGGCTTGGATCAGAGATTGAAGACTCCTCAGTCTGGGATCAGTTAGAGCAGACCAGTCTATGGCCTTGCAATCTACAAATCCCTTGGAAGCAAGGATTTCATGGTAGACACCCCGTTGAAGATCAGTGTGAAATCTGGGGTCTGTGCAAGAAGCTTCTTGAAATTCCTTGTCTTCACTGAAGTATGGGCAGATTGACCTCATTCTGGTGAAAGCACTTGGGCTCATGGAGGCAACTTTGCTTCTTGACTTCTTGGGATCTCCTTTGGGAAGCTTCTTGGCAGTAGCTCTTGAGATAAATTGCATTTGGTTTGCCTCAGTCCTCAGAGCATGAGAAAAGATGTAATGATACTTGGCTTCCAGATCTTCTTCTCCAACTGAGGGACTGGGAGAGCTGTCCTCATGTTCTGCCTCTTCTTCCTCTTCTTCTTCAGCTGATTTGGCACTTGGAGATGAGCTCTCTGCTTGATAATCTTCATCTGAATCAGCTCTGGCTGCTCTTGGCCGTGGAGGAGTAACAGACACACCTCTGCCATCATCTGATGAGCTCTCAGAGCTTTCTTCTTGCTCAGCTGACTTGCTTGCCTGTGCCACAGGTGATGACACAGGTGCTTGAACTAAAGGGGCTGGGTCAGCTGGCGGTGGCACAGGTGGTTGAGACCGGTGAGGTTCTTGGACCTGAGCTTCTTCTCCTGCCTGTGACACAGCTGGTTGAGACAGCTGTGGACTTGATGGTTTTGCGACTACTGGAGACTCCACTGAAGCTGTTCTTGGGGATGAAAGCACTTGGGCCTTCGTTGCAACTTGTTCTTCAGCTTCAGACACCAGAAACTGAGATGGAGACATTTGCTTCTGGACATCCAGGGAGGAAATAGATTCAATACTTGTAGAACTTTGAGATTTTCTGCCTTTCCTCTGGTATGTTCGCAGACTTGACTTGGCTGGGCTAGCCACCGGTGGCACCGGTGGTGGCATCTCCTTCTTTAAATCTTGAAGAGCTTGCTTCTGGTGATCATGCTGATCTTTGAGAGATGGCTTGGAGCTCTGGGTTGTTTCTGAGATTATCTCGACCTCTGGTTCTTGTTCAGGCTGCTTCTTTGCAGGAGGCTCCTCAGTGATTTCCACTGTATCAGACCTTTTTCTCTTTGGGGCAGATGGAGCTGATGGAGCTGTAGTTATTGCTAGGGAACAGCAGCTCGAGGGATAGGAATGGCACCAGAGAGCATCCCCTGTTTGGTCTTGAGCTCAGCACGCAAAGCTTGTTTCTCAGCACCTGGTGGCGTCATTCTTATCTTAGCAAGCAGCTCATGTATCTCCTGAGTAAGGATTCTTTCAACTTCATCCCTACTGAGTCCTGGTTTCTGAACACTTTGTGCTGGACCTGAAGAAGTAGGCTTTCTGAAATCTGGAGATAATTGACCTCTCTTGAGTCTGATCTCAGCCAATAGATATTGTTTATCAAGACCACTGGGCAAAGAATTTGCTTTCTTCTACAGCTCTTCTATCTGATAAATTAGATGCCTATCTCTGGCATCAGTGTGAGATAAACTCCTCTGATCCTTAGTCCTTCTAACAAGCATTTTGTTGAGAGATTATCCTGTTTTTCAATGATTTGCTTTCTGATCTCTACTGCAGCAGAATGAGAAGAGGTTGACTGTAACTGCTTGTGCAAGTCTGCAATTTCCCTTAAGATTGCTTTATCTTGTTCTGTAGGAACAGGAATGGCCATTGAAACAGGCCTTGCAGCCTCTGAAAGCTCGAAGCTTTTGGCAGTGTAGATAGTAGACAGCTTCTTCTTGGTCTCTTCATCTGTTGCTGCATTCATCTGAGCTGCCAGCTTATCCAATTCATCAAGAATCATCTGATCATACTCAAGATCTTCTTGAGACACTTTAGGCTCTGGGATTGGTTCCCTGATTGTGAGTGTGCCTCTTGGCAACACTACATCTTCAATGGATGGCTTTGAGGTTCTCTTTACTATCTTCTTTGCTTTCTTGACAGCCTCTTTTCCCAAAGATGTATGCTCAACTGTAGCTGAGGATCTTGTCCTTTTGGGTGGAGCACGCTGAGATCCAGTCTTAGAAGCAGCTGCTTTCTTCCCAGCAGCTACTCTCTGCCTGTAAGCCCTTTGGCTTGCCTTCCTTCTCTCTGCAGCCTCCTCTTTCTGTCTCAGTCTCTCTCTTTCTTGGTCTGAATCTGAGATGACTATTTCCTTAGAAGATTCCTCTGGATCAGACCACTTCATACCACTATCAGCTCTTTCAGAATCTGAAGACATCTGTAGAAACAAGATAGATAAGAGAGAAGTAGGTGAGAGGAGTTCCTAAGATGCAGACAAGGTAGCTGTGTGAGACACCTGTGTGAGGAAGACTAACACCGGTGAGTGTTTCTGAATTACCGAGATCTCTGTCTGTTTGAATAGACGCACCTGTGTGACAGGTGAGATCCTAGCGGTGACACAGCTACGTGCAGAGGCGGACGACAGATTTATGGAAACTAGGGTTTGGCAGAAATTTGATGATCAAAATTTGCCTAGATAGATTCTGGTGGATGATCATGAGCATAAGCGACCCTAAACCGAAACAATGCACCATAGAAAATAGCTATTAAGCAGATGCACTAAGATGTTCCCTGCTGGGCGCATAAAAGGGTTTTCGCAGATGCTTACTTTGATCGAAAAGTCGAGAATGCCCGGATGAATTGATGCTGGAGCTCCTCGGGAAGTCTTCTCCGATGAGTTGAAAGACTTTTGAGGGGCGGAAACGAAGATTTCTATGGGAACTGGAAATTTTGGCGCGGGGCGGAAGCTGGGGTTTTTGCGCTGAACGTGAGTTCTGCGAAGACACAGGGGCGCCTTATATATGCCGAAGGGGTATGACTTGGCTGTGTCACAGCTGACAAGATGACCTGTGACACAGGTATGTGGAACGAAAAACCCTACGACCTAAAGAGTCCAAAAGCATTCACCTGAGACACAGGTAGATGACCCAGGTGACAGGTATTCCATCTAGAACTCCAGAATAGAAAGAGTTGGATAAGATAGAAAGCATTGAAACACTATCAGAATGTCCTTATGTAATCTTCCCAATGTCAGTTTGCCAGAAATCAATCAGACATAACTGAAACTGACATGAGTTGATTTTGAAAAATAGATACACACATAAGTGTACATTCAGCAGAAAAGAATACTCAATTCTCAGCATATAACACATGCACCTGTGACACAGGTGCTTAACACAGATGAGCATGTAAGACATATGAAATGGCAAAAACATATGAGCTAGACACCAAGCCAATCCTTCTATTGAAGATTAGAGACATCAATGATATTCAGTTCACTCCTCAGGGCACAGAACCTAGTCTCATCTAAGGGCTTGGTGAATATATCAGCTAATTGTTTTTTCAGTCCTTACATGGCACAGCTGTATGTCTCCCTTCTCAACATGATCTCTCAGGAAGTGGTGCCTCACTTCAATGTGTTTGGATCTTTGGTGGTGTACTGGGTTGTTGGCTAACTTAATTGCACTTTCATTATCACAGAAGAGGGGTACTTGATTAAAAGATACGTTGAAATCTTTCAAGGTCTGCCTCATCCATAATAACTGAGCACAACAACTACCAGCAGCTATATACTCAGCTTCTGCAGTGGAAAGGGCTACTGAGTTTTGTTTCTTGGATGACCAGGACACTAAGAAATGCCCTAGAAATTGACAAGTACCAGAGGTGCTTTTTCGGTCAACCTTACACCCTGCATAGTCACTATCAGAATAGCCGACTAGCTCAAAATTTGCACCTTTAGGATACCAAAGACCAAAGCCTGAGGTTTGAATCAAATATCTCAGAATTCTTCTTACTGCCACTCTGTGACAATCCTTAGGATTAGCTTGAAATCTAGCACACATGCATACACTCAACATGATATCTGGCCTAGATGCACACAAGTATAGCAGTGATCCTATCATTGATCTAAATTCTTTCTGATCAGCAGACTTACCTTCGACGTTTAAGTCCAGATGACCATTTGTTTGCATGGGTGTATGAATAGGCTTTGCATCCTTCATGCCAAACTTGGTAATGATGTCCTTGGTGAATTTTTCTTGAGAAACGAATGTACCTTCCTTGAGTTGTTTGATCTGAAAGTCCTAGGAAGTACTTGAGTTCTCCATCCAAAGACATCTCAAACCTTTTGGTCATCATCTGGCTAAACTCATCACTCATGGAACGGTTAGTACTGCCAAATATTATGTCATCGACATATATTTGGCACACAAATAAATCTTTTCCATTTTTCTTAGTGAATAGAGTTGTGTCTACTAAGCCCATTTTAAATCCATTCTTGATCAGAAATTCTTTCAATGTGTCATACCATGCTCTAGGTGCTTGCTTTAAGCCATAGAGTGCTTTGTGTAGTTTATAGACATGGTGTGGTTTCTTATCATCTTCAAAGCCAGGTGGCTGTTCAACATAAACAAGTTCAGAGAGTTTACCATTCAGGAAGGCAGACTTCACATCCATCTGATAAAGCTTGATGTTATGATGTACAGCATAAGCAAGGAGGATCCTGATGGCTTCAAGTCTTGCTACTGGAGCAAAGGTTTCTCCAAAGTCCAGACCTTCCACTTGTGTAAACCCTTGAGCCACAAGTCTGGCTTTGTTCCTTACCACCTGTCCATTTGTATCTTGTTTGTTCCTGAAGACCCATTTTGTTCCAATCACATTGTGATCATTGGGCCTTTCCACCAGGGACCAAACTTGGTTTCTTTCGAACTGATTGAGCTCTTCATGCATTGCATTTATCCAATCAGCATCATGAGAGCTTCCGTGATGTTCCTGGGTTCAACACTGGAAACAAAAGAGCAATGTTCACAGAAATTTACAATTCGAGAACGAGTAGTCACTCCCCTATTAATGGCACCGATGATGTTGTCTACAGGGTGATCCTTCTGCAGCCTGCTGATCACAAGGGGTTCGGGGTCAACTACCGGTGTCACAGCTGATGGTGAAGCCTGTGACACAGTTGGTTCTTCCTGCGACACAGCTGGCTAAGACAGGTGTTCTGCATCCAAGAGATCATTGGCTGGGTTGTATTCGAGCTCGATATCTTCATCTCCAGTGTCTTCATTCAGCGATGGAGAAGGTAATTCTTGATCACTTGGTGAGATAGGTTCTTCCTTGACAGTAGGTCTGATCTCACCAGTTGACTTCTTTTGAATGTCCTTGCTCCCTACATCATTAGCAACTTGCTCTCCTTGGGAGCCATAAGACTCGTCGAAGTCCACATCTATAGATTCTTCAACAACCTTTGAGGAGGTGTTAAAAACTCTATAGGCATGGGAGTTAGTAGCATAACCAAGGAATATACCAACATCAGATTTAGCTTCAAACTTAGTGAGGCGTTTGCCCTTCCTAAGAATATAGCACTTACAACCGAATACTCTGAAGTATGAGACATTTGGCTTTGTGTTGGTGAGCAGCTCGTATGGAGTCTTCTTGAGTAGTGGATGTAGATATATCCTATTGATGGAGTGGCAGGCAGTGTTGAGAGTTTCAGCCCAAAATCTTGGTGAGGTCTTGAGTATTCTTGCCATCTCTATCAGGGTTCTGTTCTTCCTTTCCACTACTCCGTTTTGCTGTGGAGCATATGGACTTGATAGCTCATGCTTAATCCCATGCTTGTCCAGAAATGCTTCCACCTTTGAGTTTTTGAACTCAGTCCCATTGTCACTCCTGACTTTGACAAGGTTTACCTTCCACTCATTTTGTACTCTGACAATGAGGTGCTTGAATTTCTTGTAAACCTGTGTCTTCTCCTTCAAAAAGAACACCCAAGTATAGCGAGAAAAATCATCTATAATGACAAATCCATACATGTTACCTCCTAAGTTTTCATATGTAGTGGGACCGAAGAGGTCAATATGTATGAGCTCAAAAGGTGCGGTGGTGGACATGACATTCTTGGGACGATGGGCAACTCCAACTTGTTTGCCAGCTTGACATGAGCTGCAGGGCTTGTCCTTCTCAAACTTCACCTTTTCAAGGTTAATGACATAGTCATGTTTGCTTAGTTTGTTGAAAAGTTTCATCCCTGCATGACCTAGCCGCCTGTGCCACAGCCAGCCAACACTGGTCTTGGCCATTAGGCACCATGGAGCTGCTGCAGGCTGTTCTTTGAAGTTTACTGTGTATAGCTTTCTAGACCTGCATCCTCTGAACACTTGAGAGTCATCAGACAGTTTGGAAGCTATAACCTCATCAAGATAGAACGTGACTTTCATACCTGTGTCACACAGCTGTGACACAGACATGAGGCTATAGCCTATCTGATCTACAAGATGTTCATATATGGCGACTTTACCAACGCCATTTACCTTTCCTTTGGAGTTATCTGCATAGATCACATGTTTACTTGGAAGGTTTTCGTGTGTGATCTCTACAAACTCCTCTCTGCCTCCAGTCATATGTTGTGTACATCCACTGTCCACAACCCATTCAGTTACACTGGAGACAGTATCCTGCAAGATTAGTTATGGGGTTTAGGGACCCAAACTCATTTGGTTCCCTTTGCAATTTTACCATAAGCAGCAGTTGCAGAAGTATATACAGTATATTTGTGTTTAAGGTTAGCAACATCTACCACAGATGATATGACTTTAATCCTTTTGGGCTGACAGTCTCCTGCAACAAGGGATAGTGACCTGTTTGATCTTCCTGTGACACTGGTGGGTAGACGGCTGTGTGAGCCACCGGTGACACAGGCAACTGTGGCCCTGGGCACCCAAATAGCTGGCAACCATTTTGTTAAGTGCCTGCAACCAATGTACTTGGCCACTATTTTCCCTTTCATGTCTTTCTGCAGGACATAGGCTGGGTTAGAGGGAATGTTTACTGCATTCCTCATTCTCTGCACATGACCAACAAATTTGTTGTCATATATACCTGCCTGTCTTACAAATTTCTCTGCGAGATTAGAGTTAGTAGTAGCAGGCAATTTATCTTTATGTGCAGATGAAATGTAACCCAAGCCTTTTCGGCCTTCATTTTTTTCAGCATTTCAGCTCTGATGAGCTGGTAGTTTTGCATGCCAATATTTGTAGTGCATAGGCCTTTCCTCATGAGCCTTTTAAGCTCTTCAAGCTCTTCTTTGAGCTTGTTGTGCTCATCTGCATCCACAAGGTTAGTAGCAGTAGAGGTTGATGCCTCTTTTGAATCATCAGTGACTCCACCTGTGGATGTTAGAACATTTATACAGCTAGCACAGTTCAGGCATGATTCAATAACAGTAGGAGCAGGCAAGGGAGCATCAGTGCATACAGTAGAAGAAATATCAGTGCACAAAGAATGTTTTTTCTTGAGCTCCTCATCCTCCTTTATCAGAAGCTCATGAGCTGCCTTGAGCTTTTCATGAGCTATTTCCAGGTTTTTCTGGTCAAGTCTGAGGTTTTCCCTGTCATCAGTAACCTCATCATAAGATTCACTTAGCTCCCTGAGTTTATCCCTTAAGGATATGTTCTCCTTCCTCTCTGTTGGATCGGTGGCTTCCGACAGAGGGGGGGGGGTGAATGTCAAACTAAAATTTTTTTCTCAAGATTAGAACACAAAATTATTGATTAGCTATTGTGTTCAAGTCAAGGAATGCAGCGGAAAAGCAATTGACAAATGGGTTGAGAAAAGTTAAGCAAAACACAGTCAGATCGGAGGTTCCGGTGTAACAATATCGGAAGTTCCGACCTTACCGGAAGTTCCGATGTCACCCCAATTTTGAATGCTCTGGAAAAATCGGAACTTCCAACTCCTGGATCGGAACTTCCGATGTGGATCGGAACTTCCGGAGTAAGAAAATCGGAACTTCCGGTTTTGAAAAAAACAGCAAACTGTCGCTCGTTAAAACGTTCACAGATTTTGATCCACCCAACGGAATTGAATGAAATTTTGCACAGAGGTAGACAAAAGACTTACGGAGCTGTTCCAATTGGAATCACCTCAAAAGCTCATCTGTGCTGAGAGAAAACCCCAATTTACTAACAGCTGTTCCAAGAGCAAATGAGAGGAAAGACTTGCACGAAATCAAATCAATTGATTCTTAGGACTTGTGAGGGATTTTGATATTCAATCAATATAGAAACATCTCACATGTCCTAGCAATCTATTCCATCAAACAAACCTCAAGAAACAAACCTCCGATCGTATCAAATGCAAAACCCCAATTTCTTTCTTCTCCCTCAAGCAACCTCAAGAACTCAAAAACGTGAAGAACAAGATTGATTCTTGGGTAAGCTTAGATAGACTCACTTTGGGAGTAATCTATCCTTCTTTAACTTGACAAAACAAGAATCAATTCATGAGGGAAGAAGGAGAACGAAAATCCAAAGAGCGAAAAGAGAAAAACCTCACAATCACAAAAGGAGACAACACATGGTTTTTTTGGAAATCTTTTTGTATTGATTTTCGTGGATTTTCTAGTGGTTTTACATGCCTCTCATCTTAGGCAAAGCACTCTCTTAGTGCAGCTCACAAAGTCTAATCCAAGTGCTCAAGGGTTAAGAAAACCCTCATCCTCTATTTATAGTGGGGAGGGACAACCCCCTCTTCCACTCTTGGGCCTCATGCCCTAATGGGCCTAACTATCTAGCACGCATCCCAAAGCGTCTAAATAGCTTAGCCACCTCTCGATTTATCTTCCACCCTAAGCTACCAACCCTAAACCGCTTCCGGCCGCCGCCGCAGTTTCTTGGTTGAGCTTTGATGGTTTTCGTGTTTTTACCAAAACACCCTCGCACTGACTTGGTCTTCACGTCTCGTCTCCACCCGCTTTCTTGTCGTCCGCGTACATGCTTTTAAGCCGCACGATGTCGTCGCCACCTCCTTGACCGCATCTCAGCCCTCCAGGCTATCATGCCGGTCCATATGGCCGAACCATCGCCGCACCCAACTCGTACCTGCACACAATAGACCAAGCAAAGCGTTGCGAGCACAAGTTTTCCACTTGACCCAAGTCAGTCGAGAAAAATCCTTCAAACACTCAATTTTTCCTTGAGACAAATTGAGAAACTCAACCAATTAACCACAAATTCAAAATCGAATTCATGCAATCTCAAATTCAACGCAACACAAAGTGGCAAGATATTCATCACACAGATGTACACGTCATCACATGACTCACAATCTCCCCCTTGATGAATATATTGCCAACATCTCTCAGTCAATCAAATTGGTGTTGATTTAAAGATTTAAAAACAATCAAGTTGCAAGAATTCACACTTGGCCAAAAGAAAGAGAAAGTAAGCACCGGGCCAAGTGAATGTTAACAAGAGTAAGATCCAGAACATGAGTGAAGGCAAAACATAGTCACTGAAACTCCCCCTTACTCCTGTAATTCATATATCTATGATCTACTCCAGAAAATACGAAATCCAAATCCAAAGGTATGATTGATATGACTATTTCTCCCCCTTTGGCATTATAATCATCAAGGATAAGCATGTATGCATGGAAATTTTGATTTTTCAGTTTGAGCGAGCTTTGAAGATTATCCAGAATAAGACACAAAAAGTGCTAATATGCCACATAGGTGCTCACCAAACCATAAGAAGACATGTAGATCAAGAAGAGCAGCTAGCATATCAAGTTCTTAGCATATTAAAGAGTTCACTAGTGATGAGCTCCAGACTGGGTAGTCACAATTGCAATGACTCTAAACATGAGTGAAGTATGACAACCTAGCGCTAAGCCATGACTAGGAGGACAACCGATCAAGATTAGGACCAAAATACTCTACCACATGCTGAATTAAGCAATCGCATGATTAAATGGATTAGGCACAACCAAAATACAACCCCCTGCACGAGGAAGTATCTTGAGTGATTCATCCAGACTTTTTCACATTGAGTCTACATGATTATTTGGACTAGCCACAACCAAAGTACTACCTCCTGCACGAGCAAGTACCTTGAGTGATTCATCCCTTTTTTAGCATTTTTCACATTAGCATATGATAGATTTCAAGCATGTAGAGCAAAGACTAGTAACTTTTGATGACAATAAGCATTCTCCGACCCGAGCCACAAAAGCCTAGGCATGTTAAGCCACTAGCAGTCCTAATCAAGATTACCATGAAGTCCTATCTTTGACCAGTCATACACAAAGATCATAGTTGCAATACTAGAGTCATGAGCAGATTCAAAAGCAAAGGATTCCCTAGCAGGCAACTCATCAGTAGATCAAAGATTTAAATTCAAGTTGTTGTCCAATTAAGCTAGCATCACAGATTCTTGAGAACACATATCAAAATATGGTGAAATGAGCTAGACAATCAGAATATGGCATATAGCGAACGCGTAGAACTCATTGTTTCATCAAGGATAATAGACAAAGCTCGTGAACATGTAAAGTGCACATGATATATCACAAATGATGCAGAATGCACTATATTACACTATGATACACAGTGAGAAGACTCCCCTCAAACCAACCCATGGGGATGAACAATCCCCAACTCCCCTCTAAGTGCACAGAATCGTGTGGGATCTAATGGCTTGGTAAAGATATCCGCGAGCTGATTTTCAGAATCAACAAACTTAAGCACTACATCACCCTTCTCAACATGGTCTCTCAGGAAATGAAACCGCACATCTATATGCTTAGTCCTAGAATGCTGCACTGGGTTCTTAGCAATGTTAATAGCACTAGTGTTATCATAGAAAAGTGAAACACTATCAAAAGACAACCCAAAATCCTGCAAAGTCGAAATCATCCAAAGAATCTGACTACAACAACTAGCGGCTGCAACATACTCAGCTTCAGTAGTAGATTGTGCAACAGAAGATTGTTTTCTAGAAGACCATGAAACAAGAGAAGTGCCAAGAAAATGACAAGTGCCAGAAGTACTCTTGCGGTCTATCTTACACCCGACAAAGTCTGAATCAGAAAAACCCTGAATCCCAAGAACAGAAGAGCATGAATACCAAAGTCCAAACTCAAGGGATGATCGAAGGTACCTCATGATGCGCTTCACAGCTTGCCGGTGGGAGTCTCTCGGCGAGGCTTGGAACCTCGCACAAAGGCAAACAGCGAACTGGATGTCCGGTCTTGTCGCTGTCAAGTAGAGGAGGGAGCCGATCATGCTTCTGAACTCCTTCTGGTCCATCGCCTCTTCTTCTTCATCAGGACCAAGTGACGTTGCAGTAGACATCGGGGTATTGATTGGCTTGGCATCGCTCATCCCGAACTTCTTTAATAAATCCTTTGTGTACTTGGCCTGATGAACAAAGGTGCCCTCCTTCATCTGCTTGATTTGTAGCCCCAAGAAGTATTGGAGCTCACCCGTCATGGACATCTCAAATTCCCTGCTCATCATCTCAGAAAACTTGGACACAAGAGCATTAGAGGAGCCACCAAAGATTATGTCATCCACATAGATTTGCACTATCAGAAGGTCATTGCCACGCCTAAGAAGAAACAAGGTTTTGTCTACCCTTCCCATTTCAAAACTATTTTGAATCAAAAAGCTCTTAAGTCTATCATACCAAGCTCTAGGAGCTTGCTTAAGACCATAGAGAGCCTTGGACAGTTTGAACACATGGTTAGGATATTTAGGGTTCTCAAATCCTGGAGGTTGTTTAACATAGACTTCTTCTTCAATGAAACCATTAAGAAATGCACTTTTCACATCCATTTGAAAAAGCTTGAACTTCTTAGAAGCTGAAAACGCAAGCAAAATGCGTATAGCCTCCAAGGGAGCTACTGGTGCAAAGGTCTCATCAAAATCAAAGCCCTCTATTTGACTAAACCCTTGGGCTACAAGTCTAGCCTTGTTGCGAACAACAATGCCATCCTCACTTTGCTTGTTCTTGAACACCCACTTGGTTCCAATGATATTGTGACCAAGTGGAGGCTCTACAAGCGTCCAAACCTTATTTCTTTCAAAATTTTCTAACTCCTCATGCATGGCATTGACCCAACTATCATCAGAAAGTGCATGACATATATCTTTGGGCTCAAAAGATGCAACAAAAGCTGAATGCGCAAGTTCTGAGGAAGGAATGGACCTAGAACGAGTTACACGCTCAGAGATGTCGCCGATGATCTGCGTTGGAGGGTGATCCTTCTGGAGACGTTGTGGACCTCCGAGCTCATTTGGAACTCGAGTGGAAGTAGCCTCGGCAGCCTCTACCTCAGCTGTAGAAGAGGTAGGAAGCTGAGCTGCCGGTGAACAAGGTGCCACCGCCGATGATGAAGTCGTCGGTGCTGGACCCTCAGCTACTATCGAAGAGACCACTGGAGGACCAACAGCTGCCGCCTGAGAAGTGGGGGCACGGCCCACGCCACTCTCAAAGTCATCTTCATCCTGGAAGATCGACTCGGACTCCTGTGAAACACCTGAAAGCTCGGGTCTAGCAGAGCTAGCCTCATCAAAAGTCACATCACAGGACTCCACAATGGTGTTAGTCTCAAGATTAGGCACTCGATATCCTTTCAAATGTCCAGGGTATCCAAGCATGATACCATCAGAAGTACGTGACTCGAACTTGTCAAGAAGGCCCTTCTTCAGGATAAAACATTTGCAACCAAAAACCCTAAGATGGGACACATTTGGCTTCTTCCCAAACATAAGCTCATAAGATGTCACGTGCAGAGAAGAACGCAGAAAAACTCGATTTGACACATAGTAAGCGGTGTTGACGGCCTTGGCCCAATACCGCTGCGATGTGCCATACTCATCAAGCATCGTTCTTGCCATCTCAACTAAAGTTCTATTCTTCCTCTCCACAACACCATTCTGTTGTGGGCTGTGTGGAGTGGAGAATTGGTGCTCAACACCACGATCAGCAAGAAAATCTGCGAAAGAAGCATTCTTGAACTCTAACCCATTATCACTGCGAATTCCCTTCAAAGAGCCAGGAAAGAGATTCAAAAGCCTCAAAGCCAAATCTCGAAAGAACTCAAATGCCTCAGATTTGTGCTCCATGAAAAACACCCAAGAGAACCGAGAATAGTCATCAACAATGACAAGAACATACCACTTCCCACCCGCCGATCGAACCCGAGCTGGACCTACAGTGTCCATATGTAAAAACTGAGCGGGTCCATCGGTCTTCACCTGATTGACAAGTGGATGAGAGGCGGCAACTTGTTTGCCATGATGACATGGGGCGTATACCAAATCATTGACTGGTTTGAGTTTGGGCAAACCTCTCAGAAGGTCAAGGCTGCCAACTCTAGTCAAGTGGTCAAAACCAACATACCCCAAACGTCGGTGCCAAAGTTGAAACACTGAAGAATTAGTTGCAAGAAAGCACCTAGACTCAGAAGAACTAAACTCAGCAGCAAAAACTCTTCCGGGACGAGAAATACCAAAAGCAAGTGCACCCGAAGAGTCAAGAACACGACATCCATTCTTCTTAAAACACACCTCATAATCATCATCAATGAGCTGTGAAACAGAAATGAGGTTGTATTTCAGTTTACTCACAAGGGCAACATCTTTGAGAATGTTGTTGTTGTTGACTCGCACTGCGCCCTTGTGTGTCACACGTCCACGGGAGTCATCTCCAAAAGTGATGTACTCATCACCGGACGTCTTGTTGAGGGAGGTGAACCATTTTGAGCTTCCGGTCATGTGACGTGAACATCCGGAATCAACGAGCCACATGTTCACCAACCCTCGCCGACCAACCTACACAAAAGGCCGAAAACGAGTGGGCTCAGTACTGGGGTTAGTAAGCAAGGATTTTCGAATCCAGTACTGAGTCACTCACTGAAAAGGAACAAAAGATCGTGAGTGATTAGTATGCAATGCAACACCTTGAGCAACTCTACGACCCTGACCTAGACCCCGCCGCAGAGGAATGTTACGCACCGGAGCACATGAACCACCTCCAAGAGGACGGCGAGAAAACTCTAAGCGACCTAAACCCTGTCGCCTGCTAGAGCCACCAGAAACCTCAACATGTTGAGGCCTCGTGTGTGTCTTAGGAGCACTCAACGCATTGTTGCGTCGTTGAATACCCCTAAGAGCACGAACACGGTCACGACGCTCCTCCTTGAGATGTCAAAAGCATAATTCAACTAGGTGACCATCCTTATGACAATGAGTGCATTGATATTTTACCCTTTGCGAGGTAGCACCAACTGAAGCTGAAGCACTCTTGTCCTTAAGCGATGAATCTAGATAACCACCTGACTTAAACACTGTTCCCCTCTCCCCCTGAGCTATTGCAATCAAGCCTCTACCAAGAGAACCAATGGGATGAGGAGGATGATTCTTATTTTCTTCCACATGATTAAAACCTAGACCTTTGCCTGAGCTAACTCTAAACTTGTCTAAGATCATGTCCAGTTCCTTTTTACCTCCAGAAAATCTCTCCAAAGTTTTCTTGAGGTAGTTAACTTCCCTAAGCAAAGGAGCACATGTAAGACAAGCTCCTGAAGCTGACACTCTAACAGCTTTCTCATATTTTTCTTTGTATGCTCCTAGTTCAAGTTTTAGAGACTCACAAGACACACAAGCGATGCTACATGTTTCAGCTACTGTTTTCTTAAACCTCTCTCTAAATGCAGCATGCATAGCAGAAACATCATTCTCAAGCTCATGGCAAAATGTGCAAGCAGAGGAAATAGCATGAGAAACATCAACAGGTAACTTAGAAGCAGTAGCATTAGCTAAAGTGAGTTTTCTGTAAAGCTCAGAGATGTGTCTTCCTAGGTCCTGATTTTCCTCAACTAGTTCAGAGCATTTATCACACACTGGTCTTCTCATTTCAAGCACAGATTGATTCAATTCTTTATTTCTACCTTCCAAATACTTGCATCTTAAACATGGGGAAGATTCTTGAGTGCTCTTAGAACTAATGCTAGCAAGTTGATTCTTAGCATTCTTGAGCTCATTAGCATGAAATGAGTGAGCAATGCAACCAGCAAGATAAATAGTTTTAAGCTTGGCTAGATTGTCCTTATAGACCATAAGCTCCTGGATGACAAATATATGCAACATGAAACCTAGAGCGAAGCACAATTTCATCTCATTCAACTCATTCAGAGGTGCTAAGCTAGAGGAACATCCTAGAGATCCACAAGAAAGCAAACTATCATGTGAAGATTTGAGCATATCAATCTCTTTCCTAATAGAGTCTAAGTTATCATCCTTAGAAACACAAAAGGAGCAATAGCTCGACTTAAGTTTATCAATTTCAATCATGGATGACTTAAGCAATTCACTTACACTAGCATGAGCATCTTTAGCTTCAAGGAATTCTTTGTGCAAAACATCACAACTAGCACACACATCCTCATTACTTTTCAGTTTAGCAATTTCTAGTGTAAGAGAATTAACTTTCTTAGTCAGGTCTTTAGATTTCTTGATTGAAGCAAACAAGGCATCATTTTACACATCAAACATATCAAGCAGTTTATCATGCCTAACACTGAGCTCATCGAAGGTGCAACTTACATCGCTTTCAAGATCTTCGTCGTCGCTCTCTTCTTCGGATCTCGCCATAAAGCACATGCCGGTGAAGCCATGTTCTACCTTCTTCTTCCCTTTTTTCTTGTGCCTGGGCGGCTCCAGTTCATCCTCGCTTGAGGAAGAGGAAGATGAAGAAGAGTTAGAGCTGTTGTCGCTATCTCCAAAAGCGGCGAGAGCTTGATGAAGATTCTTCTCCGCCTCACGCATCTTGGGCCTTGATCCAAAGTTGTTTCTTCTCTTGTCCTGAAACTTAGAAACAAACTTGTTTCTCTCTTTAGGATTGGGACACTCGGATCGAATGTGGCCTTTCTCACCACATCCATAGCAGGTGATGTCCGAGGATTTCCTTCTCCTATTTCTCACATTCTTATATGCCCTAGAGAAGCGTTTTGCAAATAACGCGAGCTCATCCTCGGGAAGAGATTCAAGCTGATTATCAGACAAAGAAGACAAGGCTGCAAGAGACAGTCCAAAAGAAGAAATCATGCAAGTGTCAGAGTTGACACTAGGAGACACTATCCCCGATGGATCCGAGGAAGTGTTCCCAACAAGAGCCAAAGTCTTGGACTTAGAGCCATTTCTGTTCTCCGAAGTGATCTCATGAGTGGAGAGCTTGGAGAATAGGTGATCGAGTGTGAGAGTGGCAAGATTAGCGGACTCTTGGATGGCAATCTTCCGCATTTCAAAAGCGGGCTCTAATGTGTTCAACACATGCCTAGCCATCTCTGAGTCAGAATACCTCACTCCCACACTCCTGAGCTTGTTCACAATCCTTTCAAATCTCTCAAAAAGCTCAGAAATCGATTCCTCAGAACGTTGCTCAAAACGATTGTATTCAACTTTGTATTGGTCCGCTCGAGCAATCTTGACTTGGTCGGACCCCTCATGGTAGGTGATCAGGGTCGACCAAATCTTGTGAGCGGTATCAAGATGAGCAACCCGCTCATGCTCCTTCCTATCCAAACCAGAGAGCAAATAGTTGATGGCCTTGCAATTGTTTTCAACATCAACCTGATTTTCAACCGTCACTTGTGCAGGAAGAGCAAAGTCGTCCGTTTCGATGATTTTCGAAATAGCAAGCCCCTCTGACTGGATAAAGATTCTCATTCGATTTTTCCAGAACTCCCAGTCCGTCCCATTGAAGACAGGAGGACGAGTCGAGTATCCGTGGGAAGCCATGGCTCGCAAAGCCGGTCAAAGCTTATAGAGAAGCGAGACCGGGCTCTGATACCACTTGTTGGATCGGTGGCTTCCGACAGAGGGAGGGTGAATGTCGAACTAAAAATTTCTTCTCAAGATTAGAACACAAAACTATTGATTAGCTATTGTGTTCAAGTCAAGGAATGCAGCGGAAAAGCAATTGACAAATGGGTTGAGAAAAGTTAAGCAAAACACAGTCAGATCGGAGGTTCCGGTGTAACAACATCGAAAGTTCCGACCTTACCGGAAGTTTCGATGTCACCCCAATTTTGAATGCTCTGGAAAAATCGGAACTTCCGACTCCTGGATCGGAACTTCCGATGTGGATCGGAACTTCCGGAGTAAGAAAATCGGAACTTCTGGTTTTGAAAAAACAGCAGACTATCGCTCGTTAAAACATTCGCAGATTTTGATCCACCCAACAGAATTGAATGAAATTTTACACAGAGGTAGACAAAAGACTTACGGAGCTGTTCCAATTAGAATCACCTCAAAAGCTCATCTGTGCTGAGAGAAAACCCCAATTTACTAACAGCTATTCCAAGAGCAAATGAGAGGAAAGACTTGCACGAAATCAAATCAATTGATTCTTAGGACTTGAGAGGGATTTTGATATTCAATCAATATAAAAACATCTCACATGTCCTAGCAATCTATTCCATCAAACAAACCTCAAGAAACAAACCTCCGATCGTATCAAATGCAAAACCCCAATTTCTTTCTTCTCCCTCAAGCAACCTCAAGAACTCAAAAACGTGAAGAACAAGATTGATTCTTGGGTAAGCTTAGATAGACTCACTTTGGGAGTAATCTATCCTTCTTTAACTTGATAAAACAAGAATCAATTCATGAGGGAAGAAGGAGAACGAAAATCCAAAGAGCGAAAAGAGAAAAACCTCACAATCACAAAAGGAGACAACACATGGCTTTTCTTGGAAATCTTTTTGTATTGATTTTCGTGGATTTTCTAGTGGTTTTACATGCCTCTCATCTTAGGCAAAGCACTCTCTTAGTGCAGCTCACAAAGTCTAATCCAAGTGCTCAAGGGTTAAGAAAACCCTCATCCTCTATTTATAGTGGGGAGGGACAACCCCCTCTTCCACTCTTGGGCCTCATGCCCTAATGGGCCTAACTATCTAGCACGTATCCCAAAGCGTCTAAATAGCTTAGCCACCTCTCGATTTATCTTCCACCCTAAGCTACCAACCCTAAACCGCTTCTGGCCGCCGCCGCAGTGTCTTGGTTGAGCTTTGGTGGTTTCCGCGTTTTTACCAAAACGCCCTCGCACTGACTTGGTCTTCACGTCTCGTCTCCACCCGCTTTCTTGTCGTCCGCGTACATGCTTTTAAGCCGCACGATGTCATCGCCACCTCCTTGACCGCATCTCAGCCCTCCAGGCTATCACGCCGGTCCATATGGCCGAACCATCGCCGCACCCAACTCGCACCTGCACACAATAGACCAAGCAAAGCGTTGCGAGCACAAGTTTTCCACTTGACCCAAGTCAGTCGAGAAAAATCCTTCAAACACTCAATTTTTCCTTGAGACAAATTGAGAAACTCAATCAATTAACCACAAATTCAAAACCGAATTCATGCAACCTCAAATTCAACGCAACACAAAGTGGCAAGATATTCATCACATAGATGTACATGTCATCACATGACTCACACTCTCCTTACCATAAGCCTTATCTGTTTTTTCAAGGATGCCCACTAGTTCAACATAATCAGGGAAGTCATCCTCAGTAAGTACCTTAGAACCTTTGGCCATGAGACACAAAGGGGCAGAAGTGGATGGAAGATAGTCAGCTTCAGCACTTGACTCAGAGCTGTGTGACATGGCTGTGTCACAGCTGGGTGTGTCAGCCATACTGATGGCGATCCCAGCAACTTGATCTTCTTCTTCAGACTCCTCTTCTGAGCCTGAATCCTCAGACACCCAAGCCTGTCCAACATAGGCTCTGGCAGTGGCCTTGTTCTTGGAATAAGTTGGGTGCTTGCTGTTGAAGGTCTTCTTCTTCCCATTGAAGTCCTTCTTCTTCTTGTAGTGGCTGCTGTCCTTTTTTTGTTTGGACAATCAGCAACAAAGTGGCCTTCCTTGCCACACTCGAAGCACTTGTTGTCTCTGGACAGCTTCTTCCCTCTGAATCTGTCACCTGATCCAAGTTGCTTCTTCTTCTTGTAAAACTTTCTGAAGTTCCTGTGAGAAGGATGAGTTCATTTTCTTCTTCACTGGACATCTCCTCATCAAGTTCTTCACTGCTATCACTCTCAGGAAGTGATGGTGGAGGAGTGGTCTTCAGGGCAATATTCTTCTTAGGTGCTGAAGAAGAGCTTTGCTTGCCCTCTTGCCTGAGTTCCATCTCATGTGTTAGAATTCTTCCTAACACCTCAGTAGGCTTCATCTTGTCAAACCTATCCTTTTCTTTCATCAAAAGAACAAGGGTTTTGTAGGCCTTTGGAAGCACTAAGAGGAACTTCTTAATCACATCCTTCAGCTGGTTTGTGATGATGGTGAGTCTTGAGAATAATGAGTTGATGTCTTCACCATGCTCATACTCAAATCTTTCCAAGGTTGATTCCAGCAGACCTCTTTTGGACTTCTTCAGAGTATCACTACCCTCATGAATCTGCTCTAAAGTATCCCAGATTTCCTTGGCAGAATCCATTGTGCTAACTCTGTTGAAGTCATGCTCTTGTAAGCCCATGAAGATGGCTGTTGCAGCTCTAGCGTTGTTCTGAATGTTCTTCTTATCAGCGATGCTAGGTGTTGTGGGATTCTTCAAGTCGTAGCCTGTATAAACAACATCCCACACATCTGGATCGATAGCGATAAGATGCATTTGCATCTTTCTCTTCCAGAAAGCATAGTTAGTCTCATTAAAGACAGTTATTTTACCCTCATAGCCCGACATCCTTTAACTCTGGCTGTTAGGCCAAATCAAAGAGCAACCTGCTCTGATACCAATTGAAAGGACCGAAGGTGCCGACTAGAGGGGGGTGAATAGGAGGCTAATAAAATTACTTCTTTTAACTTGATTGATTAAGTTATGCCTTAGACAGAAGCTAGGATCAGCTAGCTGTGTGACAGGTGAGTGACACATGTATGATATAAGGTGTTAAATAGCATGCAGCTGTCACACAGGTACCTAACACAGGTGGTCTAGGACTTAGCAAATAAGTAGCAATCTATCTACTTGTGTAACAGGTAACTGACTCAGGTGAGAGATAAGATATATAGCAACTGAGACACAGCTAGAGTAACACAGGTGAAAAGGTGATCTTTAACAGATGAACAGATTAAGACTAAGATCACACAAGCAAGCAATTAACAGGTAAACAGAAGCAATGTAAGTAAGCACTCAGAGAGATAGGGTGTTTTCAACCGAAGTTCCCAACTCTTTGCAGAGTGGTACGTCTCCGTTGGAGAAGCTACTCCGAAGAGATCGCCAGCACTAAATCGTGCTTGTTCTCCGAGTACCTGACGTTCAGGCCTCTTCCTTAGCTTGTGGAAGTCCTTTTGCTTGCAGCAGGTAGACTTCAATCACCTTCACAAACTTACTGGTCCAGCCCACACAAGCTTGGGTTGTACCAGCAACTCCTACACCCGTCTAGGAGCAGACACTCCAAGAGTAACAGATGAACCAGTAGCAATCTCTTGGAGGAACCTTTGCTCTTTGCTCAAAGCTCACACACTCACCCACACTATCACTTAGGCTTTTGGCTTTTGTTCGGTGGTTGGAGGCTTTGCAACGGTCGTATGTGATTCACAGGTTTTTGCAAGGTTGAGGACGAAGTCCTCCCCTGGTCCCCTATATATAGGGTTCACAGGCACCTGACCGTTATACTTGATGATGACATGGCACCCGGGTATCGTCAGGGAGGACGAATCCGGCCCTCTAGCCACAGGGTGGGCCGGGCCAACTACTCGGAGTCCGACTTCTACACGGGGGCGCCTCATCAACGTGGAGTACAAGACACAGATTGATATTTGCCCGGCATACCCGGATTCTGTTGTAACTAATTAGTTAATAATCTGTTACCCGATCCGGACTCTTGTAACCTTACCCAGGTCGCCTATATAAGGCCCGGTAGGGGATCTCCGATCGGTAAGCTTTTAGTCATAGACAATCTCCATTGTTTCCTAGTTCAAGAAACCTTGAGATCAATCCTCGAGGGCTTGCGGCACTCGAGATTCAAGCTATACTAGCCACCGAACACAGGACGTAGGGTATTACCTCTCCGTGAGGGTCTGAACCTGTCTAAATCCTGTCTCCCGTGTGCACCCATCCTGATTTACTGTGCTCACGCCGCCCCGTATTCAGTATTGCTGGAATAATACACTGACAGTTGGCACGCCTGGTAGGGGAGTGCGCATAGATCCATCTACACGAATCAGGATGGGTTTTGCCAGCAACAACAACGTTTTCGTCCTGGGAAGTGTCATGAGATTCATTTTCGTGAACGCTATTCCGGATCCTGGACAACTTTTCCAATTCAGAAAGTTGAACTTCATCGCCGACAAGGTCGGCCGACTTCACCTCTGCTACTCGGCAGTGTCTCGATCAGCAGAGGCTCCATCAGCTTTTCGGCACGGACTTACACTTGAGTCCGCGCCTTTGGCCCCTCTCCCCAGGGAAGAGGTTACGCCAAAACCGGGTCTGCTGTCCACGCGCGGGTTCGCACCCGTCGAACAGAGATCCCGACTGGTGGGTGCTATCGACTCTCTCCTCCTGGTCCTCGAGTATGACTCGGATGATTACGAGAGTTCCAGCAGTCACCATCCGTCCCGGGAAGTCTTCATGGCCAACCCCGACTCGCCAGACGATGGAGATGGCCAACCAGTCCCCATCGTAGAACAAACACCGGCTGAGCTTGAAGCCACCCGACTCCGCCTCCTCGCCAAGGAGGACGAGTTGATCGAACAACAGACCAGGCTTGCTTGCCAGCGCGACGGACAACGGCGCAATGACGATATGAGGGCTTGAGGACGCCAAGTGCATAACGAGTTCTGCATGCGTGAAAGGGACGGAGTTCCAATATTCCCGCTTCCGAGTCACAACATCGTCACGGCCACGATGGCAGCACGCGCCATTGAAATCCCCGAGGGCACCCCAGGACACGATGAACTTCGGTGACTCCGCGTTCTGCTGGAGGAAACCGCCCTCCAGCAGGCCGAAGCTTCAGGAGATCGTGCAGGCTCTTTAGCAGGTGCTAGGAGTCGGCGCTCCACCCCTTCGAGAAGTCCGCCTATCATGGGTGGTAGTCATGCAAGTCCCAACCGTCCTCAGCCGGCTGGAGTAGTTCACGAGCGACTCGGGCCCAATCGTGATGCCCGAGGCACCATAGCTGCACGAAGCCGGGCCTGTCAAGATGCGGACAAAAACGCTCGTCAAGCCACGCCGGTCCGTAGTCGACTCGGACTAGGACAGAATGCACGGAACCCCGCAGACATTGGAAGAAGCGCCCATTGAGGTCCCGAGAGGGATGACTGTGGCAGCCGCCGCGACGACAGTGGCGCCATCAGCCGTGGCCGTTCCTCGACTTCCTCCGGCATGGGGTACGCGGGCTCGAAAGCATTCGGCACCCGCATCCGCAGTGTTATCTTCCCGTCACGATTCCGAGTCACCGGCATTAACAAATACACGGGTAAAACTCGGCCGGACATTTGGCTGGCCGACTATCACACGGCGTGCAGAACCAATGGTGCAAACGACTACGTCGCGATCCATTATTTGCCACTGTTTCTAGCCGACTCAGCACGAGCCTGGCTCACCAGCTTACCTCTGGGTTGCATCCAGTCATGGAGCGACCTCGAGACCCTCTTTGTGAACAACTTCTAGGGCACTTACAACAGGCCCGGGAATGCGTGGGATCTCCACAGTTGTACCCAAGAGGCAGATGAGACTCTCCGAGAGTACATCCAGTGCTTCTCCAAGAAGAAGAATTCTTTACCTGAGGTCCGAGAAGGTGATGCCATCACCGCCTTCTCCAAGGGAGTTCGAAGCACTGACCTCATCCACAAGATAGCGTGCAAGAATCCCCAGACTACGCGTGAGCTCTTTGACATAGCCAATAGGCTGTCCGCAGTGCTACCAGAGATGACAAGGGAAGGAGTAAAGGCAAGTCATCCGAGTCCCCCAGTGTCCAGAAAGAAGCAACGGAAGCATAAAGGCGGAGATCTCGTTGCTGCAGCCGAGCGCGCCCCGCCGCGACGTCCTCAGCGCACAAACGCGACCTTCGAGGAAATGATGAGTCAGCCGTGTCACTTTCATGGACCCAAGTCCAATCACCTGACACGTGACTGCAATCTCCTGAAGAACTTGAATAAGCCTTACGTTCCAAATTGGAACAAGAAAGAGCCCCCTCAGGACGAAGGTGACGAATTCCCGAAAGAGACCGCTTGTCTGATGATCTTTGGCGGACCTGTAATACCCAGATTCGACAATTAGGGTTTGCCTCGCATTCATGCATACATGTCATCATATTCATGCATGAAAACCCACACACACACCCCCTGCTAAAACTAAAATACCATATGATGATACTTTATAGAATATGTACATATCCCATCCTCGGCGGATAACCTTGCAAACCCCAATCAACTTATTTGAAGTATCAGATAGCAACTCTAACATTAGCATGTGGAGTGATCAGTGACCCCGTCGATGAATCACCTCACCCGAACCTTTCCTCTCTTCTTCCCAGGCTCCTTATTCCGAGCCCTCCTGCATCGTCACTTAAATTTAGGGTTAGAAAGCAATTGGGAGAAGGTGGACTAAATCGTAATATGTCGACTAGGTCAAGTCCCTGTGGATGAAAAGTTGCAACACCATATTGTTTAACCTCGATTATGCAAACCCTAGTCCCACTTAGATATTAGAGGTTTCGGAAGAGTTTAGGGCTCAGTTGTATTTCAGACCTACTTCGAAGCCCTACTTGAAGTTTGACTTGAAATGGAGTCAACCCTACTCCAAAAGACTTGAACATTTTACAGTAGGCCCCATAACTCACTTTTGAATATCGGGGTGAGATTTGGAAATTTTTAAAAGGACCCAAAGGACCTAATCGCCATTTCTACGCAAATTAGGTCAAATGTTGAAAATGAACTAGAAACTAGCTCAAACCACACCCAAATCATTCCAAATTCCCACAGTAAACTCCTTACAACATTTTGAACATCCCCTAAAAATTTCAGAATTTTTGGAGCAATATTCGCACATAAAATAACACTAATACTGGTCCTGTAGTTATATAAAAAGAAAAAAGAAATTAACAAAAGGACCCAGCGTATGGGCCGAGGCCCATACTGCCAGAGCGGGCCAGCCCAATTAACCCCGCAGCCCCAAAACCCGCTTCCCTCTTCCCCTTCTTTCCGCCTTCCCCCTCTGAAAACGCCTCCAAACCTTCCCGTTTTCCCCTCCTCTCCCGCCTGCGCGTGGGGCCCGCCTGCCAGAGCCCCCGCTCCACGTCGCCGCCGCCGAGAGGCCATGGTGGGCGGCGCCCCACCCGTCCCGACCGGCCGCCGCTGTATTTAAGGCCCGGTCCGGGCCGCGCCTCTCCTCTTCCCCCCTTTCCGACAGCTCCTCCGAACCCTCGCTCCCCCTCCCCAGTTAAACCCTAGATCTACCCCGTCCTCCCCACGCTTCCGCCATCTTCCCTAGCTCCGGTCCCGAGCTCCGGCGAGGAATCCCTCGCTCCCTGGTGAGCCTCCGTCCTCCCCGGCTTGCTCCCGAGTAGCTCCCCCTCCTTCTTCACCTTCCTCCCCTCTCTGTTCTGCAGGTCGGTCATCCGAGCTCCTCACCGGCGTTTCCCCGAAGTCCTCCGCCACCCCTTGACGCCGCCAGCTCCCTCCCAAGCTCCCCTGCCGCCCCACACCAACGCATTGAACCCGGGGTGAGCTCCCCTTTCCTCCCCTCCCCTCAGCTAAGCTAGCCCAGCACTGTGGTATCCCCGAGTCATCTCTGGTGAGCTTTCCGGCGAGGCACCGCCGTCGAGCTCCTCTGTGGTGGCCGGACCAGAGAAAGAAAGAGAGAAAGGCAGAGGAGAGAGAGGGAGTAGAGAAGAGATGGGCACGTGGCAGCTCGGGATAGGGTGCCTGAGCCTCGTCAGCACCGGGAAGGGCCCACGTGTAAGCCGGTGAGGTTTACTGTAGGGTTTATGTGGGTGGATTAGCTCGGGTGCGTGTAGGAATTAGGACTTGGCATTGGGTAGCCTTCGGGTAGCGTTAGCAATTAGGTCCACGTCTAGATTAGGGTTAGGTTTAGTTTAAAAACTCGTAAAATTTCAAATGCGCATAACTTTCAAACCGTACATCGGATTTTGACAAATTTTATATATTCGGAAACCTTGTGAAAACCTCTACAACTTGGACGAAAGAAAACTTTGATTTGAACACATGCACTGTAGAGTATTTTGGACCTAAGGAATGAATACCGTTTAAAGTGGTGTACGTCGATAAACCCCAATGCGACAACCGTGGCTCCGATTCCACTGATTTCAGTGGCATTAGATTCATGTCCTTGAATACCTTTGAAATATTAACCTTGGGATGTGATCACCTACTAAACACCACCACCTTTAGCCCTGATACGAAGATACCCAAGTAGGCACGCATGCACGAGGGACCCACGACGAAACCCTAAAACATCCTTGTATGACCCATAACATGCACATAGCAGGACTAGGATTTAAGCTCTCTATGTGTCACCTAACAAAATGCTCATGAGTCCCCTAATCTCAATTCGGCACCAAACCCTAACCTGGCAATGGTAACCTCAATTCAATCGATTCCAATTGCGTCGAGCTCCTGTCTCGGCTTACTTCCACAAATATTGACCTAATTAACACTGTCGCCCTACCCCGCCACTAGCGGCATTAACCCTAAACACCTGTTGCACCATAACCTGACATGCATGCATGGTAGGATAACAGGAGATCGGCTAAACCTAAAAAACCCGGAGTATGTCAGTCACCCTAGAGTATCCACACCTGCACACTACCTTAGACACCTACCTCTAGCATTGTCCATTCATCATGCATACATGCTGAGTCTTATGGTCTTCTTTTACCGTTTCTTTCTGGCACTTCGAATCGTTCACAACAGGACTCGAAGAGGGAGACCACCAGGCTCACGACCTCATGCAAGATCAGGAATCCTACGACCAAGGCAAGCAGAGCTTGTTGCATTGTGTTATTATCATTTCATGTGTTTACCTAGTTGTGCTTGTGGTGGAATCGTTTGTTTAGATGTGATGGTCGGGATACTTGAAACTAGCATGTTAGGTGAGATTGTGTGTCATGTTCAGCTGTGGCTGAAACTTAATCTTGTTGCCCTATTAACTTGAAATGGCTAAAAGTGAGATGTGAGAGCCGAGGGTGTGCATGAGGAGTACGGTTGGTGGTAACTGAAGTGATTGAGGCGACCCCCGGAGTAAGTAGAGTTTTGTCGCCTCACCAACCGGATGTTACTTCCTCGTGTACTCCCTTATCACCGCGTGGACGTCACCGGGATTACCACTATGGGTTATTTGATGGCAAGTCTCGGTCACTTGGAGCCTTGCAACCTCCAAGCGAAGAGCACTCGGTACTTCCCATGGTGGTTGTATCACCGGTAACGGACCGAGAGATTGATTGAAGTGAATATGTGAATAGTTGAGAACCCTCATGGTCGTTGCCGGACTCACCGCTATGGGTTATCTAATGGCAAGTCTCAGTCACTGGAGCTTTGCAACCTCCGGGTGAGGAGCACTCGATACTTCCCATGGTAGCTGGATTTGCTGGGACGGTCCAAGGGGGGTCGATTTAAGTAGTTGGGCATGGGCTGCCCCGAACACTCTTGAATGTCTTGCTGGATGCTCTGTGGATTATGATTTTGGCTTGGATGATGGTTAACTGGTAGTTGAAGTTGCTGCTTCTCCCATTAATGTTAATTCCGCTTTGATTCCTGCTTATATCTTACTGTATCAGATTGCGTCATGTTTAATTCCTGCTCCACTAGCATGCGTAGGACATCTAATCAAGCACGAATAAGTCTTGCGAGTACCTTCGTACTCACCTAGGATATTCCTAGATCATTGCAGGTGAGCCAGTGGTCGAGGATTACTTCAATACCGCCTAGCTTCCGATTTTCTTGGTTGGCTTACGACCCATGGGATTTGTGGTGGCTTTTGGTCAGCGGCCGATACGCCGCTGAGGGACTCACTAAAACTTCTTCTGCTGTGTTTAGTCGTTTCTTAGTTGGATATGTTTTCGGTTATCACCGACTGATGTAAAATTTAATGGGTCCCCACGTGGACAGCTAATAGTACTATCGTATTGTAGTGCTTTGTTGTGATATACAAGTTGTTATTCAGGCTGCTCATACACAGTGCGTGAATGATATGAAGTGTATGGGTATGCCGTGAAGAGTTACAGCCGTTCCTCTTTTTACTAAGTCGAGCAGGAATCGGTTGAGTGACCCGCTGGCTGAGATGCTGTGCCGGCCAGGCAGGGTGTGGGCGCGTTCTACCGGGCTTTCGAGCGACCCACTAGCTTTCGAGCTAGGTTAGGGTGTGGGTAGAATTGCCGGGCTCCTCCGATCTTGCTTTGCGTGGTAGAATTCGGGAACGACTCTAAATCTTCACCGGGTCAGGGAATTGTATGTGGTTCTGGGAAGTTTAGTCGCTTCCGGCCGGCTTGCGTTGGGCAGGTGTCGGATCACTCCGCCTCGGTGAGTACGGCGCAGGTACCGTGCCACCAGGTCGACTGGTCCTTCGGCCCTTGGCGACCATTCGTTCCCTTAGTCATATGTGATTCCCGGGTCCGTGACAGGACCCAACGGCTACGAGTCCAGGCGTCGCCAGAAAATCACAGATCGAGAGGTCAACGCAGCGGAACCGGCCATGCCCAAGTACCTGCGATGGTCCGAGTCTGTGATTTCCTTCGGCCGCTTGGATCACCCCGACTACATCCCCCATCCGGGACGATTCCCCTTGGTGGTAGACCCGATCGTTTGCGGTGTCCGCCTTACTAAGGTCCTCATGGACGGCGGGAGCGGTCTTAACATCCTCTACGTCAAAACCCTTGACGGCATGAAGATCCCTCGCTCCGAGATCAAGCCGACTGGTGCCCCCTTCCACGGGGTGGTACCCGGCAAGAAGGCGAGTCCACTCGGGCAGGTCAGCCTGCCCGTTACTTTTGGCACTCCCGACAACTTTCGGACCGAGACCCTCACTTTTGAGGTTGTCGACTTCCCAAGATCGTATCACGCCATCTTGGGGCGTCCCTTGCTACGCCAAATTCATGGCTGTCCCCAGCTATGTCTACCTGAAGCTCAAGATGCCGGGCCCCCACGGGGTAATAACGGTGCAAAGCAGTTTCCAGCACGCATACACGTGTGACCTGGAAAATTGCAACCTCGCCGCGGCCCAAATTGCTGAGACGGAGCTTAGCAACCTCAAGTCGGCAGTGGTCGAGGAAGCACCCCCGGCCAAGAAGGCTTCAACATCGACATCGTTCCAGCTCGACCCCGAAGACTCCTCCAAGATGACGCAGATCGGGACTGCGCTCAGCGATAAATAGGAAAGCACGCTCGTCAGCTTCCTCTAGGACAACCGGGACATCTTCGCATGGACGTCGTCTAACATGCCCTGGAGTTCCAAGGGAGGCTACCGAGCACTCTCTGAATGTTCGGCCGGATGCTAAGCCGGTCAAGCAGCGCTTGCGCTGTTTCGCTGAGGATAGGCGTCAGGCCATAGGAGAAGAAATAGCCAAGCTTCTAGCAGCTGGCTTCATTAAAGAAGTGTATCATCCCGACTGGTTAGCGAACCCAGTTCTTGTTCGCAAAAAGAATGGAAAGTGGAGGATGTGTGTTGATTATACTAGCCTTAACAAGGCATGCCCCAAAGATCCTTTCACTCTTCCCCGCATCGACCAAGTGATTGACTCCACGGCAGGGTGTGAAATTTTGTGTTTTCTCGATGCTTACTCGGGCTATCACCAGATCAAGATGAAGGAGGATGACGAGATCAAGACATCTTTCATCACTCCCTTTGGCGCTTTTTGTTACGTCTCCATGCCTTTCGGTCTCAAGAACGCAGGCGCTACGTACCAACGGTGCATCCAGCGTTGCCTTCAGTCGCAGATCGGCCGGAACGTACAAGCCTACGTCGATGATGTGGTGATCAAGTCCCAAAAAGAGAAGACCTCCTGAGTGACTTGGGAGAAACCTTCTCCAACCTTAGGAGATTCAGCATGAAGCTCAACCCCTGAAAAATGTGTATTCGGGGTCCCTTCGGGCAAGCTACTCGGTTTCATCATTTCCGAACGAGGGAATCGAAGTCAACCCGGAGAAGATCGACGCCATCGTCAAGATGGGTCCGCCGAAGAACCTCAAAGATGTCCAACGGCTGACTGGGTGCATGGCAGCTCTCAGCCGATTCATCTCCCGACTCGGCGAGAAAGCCATGCCCCTCTACAAGCTCATGAAGAAGTCGGAAACCTTCACTTGGACATCCGAGGCCCAGGATGCCCTCGATGGCTTGAAGAAGTTCTTAACCACCCCCCCGGTGCTGGCGTCTCCAATGCCCAACGAGCCGCTGCTTCTTTATGTCGCAGCAACTACTCAGGTAGTTAGTACGGTCTTGGTTGTGGAACGCCCCGAGCCCGGCCATATCCAGAAAGGTCCAGCGCCCGGTTTACTTCATCAGTGAAGTCCTTTCCGAGTCCAAGGTGCGGTACCCTCAGATCCAGAAGATCATCTATGCGGTGTTCATAACATCGCGGAAGCTAGTCCACTACTTTCCAAGGACACCCCATTACGGTGGTCAGCTCCTTCCCGATCGCCGATGTCATCAACAATCGCGACGCCACGGGCAGGATTGCCAAGTGGGCGATGGAACTCATGGCCTTTAGCATAGTTTATGCCCCCCGCACGGCCATCAAGTCCCAGGCTCTCGCCGACTTCATGGCCGAGTGGACAGAAGTCCAATCTCCACCCTCCGTCGTCGACCTCGAGCACTGGACACTCTACTTCGACGGCTCTCTGATGCTTCAGGGCGCGGGGGCTGGTGTCGTGCTCATATCTCCCAAAGGCGAGCGCTTCAAGTACGTATTACAGATCCACTTCCCGCATCTAACAATGTTGCCGAGTACGAAGCTTACTTCATGGTCTTCGACTTGCCGTTTCACTCGGGATCCGTCGCCTCCTGGCACGCGGAGACTCCGAACTGGTGGTCCGGCAGGTCATGAAGGACTGGTCGTGTAGAGACCCCTCCATGGAAGCCTACTGCCAAGAAGTGCGCAAGCTCGAAGCCAAGTTCGACGGTCTTGAAATTACCCATGTCCTACGCCGAGACAACGAAGCTGCGGATGCACTCGCCAAGCTGGGATCCAGTCGGGACGTCGTCCCGGCTGGAGTTTTCCTCCAGGAGTTGCACACCCCCTCTATCAAGGCAGAAACAACACCCAAGACCGAAGAACAGCAAGTCCCGGAAAGCGACGCCACTCAGCAGCCCTCGTCAGAGGTCCTGGCCGTCACTCCCGACTGGACAACGCCCTTCCTAGATCACCTCCTACGGGACGTCCTCCCGCCGAACCAAACCGAGGCGCGCTGCATTGCGCGACGTGCCAAGGCCTTCGTCATCGTCGATGGCGAACTTTACAAAAAGAGCACCTCCGGGGTCCTCCAGCGGTGCATATCCCAAGATCAAGGAAAGCAACTGCTGCACGATATCCACTCGGGAGTGTGTGGACACCATGCGGCGCCTAGGTCACTAGTCGGGAAAGCCTTCCGACAAGGTTTTTACTGGCCAACCGCCGTGTCAGATGCCGAACACATCGTCCGCACCTGCGAGGGATGCCAGCACTTCGCCCGGCAGACACACTTGCCGGCTCAGGCGCTCCAAACTATCCCGATCACCTGGCCCTTCGCGGTCTGGGGTCTGGACATGGTTGGTCCCCTCAAGAAGGCTCCCGGGGGCTACACACACCTTTTCATCGCAGTCGACAAGTTCACCAAATGGATCGAAGCCAAGCCGGTGGCCACGATAACTGCAGAAAAGGCCGTCGAATTCTTTCGGGACATTATCTTCCGTTTCGGCGTGCCCAACAGCATTATCACAGATAACGGCACCCAGTTCACGGGCGAGCTTTTCTTCAATTCTGCGACGACTACAACATCAGCCTTGACTTTGCCGCCGTGGCACACCCGCGCACCAACGGGCAAGTCGAGCGGTCCAATGGTCTGATAATGCAAGGCCTCAAGCCTCGGATCTTCCAGCGACTGAATAAATTCGCAGGCAAGTGGGCAGCCGAGTTACCATCAGTACTTTGGAGCCTACGGACTACGCCCAACCGGTCAACCGGTTATACACCTTTCTTCATGGTCTACGGAGCTGAGGCCATCCTCCCGACTGACCTGGAATACGGTTCCCCACGCGTCCGCGCCTTCAACGAGGCCGAGTCAGAGGAGGCAAGACAAGACGCTCTCGACCAACTCGAAGAAGCACGCGAGGTTGCGCTCCTTCGGTCGGCTAAGTACCAACAGGGCCTACGACGCTATCACAGCCGGCACGTACGCGGCCGCTCGTTCAACGTCGGCGACCTGGTCCTACGCCGAGTCCAGTCCAGCAAAGAGCAGCATAAACTTTCACCGCCATGGGAGGGTCCGTACATAGTCGCTGAGGTGCTACGCCCGGGGGCTTACCGATTGAAGGACGGCGACGGCAACATCTTCACCAACGCATGGAACATCGAACAGCTACGTCGTTTCTACGCTTAAACACTTTATCTGATAACATGGAAACATGAATAAAGAGACCCCTTTCGCTCACTCGAAATAAGTCCCTTTTCCCGACTGACCCGCTACGCCTGTTCGTAGCGGGTACTCGGCAACTACACGGTTTTCCCCGCACTCGTGAAATATTTTAGTACTGTGTATAAAGTCCGGCGTTAACTCTTTGACTCCAATCGCCGGTTTACGCCGCAACCTTACACTACACGGACTGTCACGGACCCGAAATCCACATATGATTAGAGGAACGCGAAGTCGCCAAGGACCGAAGGACTCGTCCGCCCGGTGGCACGGTACCTGCGCCGTACGCACCAAGGTGAGATGATCCGACACCCGCCACAAGCGAGCCGGCCGGAAGCGACCAATCTTCCCCAAACCACATATGGATCCCAGATTCCGGTGAAGAGTCAGAGTTGTTCCCGAATCCTACGACGACAAGCAAGGTCGAGGGAGCCCGGCGATTCTACCCACACCCTAACCTAGCTCGGAAGCTAGTGGGTCGCTCGAAAGCCCGGTAGAATGCCCACACCCTACCTGGCCGGCACTGCATCTCAGCCAGCGGGTCACTCAACCAACACCTGCTCGACTTAGTAGAAAATGGTACGGCCTCGATCCTTCACGGCATACCCATACACTTCATATCATACACACACTGTGCAGGGGCAGCCTGAATTAACAACTCGGATATCATCACAAAGCTCTACAATACGATATTACTAATAACAGTCCACGATGGGACAACATATTACATCAGTCGGTTATATCCGAAAACATATCCGAGTACGGAGAAGTTAAACAACAGCGGAAGCTAAAGAAGTGAGACCCACAGCGGCACCATGACCGCTGACCAAAAGCCACATCTATCCCACGAATCAAACACTACCGAGGAAAACCAAGTTCAAGCATCGTCAAAGTAATCTTCGACCACCGGCTCACCTGCAAGCTCTAGGATTAACCTAGGTGAGTACAAAGTACTCGCAAGACTTAATCGTGCTTGATTAAATGTCCTACACATGCTAGTTTAGCAATAAGTAAATATGATGCTTCTCAGAGTAACAATATACAAAGTAATAACATAGCATCATTAGGATAACGCAAAGGTAGAGTAAATAACCAGTTAAATCTGATAACAACAGGTCATGAACAAATCACCACAAATCCAATTCCTCAAGTTCGAATCCAAGGGGGCAGCCCATACATCCAATTCAATCCGATCCATTTAACAATTCAATCCACGGGGGCAGCCATATATCCAATTCCGAATTGATCCAACAACGATACATTATCAAAATCCAAAGTAATCCGTCAAGACATATTATCGAAATCCGAATTGATCCATCAATCCCATTATGATTTAATCTCTCGGACCGCTACCGACAACTCAACCCCTGCCGATATAATGAGTGCATAACCGCAAGGAGGTAGCGAACCTCCAAGGGGCGTGGAGGCTTATCCCATTACACCTCAGTGTTGGTTCTCGCTAATGACCCCGTGTGATAAGGGATGGTGACACGCTGAAGATATGGTTGGTACGACGACAAAACTTCGAGCTCCTGAGTCGCCTTCATGCTGCAATTAGCACCAACCGTACCCATTGTGCACGCCCTCGGCTCTCACAACTCACTTAACGATTTGGTTGAAGAGCCAGCAGATGTCCTCGACGTGAGACCCATCCTACTGCTATTAGTGTGCTTAATCATCCCATATGACATCCAACCGGAACATACCCATACGACATTCGAACGAAACATCAATACATAAGCACACATAAAAGAGGGCATACACAAGAGTACGGAAAGTAAATGCAACAAGCTCTGCTTGCCTTGATCTGGTTGTTCCTGTTCTTGCGTGGAGTCGTAAGCCGGGTGGTCTTGCTCTTCGGGCTCTGTTGCGATTAACACGACACCGGAAAAGAAACGATAAAAGATGATGAGTTCGGCATGTATGCATGTATGAATGATGGGCTACATGAGACTAGATATGTAGTGGTGTCGAAGAGTCGGAATGATCTACATGGGTTCATATTGGGTATCAGAGCCATGTGATATCTAGAATGCATGCATGGCGATTTAAAAAGCTCCGATGAATTAGGATTGTTACTTCAATGGTGAAACATTGCAAAGGTGTGTAGTAAGTCAATATTAAGTTGGGTTATGCAATAGGAGTTTGAAATACTTGGAATCGTACGAATCGGGGATTAACTCGCAAAGCTAGGGTTTTATTGGGTTGCGACAGGGCAAAACAACAACTCTAAGTATGGTACTGTGCATGTGACAAAAATTAATTTTTGTTTCAGCCAAGTCGTAAGAATCTTCATAAGCTTTTCAACAATACCAAGTTTGCTAAAATCCGAGTTATGAATCACAAGTTATCGCATTTTGAAACTCGACGGAACAAAAGATTAAACCCTAGATAACCTACTGTACAAGTGATAAAAATGAACTTTTGATGCATCCAGGTTGTAGAGATTTTCACCAGCTTTCCAACCATATAAAATTTATGATTTTTGGAATTACGGTGCGAAAGTTATCGTAGTTTGAAGTTTCATCGGAGAAAACCTAACCCTACTCTCGAACCCTAAATGCTAGATCTTCCCGGATAACTCCAAAGCTCTCTCTGTTGCGCGAAGGAATTTGTTACAGCCACCCGAGCGAGGCACATGCTAACAGCTACCGAGACCACGGCCCACTGACAAATGGGGCCCGCCTGGCAGGGCTGACTGGGCAAGGAATACCCAGTCAGCTGCTGACCGAGCGCGGAGGCCCAATCCCGTGGTGCCGGCGTGGCCCCTTTCTCTCCTCTCTCACTTGCTTCTCCCTCTCTCTCTCTCTGAACGGTGGCCGGAGGGGCTTAGGCGGCGGCGCTCTCGCCGGGGGTCACCGGAAAAGGGGTAGGGGCACGGCCGGGCCCGGGGAGAAGGGCAAGATGACCCGGAGCTCACCGCGGTGAGGATGCGCCTACGTGGGGGAGCTAGGAAGTCCGAGGGAGGCCGGCGGCGAGCAGTGGTGGTGGTGGTCTCCGGTTGCCGTCGGGGAGGAGCTCCGGTGGTTGGATCTGCGAAGAAAGAAGAAGGGAGGGGTTAGGGGAGAGGTGCGCGTGGATCGGGAGCTAAAGGATGGAAGGAGAGGAGGACTGGAGCGGCGGCAATGGCTCACCGGAGTGTGGCCGGGGACGAGAACGACGGTGGCGCGTTGGGAGAGGATCTCGGCGCGGGTCTGCAATAGAAAGGGGGAGGGGAAGGTGAGCACGGAGATGAAGCGCGGGAGCAAGAGAATGGGAGGTCGGGCTCACCGCAGCGGAGGAAGGAGCTCGTCGGAGCTGGGACCGGCGCCGGAGAAGGTGGCGGTGGCTTCGGGAGGCGCTCAGGAGAAGAGAGTGATGGGGCTAGGGTTATTTGGGGAGGAGGAAGGGGGAAAAGGGGCTGTCGGAAGGCCCCTTAAATAGGGCGGCGGCATTCAGGCAGCCGGTGGAGCGCCGCCCAGCTCACCCAACCGGCGGCGACGACGTGGGGAAGACGCCCTGGCGGGTGGGCCCCGGGCGTCGGGCGGAGAGAGGAGGGAGGCTGACGGCTGGGCCCCACGTGACAGGGGTGGGGGAGGAAACGGGCTGCGGCGCCGATGGCTTAGCGGGCCGGTCTGGGCCGCTCGCATGGGCTGGGGGTCCGGTTTGTTTAGGGTTTTGTTTTTATTTTTTTCTTTTTATTTAACCAGTGTCGCTCCTTCTGTCATTTTATGTTCCAAATGATGTCCAAACATTATGAAATTTTTACAGGGTCTTCCAAGCATTATGTGGGACCTACTGTAGAGTTTTTGGAATGATTTGGACACTATTTGGTCTAGATTTGAATGTAATTTCAAATGTGGCTCAATAATAGGTTTGAACTATAGCTAGGGTTTAAATTCATCCAAAATTTCTGAAAATTTGTATGGGGCTATACTTTGCCTAACCATGGGTATGTGCAAAGTTTGAGAGCTCTTCACCCGAAAGATTATCCTTTATTCCTTAATTACATTTTAATCCTGAGTTGCAATCCGAACCCTAAACCCTAACGGCACGAGGGGGTCTCCGGGCCCAAACCCTAGGGAAGGACAAGAGGGATGATGTTCCGCCCTCCCACATGCTGATTCCAGTTTGAAACTTTGAAAGTTTTGAATAAGTTGATTGGTGTTTGTATAAATATCTACCGAGGATGAGATATTAACATATTCTATAAAGTAAAGTTGATATACAACTAAGTTTAAATAAGGTGTGGGTGATGATAATGCCATGTATGCATGAATGCAGAGCAAATACCTATTTATCGTAAAGTGGGTATTAGAGGGACACACGCCCATGGCTAATCCCTACGCAAAGGAGGCTACAACGGGTTGGCGAAGAGCAGAAATGAACGAGCAAACATACACAGGAACAAAGTCTTTTCATGGCTAAAATAAATTTACTTGCTAATCGAGTAGTTTATACATAAGTCGCTCGGCATCCCCGAGTGCATGCATAAGTCACTCGGCATCCCCGAGTGCATGCAAAAATCACTCGGCGTCCCCGAGTTCTTACAAAAATCACTCGGGATTCCCGAGTCCTTACAAAAAATAAATCGGCGTTGCCGAGCTGTTCACAGCTACTATTATTTTTTACAGGCCCGTGCGATCCATAAGGGAGTCTGCCGTGGACTCAACGATCCTCATCATCTCCGAAATGTCTTCGTCCGGTACGTCGACAACATACCCCTCCCCGATCACCTGCATGTCCAGCAGTGGATAGTGAGACCGTGCCACCGCCAGAACCATGGTGGCCCCCGTCCGCGCAGCCTCCGACTCTATCTTCTTCAGCTGGTCAGGCGCTTGCGTCAAGCGCTCCGCGACTCCCTCTATGGAATCCGGGGCCGGTTCCTCTAACCAGATGGCGCCGCACGCTACCCGTCCCGCCGTCAGCAATGATTCGGTCATTCCACCGGCCTTCTCGAGGCGCGCTTTAAACTCTACAAGGAAAAAATTCAACGGTGAGCAAAAAGACCGGCAGGCCCTGACCAGTTACAAGCCCGAGTCACAAAAAAACTCACCAGCCTCGGCCCTCGGCGGCTCCCCTCTTCGCCGCTTCGGCAGCCGCCATCGAGTCGGCGGTCCTCTTGGACATCGCCTCGGTCATCTTCTGAGCATCGTGCAAACCGCTGTCCAGCATGTTTGCCCTGCCCTCAAGTTGCTCCCCGCGGGCTTTCTCAGCCGAGAGCATCTCCTGGAGCTTGCTGGCTTGGCCCTTGGCGGCGTCGAGCTCCTGGGCGCGGGCCTTCACCGCCTCGAGCTCCGCCCTAAGCTTCGCGGCCTCGTCTTCAGCGGCTGCAAAGGATAGCGTGTCAGTAAGGGAAAAGGTGACAAGGGGCGACAAACTCCACTCGGATCCCTCACCTTTGGTTCGGGCGATTTCCTGCGAAAGGCCCGCCTGCAGAGCGGTAATTTCCACCCCGTGCTTGCGGGCCATATCCTCCGCCACCTGTCGGCTCGTAGCCAGCTTATCCCACTCGACCTTCCGCAGGTCGAGTCAGTCAAGGACCGGCAGCCGGTCCTGAAGGAAGGCGGTCTTGTGTTGTGACTGCTGATTCAGACTCTGCAAAAAGAAGACGAAAAAGTAAGGCCACCCGGGAAGGTTATCAAGACCCTCCACTCGGTCCCAAGGACCTAGTGGAGGCTCGGGGGCTACACCCTCTGGGTGCACTGTTCGTGCACCCAAAGTCAAACCTACAAAAGAATGCAAAATAAACCCTCCGCCCGACTATCCTAGTCGAACGCAGGCTCGGGGGCTACACCTTCTAGGTGCACTGTTCGTGCACCTAGAGTGAAAACTACAAAAATGCTAAGGGCCCTCCACCCGACTACCTTAGTCGGGCAGAGGCCCGGGGGCTACTCCCTATGGATACACTCCTCGAAAGCAAGGATGACTCACCTACATCAACGGGCGCAACCTGCCGTTCAGCAGGTTGGCTCCCTCCTTCACCATCTTTAGCAAGGTTGGGAGCATCTCGCCGAGCTGAGCCGCGACGTCCGTCGCGTCATTCCATTCCTTCTCCTCCTGGACGTCGTCGATCTCCCGGATCGTCATAGCCGGCCGCCACGGGACCGATTGCCGGACCCAAAGCGGTCGGAGCGCCAGCTCGGAGCACGGCTAGGGAGGCGGAGTAGCGCTGAACTCCTCCATCGGCCGGGGCAAGTCGAGATTGCCCCCACGGTCCTACGGGGCGGCCCCAGCCGACTCGGGACCCGCTTCTCCCGCCGCCTCCGAGCCCCGACCGGCGTCCGCAGGCGCGCCCTGAGTCGACGCTCCGGCGGGGGGCTCCTCCCCCCGAGGAGCGGCAGGTGAGGCGAGCTGCGCGCTGGGTCGCTCGGGGGACGGTCGGGGAGGTGAGGACGAGGACACATGTGGAGGCGACGAGGGCCGGGCGTCCGACCTCAGCGGATCCCCGCCTCGGCTGGACCCCGGGGCGCTCGGGGGAGCCTTTGGGATGTCCCCCGCCCTCTGCGTCCTACAGAAAGAAAGTTGAACCCATCAGCCTTCGAAAAACACAAATGAACAAGCAGTCGCCGAGACACTTACTTGGCCGATCGAGGGACGGGAATGCGCTTCTAGGCCCCGAGGCTCGCCGCCCAGACGCGGCAGCGGCCCGGGGCCGCCGAGGTTCCCGACCCACCTTGTGCCCCGAAGGTGGTGTCAGCATCTCTCTTCTCCCCCCGACTGGGGGGGAACGTCATCTTCTGCCACCCGAGGAGTTTCACTCGAGGCGGTAGCCGGCGCCACCGGGTCGGGGCCAGCGGAGGAGCCGTCCTGCTCCGCCGGGGGAGTCCCCGTGGCGGGCGGAGCTGCCGAGTCAGGATGGGGGGCGGAGGCACCCTGCCCTAATGAAGCGGTGCCCGCCACGGCGGGTGTCGGACCGGCGGCGGAGCCGCCCTTTCCCCTCGGGGTAGGACCCGTCGGCGCCTTCATCTCTTGACGCGGAGGGGGGCATCTTCGTCATCCTCGTCCTCCTCCGGGGCCGGCGCGCTCGGCAGGGGGGATGGGGAGCCGCGGGGGCTAGCGCCTTCCCCTTAGTAGGTCCGGCCCTTCGAGGACCCGGCGCCCTTTGAAGAGCCGGCGCTGGAAGAAGATGCCCTGGCCGCTCCCTGCGGTGGCGGCCCCACCGCTCGGGACGTCGGCGTATCACGGCTGGTTCCGTACCTCATCCTCCGGGAGGGGAGCGTTGGAACAGAAGCCGAACAAAACCTGCAAAGGCACAAAGACAAACCCCGAGTGAGACTCGGTGAAGAATTAAGGAAAAAAGGGCAAGGAATCACTTACTCACCTGACTCGGTGGGTTCGCCCAGCTGAAGGGCGGCCGCCGCCTGGAGAATTCTAGGCTCGTCCCCTGAGCCAGGAGCTTCTCGAGCCGGCTCTGGACCTCGCCCTCCGTGAGCCCTTTGGCAGACTCCCGGGTCGCGTCATCTTCGCCGGTGTACTCGAACATGGGGTGCGCCCGAAGCTTCGCAGGCTGCACCCGCCACCGGATGAAGGTCGCAACGACGACCATCCCGGTGACTCCGGCCTTCATCGCCTCGGTGAGCTGCGCCATTAGGACGGTGACGCTGTCCTGCTCCCTGTCGAGTGGGGGATCCGACCAGCTCGGCTTGACTTCTGGTGGATGGCCCGAGAAGGCTAGCAGCGACAGGTCGGGGTTGGCGCAGTAGAACCAGTTGGCATGCCAGCCCTTGTTCGAGGACTGCATTGGCGGGGCCGGATAGCTCTTCGCCGCCCCGGACCTCAGCTGGAACCCGGCGCCTCCCACTACAGCCGGGTTGTCTCTGCTCGGCTACGGCTTCACCATGAACAGGTGCTTCCACAGGGCAAAGTGCGGCCGGATGCCGAGGTAGCACTTGCATAATGTGATGAAGCACGCAACGTGGAGCATACTGTTGGGGTTGAGGTTGTGGAGCTCCAGCCCGTAGAAGTAAAGCAACCCCCGCATAAATGGGTGGATCGGCACCGAGAACCCCCGCTCGAAGAAGGAGCTGTGGACGACCAGCTCGCCGGTGTTCAGGGTAGGAATGGTCTTCCTCGTGGTGGTGCGCCACTCGACCAGCTCCTTTGGCGGTAGCAGCCCCAGCCGCACGAGGATTTCCAGCCACGCCTCCGTCACCGTCGATTTCATCCACGGGGCCATCGGATCGGCGAGCGAGTCCCCTTCACTCAGCAGCTTCCACACCAAAGCGTCTTCTTCGGCTTTGGTCGGATCAGCTTCCCAATGTGGGGCTTGCATCCGAGGTGGCCGGAGTGAGAGTTAGGGTTTTGGGTGGAGCGGCGTGCACGAGCTGATTTGGGCGAGGAGAAGGCGAAGGGTTGGGGCGCAAGAGGAAGGAGAATGCGTGTGGATGCATGGGTCGATCCCGCAATCTCTTCGGAATATAAAGGGACGGATCGAGCGGTTCGGTTTCCTCACGTCCGCACGCACCCGGATTCACCACGCCCACGATGCGCCCTTTCGGATTCCACTACGCGCCCACGACTTAACGGCGCCGCGATTTGTGCACTTTAATGAAAGGGGATCTGACGGTTGGTCTTCTAGGGTTAATAACCGATCGGAATATACCTCTACAGATAGCAACCGAAGCATGTTTCCCACAAACCATCAGCCGGTTACCGGCTGAATCGGAACCGGGCGCTATGGTTGTGAAGGGTATCAGTGGCTGGCCTCAAGCAGGAATGCAGTCACCTGAGTACACCCGAGTGAAGGGCAGTAATGGCGTGCCTTCCATAGGCCACGAGTCGGATGCCGAGCAACTCGGAGCTACCGGATTCTCCGCCCAGACCTACCGAGCATGCAAGCCTCGAGGCTCCGGGGTCCAGAATTTCTGGATCTAGTGGAATGACCCGGTGTAAGGCTTCGTCACTCGGGAACCTATGCGCCATGGCTTGTTTTCTCTGGTTTTGACGTGAATTTCGGAGGCATTCCTTCAGGGGACACTAGCTGGCCTTAATCCACTCAGGAAGGCCGGATGCTACTCTCGGAAATCCAGTCGGGATTCATGGCACGCCCCACGCTGGGCTATCAGCCGGTCTCTGTCCATAAGGATGGATCGGGTGCCACCAGAGCTTACCCATTATTAGCTCACCCGCCGTAATATTTCTGCCTTACAGGTGAATGTTACTCGGCTTCTACTGTCTTTTCCACAGGAGTTCTGACAGTCCTTCGCAATCTCCTTGCAAGCAGAAGTCACTCGGAAAGCTTGACCGGAAGAGAAGACCGACAACAGCAAGATCGTGAAGGACACGGGGGCTACTAATGATGACATGGCATCCGGGTATCGTCAGGGAGGACGAATCCGGCCCTCTGGCCACAGGGTGGGCAAGGCCGACTACTCGGAGTCCGACTTCTACACGGGGGCGCCTCATTAGCGTGGAGTACAAGACACGGATTGATATTTGCCCGGCATACCCAGATTCTGTTGTAACTAATTAGTTAACCAATCTGTTACCCGATCTGGACTCTTGTAACCCTACCCAGGTCACCTATATAAGGCCCGGTAGGGGATCTCCGATCGGTAAGATTTTAGTCATAGACAATCTCCATTGTTTTCTAGTTCAAGCAACCTTGAGATCAATCCTCGAGGGCTTGCGGCACTCGGGATTCAAGCTATACTAGCCACCGAACACAGGACGTAGGGCATTACCTCTCTGTTAGGGCCTAAACCTGTCTAAATCCTGTCTCCCGTGTGCACCCATCCTAATTTGCTGTGCTCATGCTGCCCCGTATTCAGTATTGCTGGAATAATACTCCGACAATACTGTTGCCACGTAGGATTAGTGAGCCACCGGTGTCAGCCACTGGTGACACAGCCAACCACTCCGCCCAACTATAACAGCTCGGGCAGACCGACACCTGTGTCACTGGTGGCACACATAGGTGAACCCTTAACTGACGCAGCCTAGCTACTCAGCCCGGTCTTGGCACATGACATGCCCTCAGCATACAACACTCTCTGAAACCTATAAGGAGAGAATCTTCGACAGCCCTCTGATTCACCAGACCAGCTATCGCAGTGCAGTTCCCTTAGCATTTACAAGCTCTCCCTGGTCCAGAGAAGTACCTGAGTCTTAGAGCACTAGACCACCTATGACACACTGTGTCACACCGGTGACTCTAGTGTAATACCCAAATTAGACAATCAAGGTTTTCGACTTGCATTCATGCATACATGGCATTCGTCACTCTTTATAAACATCCGCACACCCACACCTTATTAAAACTGAAATACTATATGATAACACTTTATTGAATATGTACATATCTCATCCTCGATGGATAAAATTGCAAACACCAATCAATTTATTCGAAGTATCGAATAATGATGTTAACTCTAGTCGGAGGTTGGATCCACGATTCCCTCTCAAGAAGCCACTAGGTTAACTTCCCCCTCTTCTCCCCGAAACTTTCACCCAAGTCAATTGAGATCCTTAACTCACTTTAGGGTTGAAACCCAAGTTGGACACGAGGGTAAAACTGGTACCACCCAAACAAGTATTGCCCCCGAGGGTGAACCCTTCCCCAAAACCCTATACTTAGCCTCGATAATACAAACCCTAAAAGTGTCGAGAGTTAGGGTTAAGTGAAAAGGGGCAGCTTCTCGAGGGTGCAAGATTCCAAGATGCATAGTTAGCTTTCAGGGTAGGAACCCTAGTCCGTTATCAATTTACAGAAACCTTGAAAATAATTAAAGTTAAACTATAGTCTAAGTCCAATATGAAGCCCTAATTCAAAATTGAATTCAAAACCTAAACCAAACAGTGTCTAATCAACCCCAAACTCCTACAGTATGTTCCTATTAATGTTTTGAGCATCCTCCTAAAATTTCAGAATTTTTGGGACTGATTTGAAACATAAAATAACGCAAGAAGTGTCCCTGTTATAAAGGAAAAGAAAAATAAAAAGAAAAGCCTGCAAAGCGGTCGGGCCAACCCTACTGGGCCGTGCCCGAGCCGGCCCACTCCATCCCGCCGCAGCTCCCCTCACCCCGCCTGCCACTGGGCCCCACATGGCAGCCTCCTCCTCTCACACCGTTGCCCAGGGTCCCGCCTGCCAGCTCCCATCGCCCACGTCTCCGCCTCCGGTTAGCCGCCGTGGGCGGTGCCCCCTCCGACAGCCATCGTCCCGACAGCGGCCGCCCTATTTAAGGTGCTGTCCGGACCGGCGCCCTCCTCCCGTCCTCCCCCACCTCGCAAAACCCTAGCCCCCTTTCTTCTGTGCTTCTCTCGCCCGAGCTCCCCGTGGTTGCGGTCATCTTCCCGGCGAGCCTCCACCCAACTCCGGCGAGCAATTCCCAGCATCTGGTGAGCCCGGCCTCCCCATTTTCTTCCCGGACCAACCCCCTTCTTCCCTACCTCACTCTCCTCCCCACCTCAGTGTAGATCTACGCCCGGGAGCTCGCCACCGACGGTCACCGAAGGTTCCCTCCGCCGCTTGCCGCCGTCCAGCTCCTTCCCGGCCTCCATCCGCCTCTCCAGCAACCGAAGCTTCACTTGGGTGAGCCCCCGGAGCTTTTCCACCATTTTCCGAGTTCCACCGAGCTCTGGGACCCCTTCCGACGAGCTCTCCGGTGAGGCTCCGCCGTCGGAGCGGTGCTTCCGGCCGGAACCGAGAGAGGAGAAGAGAGGAAGTGAGAGAGAGGAGGGGTTGATCACGTGGCAGCGCGCGGTTGGCTGAGCAGCTCGTGTCCGACTGACGTGTGGGTCCCGAGCGAGCTGAGCTGGCTTATGAGGGTGGGTTATGGGGTGCGTTTTTGCGGGTGGGTTTAGTGATTAGGTCCAGTAGAGCTGAGAGAGAGAAGGGTTGGTTTCGGGTGCGTGTAGTGTTTGGGGTTTTGAGTTTTAGGGCAGATTTTGCTCCAAAGATCAATTGACCATAACTTTTGAACCACAAGTCCAAATTTGAAAATTTTTATATATTTGAAAACCTTATGAGATTCTCTACAATATGGCTGAAACAAAAATTAATTTTGAATACATGCACTAGAAGATATCTAGGGTAGATGTTTAGCTACCGTCGAGGGTCGATAAACCCTAGTTTTTCAACCCTAGCTCCGATTTCGACGATCTTTACATTTCTGGAACCCTTGCGAGATATCCTACGACATGGTACCATTAGAGTTCCAGTAGGGTTACATGCACGACAAGTTTCACATGTTAGCCCCATTTTACCGTCGTACCCCGTTAAACCCTAACCCGATAGTGCATAACTATTTATTCGTGACTCCGATTGGAATGATTCCAAGTGCGTTAGTTAACTAGTTCAAAATGCTTCTACATCATGCATATTTATGCCCATAGTACTCCAACATGAATAAACACCCTTAAAACCCTAATTCGCAGTTGCGCGAATCTTGCCATGCATGTAGTTTAGGACAATCACTTAAAACCTAACATCAGCGTATTGCTTAGGAAACCATCCCTTGAATCAACACTCATGCATACATGCTGGATTCATTGATTGCATTGTGGCTTATCTGCGATATTCCATTTGCTTGCACTAGAATACGACGAAGGAGACCTCCAGGCTCACGAGCAGACGCAAGAACAGGAACAAACCGAATCAGGCAAGCAGAGCTTGTTGCACTTTACCTTCCGTACTCTCGTGTATGCCCTATTATATGTGCTATGTGTATGATTGTTATCGTTGAATCGTTGCAAGGTGCGTACACTAGCATGTGTAGGATGTGTCTTACGTCGAGAACATCTTATAGCTCTTCAACTAAATTGTTAAGTGAGTTGGGAGAGCCGAGGGCGTGCACAATGGGTACGGTTGGTGTGAATTGATGCATGACGGCGACCCAGGTGTATGAAGGTTTTGTCGCCATAACCAACCCTATTTTCCAGAGTGTCACCATCCCTTATCACACGTGGACGCTAGCGAGAACCAACACTGAGGATAGTTGGGGGTAGGCATGCACTTTGTGAGGCTCGCTACCTCCAAACTGTTATGCACTCACTATGCCTGCAGGGGTTGGGTTGTCGGTAGTGGTTCGAGAGATTAAAATGAATCTTGAGGATTGGGTTAATTTGGATTGGAGTTAGGGGCTGCCCTAATCGAATTGGATGAGGTTTGATGGTTTGATTTGGATTGAACTCACGGGTTGCCCAAATGGATTTGGATTCGATAACTTGATCTCGTGGTAAATTAGCTGTGATATGTTGTGTCCTGAGTTAAGCTGTTATTTAATCTGTCGTTACTACACCTTATTATGTTATGTTCTTAAGTTGTATATTGTTACTCTGAGAAGCATTCATGTTTAATTGTGTTATACTAGTATGAGTAGGACATTTAATCAAGCACGAATAAGTCTTGCGAGTACGTTTGTACTCACCCAGGTCACTCCTGGAGCTTGCAGGTGAGCCGGTGGTTGAGGATTATTTCGATGACGCCTGAATTTGTTGCTTTCTCGATCAGTTAGTCGGTCTATGGGATAGGCTGTAGCTTTTGTTCAGTGGCCTCTATGCCGCTGTGGGTCTAATCACTTTACTTCCGCTGTTGTTAAACTTCTCCGTACTCGGATATGCTTTCGGAATTACCGTCTGATGTAATATATCGTCCCATCGGGGACTGTTATTAGTAATTTCGTAATATAGTGCTTTGTGATGATATCCGAGTTGTTAACCCAGGCTGCCCTTACGCAATGCGTGTATGATATGAAGCGTTTCGGGTATGCCGTGAAGAGTCGAAGCCGTACCTTGTTCTACTAAGTCGAGCAGGTGTTGGTTGAGTGACCCGCTGGCTGAGATGCTGTGCCGGCCAGGCAGGGTGTGGGCGTTCTACCGGGCTTTCGAGCGACCCACTAGCCTCCGGGCTAGGTTAGGGTGTGGGTAGAACTGCCGGGCTCCTCCGACCTTGTTTGTCGTGGTAGGACTCGGGAACGACTCTGACCCTTCACCGGATTACGGAATCGTATGTGGTTTTGGGAAACTTGGTCGCTTCCGGCCGGCTCGCACGTGGCGGGTGTCGGATCGTTCTACCTTGGTGCGTACGGCGCAGGTACCGTGCCACCGGGCGGACGAGTCCTTCGGTCCTTGGCGACTTCGCGTTCCCCTAACCATATGCTATTCCGGGTCCCTGACAGCTTGGTATCAGAGCCGAACTGACCGTAGGAAACCAATTGCAGGTGGTCGTTAGATAGGAGCTCCCGCTGCGCCTCGCTGATCGGTGCCACGCAGATCTGTGCCTCGCCACTTGGCCAGCAAAACTATTTACAAAGTTAAAACCTATGTTTAAAACTAATAAGTAGATTGCTGTTTATTCCTTAGCCTCATCGCTCTTAGTTCTGATTCTCTTCTCTATTGCATTTGTTTCCTTGTGTGGCTGACCCTAACTTATCCTTGTCATCTTAGATGGAATTTCCTCAGCTGGTGCACGCTACCCATGCCTTGGATGTCGACGGGTTTCCGGAGGTGTTGTTGTACATGCTTCGGGAACTCGGATTCCCCTATCTTCCGGAGTATCTTGTGCATAGAGCCGACCTAGGGTTTGGCATGTACGAGTATCGAGCGCGCGTGTTCGTTCACTCACGTGCGCAAGACCCTCCCCACCAGCCATGCCTCTTCGATGGCTATGGAGCAGAATTGGAGTCCGCGGTCCAAGACGCAGCTTATTCAGCTATGTGCCATCTTCGGCATGAGCTTCCGGGTCTCGTTGGAGGCCCCTTCACCTACTTTCCATCACGGACTCCCATGGAGGATGTGGCGCCATCTGAAGACTTCACCCAGGAGAGTAACGGGGCACTAGCCCATTTGGGCCGCCTCACCCGATCCCTGGATATGGCGTATCGTGCCCGCGGATTCGAAATGAGACGGTATCGTCATCGCCTCATCACCTCTCTTGAACTCGCTCATCACCAACGGAGGGATTTCGCCGCACCCCCTCACTTTTGGACCGGTGAGGGCAACTACTCAGTCTATGAAAGAGGCCCGTGGGAGTACCACTATCCGTCGGTGGGCGGAATGGAGATTCGTTTCCCACCAAATTCGTTGCGTCCACAAATGTCGGTGGGCAGCATTCGTCGTGTTCCTTCTGTGATTCCTCAATTTGGACACAGCATTTCCTTGTTTCATTCCATGGTTCCCCTCCCTACTGAGTTGGAAGTTTATGAGATCAATCGCCGTAGTGAAGGAGCTCCATACAGTCCTTAGTGTGATTGTATTGTGGAATGTAAGGTGAATCCATAATGTTAGGACTTAGGCCATCTTTTGGGAAAATTGTAATCGAGTATTTAGGGCTGCAATTTTGGAACATTACCCGTTTATTTCACTAAAAGAGTGATCTAAACCGCAGCTTTCCTATGAACCTCTTGATCATATTAATGCGTTCATGTGTTAGCGTCCATTTGCCTTGCAATTGTTTTGTGCTCCATTTTTCTTGAGGAAAGGCATATGAAATGATGTGCCTTATCTTCAATTACCGTACTATACCCTGCTGGAAACATCCTTAGTTTCCTAGGTTTCCCCACTCCAATTATCTCACTCGGTATCCTCTGATTCGGTGCAACAGTATGGCCAAGAAAAACCGTGGAGCCAACCGTGATCGTCGCCAGGGTGGTGAAGACGAGATGTCACCCCCACCTCAGCAAACCAATCTTACGGATTTAATTGTCGCCCAGAACCAAATCATTCAGCAACTTGTCCGCAACCACACCGAGATTTCTATGGTTATGATGCGCAACCCTCAGTATCCTGTGAACCAGGCGATCATCGAACAAGCAAAAGAGCCAGTCCCCAACAAGTCTCGCAAGCGCAAGAGCGAGATAGTCGAGTCTGCCGGAAGTAGCTCGCAAAGGTCGCGATCCCCCGTGGATTGGAGCAAGATTAAATGCTACAATTGCGGGAAGGTAGGACATTTCGCCAACCGCTGTTTCTCCTTGCGCACCGGGAATATTTTCGCTCCTAAGACACCACAAGATGATGTTCCTCGCCTTCAGCAACAGGAGCATCCACCCCTTCCCCAGAATGAACCACCGCGAGCCTTATTTGATCAAAGCCAGATTCACTGTTGCAACTGTGCAAAGATGGGACAATTCGCCGATGGTAGTTCCCTTCCGCGCACGGGGTCCGTTTTTGCTCCTGAGGCGCTGCAAGGTTGTGCTCCTCTTTCTCAGCAACAAGAACATCAGCCTCATCCCCAGCCCAAACAGCCACAACCCGTCAAGGACTTGAGTAAGGTGTCGTGCCAACACTGCGGAAAAAATGGGGCATCGTACAAAGCGTTGCCGTCTTCTGCGAATAGGACATCTTCTTGCCTTTAAATTACGGCGAGAACAAGCAAGCACAGGCCTCCAAGAGCAGGATGTACCAAAGGAAGTATTGGGTACGCCTCTCCTTAATTGAACTCCTGCTGCCATTCTTTTCGATTTTTGGAGTATTCCACTCTATATATCCAGTATGTTGCACAGAATAGCCATATTCCAGCATTAGCATTGCATTATCCCCGATTTGGTACCCTCAACCGAATAGGAGCTTAGCTCAAGCTGAAAGACGCACCGTTCCCTTTTTAACCGTTAAATTTCTACACGTGCTTGGAAGATCTAGAATTGCCTTTGTGCATGTCGTATATATACCTGTTCAGTGAATCATCTGGCGTATAGGCGTCTGTACTCGGTACCCCAGAATGCTTTCGTGCTCACCTAGAACCAATACGAAGTCTGGCCAACTCCTCGTTGTTGGCACTACGTGTAGTACGAGACCATTCTCAGGCCCCGACAATTCTAGATTGACTGTCTTGCTTGGCACAATATCTTTGGAGGCAATTCCAAGAAAAGGTGCATGCCACGTTAGCCATGCACAACGAACCTTTCCTCAATCCAGTTCCTTCCTCCTCTACTGTTATACGTACACCTTGGTACAGCTTGGTATCATTAAGCACCTTCTCCTCTCCGCACCTTACGTGACCTAAGTGCACCCACACTAAATTTTTAAGAAGATTTCTCGTATAAGGTTAACCATATCCACCTCTTTCCACGTTCCCCTACCACGTAAATTCCCTATCCCTAGATAGTCCACTCGTTTAATGGTCAACCCTATGAATCACGTCCTCGCCGTTCCAAGTCTGAACCGGCACACAAAGACCCTTAAGCATACTGTCCAATGGACTCTGCCATCTCCTAATCCTCCCCACCCAGTTAATTACAAGAACCTTCTCTTCTTGTTTTTACTGAGAAAAATACAACAAAGATCCTAGAGAATCTAGCTTAACAGCCAAATTAAGAATAGTCGCATCATAATTCACCCTAAGCCCCGTACGACGAGTGGTGTAGAAAAGACAAAGGCAAACCCCGAAACAGGACAACCTGGAAGAATCGAGCACCCTTCATGTAGTGAAGTAGACTATGAAACTTGGAAAGGCTTCCAGATGTCTCAATCCCACGCCTGATCCTTCTTTCCAAGTAATCATAAACTGATACTTCAATTGCTTCAAGGTTACTACCCTCACTATCGTCTTCAACCTTGTTGGAGCACAGATAGCCGATCGTCATGACCCCTCTCACTCAAACCAACGATCTTGAATTCTGGATTTGCAGGACTGTCAAGGTCCTCGCACCCCTCTTCCCCAGAATACGGTTATTGAAAATAATAACTTGATCTGGTTTCCTCTTTCCAGAACTGGTGTAGAAGTCAAATAGTGAGCAGCTTGGTATCAGTATTCTTAATGGACCCAAACCGAGCGGATAGATCACCAAGTCAAGCTAGGTATCCAACAGATTTCAAGTCTGTCTCCTTAATCACTTGAACATATCGAAGCTTAGTATCCAGCAGAAATGTCGTAATCCTCCTCGACCCCCACGATGGAAGAACTACAAGAAGGTCTCCTCACAGAATGGAGCAATCACACCCACACTGAAGCTAAGTAGGAGTAAGAAGATTAGCTCAAGGTCGAGCTCCCATCCCTGTTTGTCGAACGTTAGAGATCTCGGGTCGAGATCTTTTTAAGGGGGGTAGGTTTTGTAATACCCAAATTAGACAATCAAGGTTTTCGACTTGCATTCATGCATACATGGCATTCGTCACTCTTTATAAACATCCGCACACCCACACCTTATTAAAACTGAAATACTATATGATAACACTTTATTGAATATGTACATATCTCATCCTCGATGGATAAAATTGCAAACACCAATCAATTTATTCGAAGTATCGAATAATGATGTTAACTCTAGTCGGAGGTTGGATCCACGATTCCCTCTCAAGAAGCCACTAGGTTAACTTCCCCCTCTTCTCCCCGAAACTTTCACCCAAGTCAATTGAGATCCTTAACTCACTTTAGGGTTGAAACCCAAGTTGGACACGAGGGTAAAACTGGTACCACCCAAACAAGTATTGCCCCCGAGGGTGAACCCTTCCCCAAAACCCTATACTTAGCCTCGATAATACAAACCCTAAAAGTGTCGAGAGTTAGGGTTAAGTGAAAAGGGGCAGCTTCTCGAGGGTGCAAGATTCCAAGATGCATAGTTAGCTTTCAGGGTAGGAACCCTAGTCCGTTATCAATTTACAGAAACCTTGAAAATAATTAAAGTTAAACTATAGTCTAAGTCCAATATGAAGCCCTAATTCAAAATTGAATTCAAAACCTAAACCAAACAGTGTCTAATCAACCCCAAACTCCTACAGTATGTTTCCTATTAATGTTTTGAGCATCCTCCTAAAATTTCAGAATTTTTGGGACTGATTTGAAACATAAAATAACGCAAGAAGTGTCCCTGTTATAAAGGAAAAGAAAAATAAAAAGAAAAGCCTGCAAAGCGGTCGGGCCAACCCTACTGGGCCGTGCCCGAGCCGGCCCACTCCATCCCGCCGCAGCTCCCCTCACCCCGCCTGCCACTGGGCCCCACATGGCAGCCTCCTCCTCTCACACCGTTGCCCAGGGTCCCGCCTGCCAGCTCCCATCGCCCACGTCTCCGCCTCCGGTTAGCCGCCGTGGGCGGTGCCCCCTCCGACAGCCATCGTCCCGACAGCGGCCGCCCTATTTAAGGTGCTGTCCGGACCGGCGCCCTCCTCCCGTCCTCCCCCACCTCGCAAAACCCTAGCCCCCTTTCTTCTGTGCTTCTCTCGCCCGAGCTCCCCGTGGTTGCGGTCATCTTCCCGGCGAGCCTCCACCCAACTCCGGCGAGCAATTCCCAGCATCTGGTGAGCCCGGCCTCCCCATTTTCTTCCCGGGACCAACCCCCTTCTTCCCTACCTCACTCTCCTCCCCACCTCAGTGTAGATCTACGCCCGGGAGCTCGCCACCGACGGTCACCGAAGGTTCCCTCCGCCGCTTGCCGCCGTCCAGCTCCTTCCCGGCCTCCATCCGCCTCTCCAGCAACCGAAGCTTCACTTGGGTGAGCCCCCGGAGCTTTTCCACCATTTTCCGAGTTCCACCGAGCTCTGGGACCCCTTCCGACGAGCTCTCCGGTGAGGCTCCGCCGTCGGAGCGGTGCTTCCGGCCGGAACCGAGAGAGGAGAAGAGAGGAAGTGAGAGAGAGGAGGGGTTGATCACGTGGCAGCGCGCGGTTGGCTGAGCAGCTCGTGTCCGACTGACGTGTGGGTCCCGAGCGAGCTGAGCTGGCTTATGAGGGTGGGTTATGGGGTGCGTTTTCGCGGGTGGGTTTAGTGATTAGGTCCAGTAGAGCTGAGAGAGAGAGGGTTGGTTTCGGGTGCGTGTAGTGTTTGGGGTTTTGAGTTTTAGGGCAGATTTTGCTCCAAAGATCAATTGACCATAACTTTTGAACCACAAGTCCAAATTTGAAAATTTTTATATATTTGAAAACCTTATGAGATTCTCTACAATATGGCTGAAACAAAAATTAATTTTGAATACATGCACTAGAAGATATCTAGGGTAGATGTTTAGCTACCGTCGAGGGTCGATAAACCCTAGTTTTTCAACCCTAGCTCCGATTTCGACGATCTTTACATTTCTGGAACCCTTGCGAGATATCCTACGACATGGTACCATTAGAGTTCCAGTAGGGTTACATGCACGACAAGTTTCACATGTTAGCCCCATTTTACCGTCGTACCCCGTTAAACCCTAACCCGATAGTGCATAACTATTTATTCGTGACTCCGATTGGAATGATTCCAAGTGCGTTAGTTAACTAGTTCAAAATGCTTCTACATCATGCATATTTATGCCCATAGTACTCCAACATGAATAAACACCCTTAAAACCCTAATTCGCAGTTGCGCGAATCTTGCCATGCATGTAGTTTAGGACAATCACTTAAAACCTAACATCAGCTTATTGCTTAGGAAACCATCCCTTGAATCAACACTCATGCATACATGCTGGATTCATTGATTGCATTGTGGCTTATCTGCGATATTCCATTTGCTTGCACTAGAATACGACGAAGGAGACCTCCAGGCTCACGAGCAGACGCAAGAACAGGAACAAACCGAATCAGGCAAGCAGAGCTTGTTGCACTTTACCTTCCGTACTCTCGTGTATGCCCTATTATATGTGCTATGTGTATGATTGTTATCGTTGAATCGTTGCAAGGTGCGTACACTAGCATGTGTAGGATGTGTCTTACGTCGAGAACATCTTATAGCTCTTCAACTAAATTGTTAAGTGAGTTGGGAGAGCCGAGGGCGTGCACAATGGGTACGGTTGGTGTGAATTGATGCATGACGGCGACCCAGGTGTATGAAGGTTTTGTCGCCATACCAACCCTATTTTCCAGAGTGTCACCATCCCTTATCACACGTGGACGCTAGCGAGAACCAACACTGAGGATAGTTGGGGGTAGGCATGCACTTTGTGAGGCTCGCTACCTCCAAACTGTTATGCACTCACTATGCCTGCAGGGGTTGGGTTGTCGGTAGTGGTTCGAGAGATTAAAATGAATCTTGAGGATTGGGTTAATTTGGATTGGAGTTAGGGGCTGCCCTAATCGAATTGGATGAGGTTTGATGGTTTGATTTGGATTGAACTCACGGGTTGCCCAAATGGATTTGGATTCGATAACTTGATCTCGTGGTAAATTAGCTGTGATATGTTGTGTCCTGAGTTAAGCTGTTATTTAATCTGTCGTTACTACACCTTATTAATGTTATGTTCTTAAGTTGTATATTGTTACTCTGAGAAGCATTCATGTTTAATTGTGTTATACTAGTATGAGTAGGACATTTAATCAAGCACGAATAAGTCTTGCGAGTACGTTTGTACTCACCCAGGTCACTCCTGGAGCTTGCAGGTGAGCCGGTGGTTGAGGATTATTTCGATGACGCCTGAATTTGTTGCTTTCTCGATCAGTTAGTCGGTCTATGGGATAGGCTGTAGCTTTTGTTCAGTGGCCTCTATGCCGCTGTGGGTCTAATCACTTTACTTCCGCTGTTGTTAAACTTCTCCGTACTCGGATATGCTTTCGGAATTACCGTCTGATGTAATATATCGTCCCATCGGGGACTGTTATTAGTAATTTCGTAATATAGTGCTTTGTGATGATATCCGAGTTGTTAACCCAGGCTGCCCTTACGCAATGCGTGTATGATATGAAGCGTTTCGGGTATGCCGTGAAGAGTCGAAGCCGTACCTTGTTCTACTAAGTCGAGCAGGTGTTGGTTGAGTGACCCGCTGGCTGAGATGCTGTGCCGGCCAGGCAGGGTGTGGGCGTTCTACCGGGCTTTCGAGCGACCCACTAGCCTCCGGGCTAGGTTAGGGTGTGGGTAGAACTGCCGGGCTCCTCCGACCTTGTTTGTCGTGGTAGGACTCGGGAACGACTCTGACCCTTCACCGGATTACGGAATCGTATGTGGTTTTGGGAAACTTGGTCGCTTCCGGCCGGCTCGCACGTGGCGGGTGTCGGATCGTTCTACCTTGGTGCGTACGGCGCAGGTACCGTGCCACCGGGCGGACGAGTCCTTCGGTCCTTGGCGACTTCGCGTTCCCCTAACCATATGCTATTCCGGGTCCCTGACATCTAGCCCCTGGGGTTTTCTACCGCTTACACAATGACCCTCTGAGTATTGAGCAAAAGTTCCTTAGACAACTGATACTGATTGCATCCCTCTTGATAGTACAGGTTTTTCCTATGGACTCAAAGAAAATAGCAAATCTAGGCTTTACCTGCCCACCAACTGTAGTCACGGTCCTTGACGCATCAAGCCACCATCACCTTGCTTGCAACTCCTTGCACAGCACCGGCTTCTTCATAGCTGTGGCACAGCTGCCTAGCACCGCCATTCCTTAGTCCTGGAACTCACCCCTTGTACCTTTTTGATGGTCATCATTCCCTCGATGACCCTTCTTCCTGGAACCTGTAAACCTGCTTACACTTCATGTAAACGTTAGATTCCAGTTTGAGTTGCCATTAACCATCAAAACCAACTTGGGGCCTAGATGCTCTTTCAGTCGGCCGGAGGCTCGGGGGATGCACCCAACTAAAAGGCAGCTATAGCGCGCCTCCATCGGGCCACTAGTCGGATACCGAGCAACTCTGGACCGAAGCGCTATAGTTTGAAGGGTTTCAATGGTTGACCTTCAGGGGTCCACGACCACTTGAATACACCCGAGTGAAGGGCGGGTGTAGTGCGCCTCCAGTGGGCCACTAGTCGGTCACTGAACGACTCGGGACCGAAGCACTACAGCATGTGTTCTGGTTTTGACGCGAACTCCGAGGGTATTCCCCCAGGGGGACACTAGCTGGACCCGAGCCACTCGGGAAACCAGGTATCACTCGGGAATTCAGTCGGGATTCATGGTATGCCCCCTGCTGGGCTATTACCCGATCTCCATCTGCTGGAAACGACTGGATACCACCAGGACTTACCCGTTATTAGCTCACTTGCCATGATATTCCTGCCCTATGGGTGAATATTACTTGGCTTATTATTTTTTGTCTTAAAAAAGCTTTGAGAGTCCCTCATAATCTCCCTGCAACCGACCGGAAGGCGTGTACATGCAGATACGACTCAGGAGACTTGCTCAAGGGAGAAGGCGGACAGCAGCCAGATCGTGAAGGACTCGGGGGTACTGGCGATGACATGGCACTCGGGTATTGTCAAGGAGGACAAAGCTGGCCATCCAGGTGTAGGGTGGGCCAGGCCGACTACTCGGAGTCTGACTTCTACACGGGGGCACCTCATCGACTTGGAGTACAAGACATGGACTAATACCTGCCCGGCATACCCGGGTATCAGTTGTAACCGATTAGGAAACATATCTGTAAGCCGATCCAGACTCCTGTAACCCTACCCCCGATCGTCTATATAAGGCCGGGTAGGGATCCTTGGATCGACACAGGCTTAGAGACGACCAAGAGCAAGGTAGAGCACAAGAACGCTCTGAGCATAGGCATAGACACATACCCTCACACGGGATACGATCAATACAATCCACCAAACATAGGACGTAGGGTATTACCTCTTCTCGAGGGCCTAAACCTATCTAAACTTTATCTCCCGTGTGCACCCATCTAGATCGGCTGTGCGTACGCTGCCCCATATTCACTATTGTCAGATTAGAACACCAACACAAAGCCGGCACCAAAACGTGCACTCCCCTTAAAGGGTTTGCTAATGCAAAGCTCCCTCTCCCTCGTGGCAGCTCTTCACCATGCAGTAGGTGAGATTCAAATCCTCAAAAACTTCTCGAGGCTTTCCACACATTGCTTAAAAGGCTCCCAAGAGACCCTTAACCATATAGGAGATGCCAATCTCCAAGAATAATATACTTCAATCACTTCAGCTTGGAGATGAACTCTTGCTTGATGCTCAACTACAAATCAATCTCTCATTCTCAAAGATTTCCTCACAAAGATCTCAGTTTGGGCTTGAGGATGGAGGAAGTTTCACTTAGGAGAACAGAGTATCTAATTAACAAAGAGTTGTATGTGCAAAGAGCCTTAGGGGCATATATAACCAACCCCTAAAAATTTAGCCATTATAGCAAAAGAGGAAAAATCCGAAGGTTCTGACTTGAAATCTGGATGTTTTGATATTTTCAAAACAACACTATATCATGTATATAGTGCAAAACTTGGAGGCTTCGGTAGGAACCCGGAGACTCTGACATTTCAAACAACGTCTGTATAGCGAGTTCAAAAGTGGATCTCAGAGACTCCGACAAAGAACCCAGAGACTCCGACAAAGAACCCAAAGACTCCTATTTTTTCAAAACACAACGGACATGAGTAGATTGTGTGAAGACCCGTATTTTCTAAAACCTAAACGTTGAGATTAAGAGATTGAATTCATTCATGCATATCTAAAATTTGGAGTAAATTTAAATTTTTTGATACATTGGATAAAACACTTAGCAGATATATATGCAATAGGTAATAAGTGGTACCTTCTAATATATATACAGGATTATCAGAAGCTCAATATATAATTCAACTTAATTCAATCGCAATTACAAGTGTCCAATATAAAAATCTTACAAAAGAATTGTATTACAAGTAATGATATATTACAAAGGAAATAAAAATCCTATGAAACTACTCTTTTCTTCTCTTCATCTTTAATTCTTTTCTTCAACCTGCACACAAATAAAAGAAATTGTAATGACCCTATTTCTTAACACACGAGATCAGTGAAGATCATCGTGTATAATCGGAGTTCTTCTCATAAAAAGCATGCATGTAGGTCATATTAAAGTAACTCAGCTCGAAAACCTCTTCCTTTGGACAAAAATTGGGATCAGCCAACAACATGAACCTCCTCCTTTTTAACTTCTATAAAATCCTATACTTAAGGTTATTACTTTTCTAAGAAAATTTTAGTGTAATAAGTATTCTGGACACTATCCAAATCTTTCCAGAAACTTGAATGGAGGATTTATCCTATTTTTACAAAGCCCTAAGCTAGAGAGAAAATAAAACAAAACAAAAAAAGAAAAAAATGAATGAAAAGAACTTACCTTACCTACCGTGGGACCCACCGCAGTGCCCTTTTCTTCTCCCCCGCACGCCCTACTCTCTGCTTCCCCATTTTTTCTTTTTCTTTTTCCCCACCCGGTCGGCGCCTCCAAGAAAACGCCGTCGCCCCCTCTGCACTCCACCGCCGGCCCCTTTCTTCACCGCGCCGCCGGTCGCCTTCGGAGCCCCGCTGCTCCCGCGGCGTAGCGGGCGAGGCCGCACCACCAGCAACCCGAGCAACACGCCGGGTTCCCTCCCACAGCCGCGCGCTCCCCCATGCCCAACCCCCACCGGTGGCACTCGCCGCACCCACAGATTCGCCGCCGTTTTAGCCGAGCACCACCGGGATTCCCCAAATCGGGCGTCCAAACCCGAGCTCCATCTCGCCGCCCCCAAGCCCAGGAAGTCGCGCCGCCGCTGCTGACGGGGCTACCTGCTCCGCCTTCCCGCACCGCCTCTCGACAAGGCCGCCGCCGATTTCAGCCCAAAGCTCGCCACCGCCTCCAAGCTCACCGCCACGGACGACATCGCCGTCGACCTCAATACCGCCCGCAGCGCACGTCGTCGCCGCCGTCCGCTTTAGTCCCGAGCTCAAGCCGGTGCCCTGCTACCCAGGTCGGCATCGCTTCCCCGCCAGTTTCCTTGTAGCCCAAGGTTGCCGCCCCGTCGCCTCCATCCCCAACCCCAGCACCGACGAACCTCACCGGATCTCTTCCCCAACCCAGGCTGACCTCCACCATTCCCGTCCTCATCAAGTCAGGGTGAGCTCCTGCTCAACCGACCGAGGTCGTTGTTTCTTCTGTTAAGACGAGTTAAACCGCGGTTGAGCTCCAATAACCAATTAACTTCTGTTACTCAACTTGATTAATTGATGTTAAGGTTGATTGATCAGTGTATGAGTGTTCACTAACTCCGATTATCTAACATGTTCTAAGTGAGCTAGTATGACTAGTGTTTGTGTCATTTTAATTCGGTAAGAACAGGTGCTGACTTGATTGTCACATGATATATGATGGTTAATCTGAAACAAAATTAGAGGAAGGCATGAACTGGTTAAGAATATATACATGCTAAGCTTGAAGTTTATGACTACGATGATTAAAATTGATAAGGACAGGCTAATACTGATCGTTGATCATCTAGGGATGATGCTAGCAATTGAAGCATATATATACATACTTACATTTGTTATTGATCGGAAAGAATAGAAGCATTGCTTGATCTGTAGCTCATTTCAATGAGGAGTGAAATTGGTATGCTATTCTGATTACCTACTAATCAAACCAAGTAGTCAACTAACAGCTAGTCAATTAAGTTAGATTAGTTGTTAGCTGCTAGGTTACTTGTTAACAGCTAGCTAAAACTAACGCACTTAAGAATTCTGGTTAGCAGAATTTCCTACACGTAAACCACAGTTAAGACAATCCTTAATGATTGGTTAGCACAATGAATACACTGGCTAGGTCCAGACAAGACTTAATTAAAGTGCTAACAATGACAATGATTAGCAAATTGATACACTGATCACACGGAAGTTAAGCTAATTACAGGAGTACTCATCATGACCTTTAGTCAGTAATGAGGTTTAGAACGTAATAATTTTCCCAACTCTTTTAACCTATGGTTAGCTCTTCTAACTATCTCATTAAGGAAATTATGGAATGAGGCATGTATGATTTAGCTAGTGTTTTATTTGCATGAGTTTTCTGTTAAGACCTAAACAGTGCTCTAGGTGTTAATGAACGTTAGATGAATGATTAATGATTGGATGTTGGATGCATGCGCATTAGTGAATAGAACCAAGTAAGATTAACTATTGTTTAGCCAATATGGATACTCCTGAGTGAACTTAATTAGTGCACTAATGTATTACATCGTCACTCCAATGAAACAAGAATAAGGCCAGAAAGGATATATCAGTTTGAAACCACATGTCATTTCCAGTAGGAACATTTTCAGTTACTATACATATACTTGATCCATTGACTAGTCAAGGTTGACCAATCGACCCGAGTCAAAGTGGACCCACTTGTCATCCTCTAGCCCCACCACCTAGCTAATTACAAGAATAGTTAAATTCTTTTCTTTACTGAGAAAAATACAAAAAAGGATTCTAAGAATAAGTTAAATCTCAAGCATTCATAAGAAATTCCTCTGAATAAGGTAAAATCTAGTTGCGTTAGTTTCATACTTGCATTTCCTAAATTTTAGAATACCTTCCATTCATCATATCATCCTTTATGCTGCTAATTTTAATTGAATGCCTGTCATCGTCATGTTTCCGGCATTTTGGATTTCTTATCAATAGGGCCGGACCACGAGGGTTAACTTATCTGAGTAATTCCAAGCAAGTGCAATTCATTCAAGGGCCAGGCAAGCATGCTCGCTTGTTGGAAATATTCCAGTTTCTCTTACGTCATGCTTGGTTGATAAATAGCTTGATTGCTTTTGGTATTGCATACTTGGATCTCGATTGCTTGCTTGCTCGTTATGTTCTATTACGAATGTGATCTGTTTGTTACTCATAACTGGAATGGTTATGGAGAAATATTGTGGCATCGTGAGAAATGTTTGATACACCAGAAAGGTGATTACCTATGTGGGCTATGTGCAACACTAGGTGCGCTATGTGCAACTGTGTGAGCTACGTGCGACTGTGTGAACTGTGTGAACTATGTGAGCTATGTGCAACTGTGTGAACTATGTGAACTATGTGAGCTATGTGCAACTGTGTGAACTATGTGAGCTATGTGCGACTGTGTGAACTGTGTGAACTATGTGAGCTACGTGCAGCTGTGTGAACTACGTGAACTATGTGGCCAACTATGTGGGCAAATGCGAGGCTAGTGATAGGAGTCACTAGTGCTCCGAATCCTTGTTGGGATGATCTGGATTATCAATTAATTGGATTCTAGTGATAGTAGTCACTAGTAATCAGAATATCTTGAAATGGTTGGTTCTACTTGTGGTGATGGTTGTTACTTTAATTTTGTTATGCGTATGGGTTAATTTGTTTTATGATGAAAATTGCTATGCTAGCATGATAAAGATAACATGTGTAGTTCTCTTTAACATGTTAGGATGAAATTGGTTAATGGTTTGGTCTTGCTATTTATTCTTCCATGCCATGAGTAAGTTAAACTGGAATGAGCAATTAGCATCTTGCGAGTACGAAAGTACTCAGTTGGGAATTCCATTCCTGTAGGTATGCTAAATTGAAGACTCCCATGCTTGATGTGTGCTGTTCTTGCTTGGTTTCCCTTGTCAGAAGGTCCTGCATGAGCTGCCACCTCCATTTTATCATGTTTTCTGCTGCTGTCCTTAATGTTTCTTTTGATAAGGATGACCTCCGGGTCGCTTGGATGTAATGTAAATAACTGCCCTGTGTATGGGACATGATTATATATATATATATATATGTATATATATATATTCTGTTCTATAGAGTTTTGTTGTGATACTTAAGTTGTTGAATGTGGCTGCCCATACACCGTGCGTATATGAATTGCAATGTATGGGTTAGTCGTGAAGAGTTACAGTCGGTCTTCCTTTCACTAAGTGTGACAGGTTATGGTTGAGTGACCCGCTGACTGAGATGCATGCCGGTCAGGCAGGGTGTGGGTGATGATACCGGGCCTTCGGGTGACCCACTGTCCTCCGGGTCAGGTTAGGGTGAGGGTATTATCGCCGGGCTCCTCCAACCTTGTTGTGTTTAGTGGATTTGAGAGTGACTTTAATTCTCCACAGGACTTTGGAATTGTATGTGGCTTTTGGGAGTTTGATCGCTTCCGGCTGGCTTGACCAACGGTGAAGGCATACGGCTCTGGTGATCGTATGGTGCGTTGGTCAGGTGTCGGATCACGCCATTCCAGTGCACACGGCGCAGGTACCGTGTCACTGAATGGGTGATTGCTCGGTCCTTGGCGATAACCCGTTCCGTAAGCCATATGGAATTCCGGGGCCCTGACAGCTTGGTATGAGAGCAGGACTGACCGTAGGGCAAACCTTGCAGGTGGACGTTAGACATAGGATTCGGTGTCTCCGAGAAAACTATTTGTGAAAACTAAAAACTATGTGCAAAAACTATAAGTAGATTTCGCCTTTATTCCTTATCTCCATCTGACTTAGATCTGATCTCCTCCTCTAATTCTTTTGTTTTTATGATTGATGGCTAACCTTCTCTCATCCTTGTATGTGGAAGATTACCCCTGAAAAGCAATATTCGCTGCTCTCCTCCCAAGTGGTTCCTTTCTGTCCAAGCCAATGCATCGTTTTCCATTGTATGTCGAAGAATCATATCATCCCTTTTCATCTATTCGGGAGAATGTCCTAGTTATGTTGCCAACCAAGAAGACTCCTTCTGATGATGAATAGTGTGGCATCCCGCGTATTAGGGGTATCCGTATACAGACTCCCGTGACTTTAGGAAGGTACAGCGTACCCGGGAAGGATCCCTGGACGATAAGGTAACCCCTCTCGGGAAGAGAAGACTCCCCTTAAACTAGGAAGTCGACCCCGACGTTTAAGGAGACCAGAGTCCTACTCAGGTGTAAGTCCACGTCCGGTACGACCCTGGGAACCCCCTATATAAGGATCAGCAATCCCATAGGGGAAGAGAGAGCCAATTAGGTCAAGACATCTAGTCGCAGCTCCAGGAGACGAAGCCCTAGAAGACCCACCACCTCGAAGGAGTCGAGCCCGGTGGTTTGGGATAGTTTAGTCTACGATTAGGCCTAGGGTAGCCACTAACATACACCCCCCGTTGTAAAGCGTGTTCTTCATCAATATATAGCAACAGGACGTAGGGTTATTATCCTGAGGGAGGCCCGAACCTGTATAAAAATGGCTGTCCCCTGCTGTCAGATCTCCTGGCACTTGGGCCCTAGAGGTCCCTACCCCCAGCAATCCTCACTCCACGAATACCGTAAGATCGCCGATTCACCGATCGTCGACAGATGACGCCGACCGTGGGGACCTCTCCGGACCAAGCCGTCCAGGAAAGATCAGAGTCGGCAGGACGCGCAACTAATCACGATCAGATCCCAGCGCCGTTTGCACAGCCCTCACCGGTTCCGACCGAGGAGGAGGAAGCAAACTCGGCAGGAAAACCGATCGCACCCTCGCCCCGCACTGGGTACTCGGACCAGGGTTTCTACGACAACTTTGGCCCTATGGATCCGTACCCGGTTACGGACCGAGTGGACTTCGGAGAATACGCCCCTGGAGAAGACTCGGATGGCGAAGCAGATCACTTCAGAACCGAGTGCGCCAGGGCCTTCAGCGGGAAACTGGTCTTGAATGACGACTTCCCGGCAGGAATGACCAGTCCCATGGTGGGGTCTCTCCTGCATACTCTGATCGTGAGAACGATCAAGATCCTACCCACGTTGTGTCCGATGAGGACAACGTGATGGAATACGAGTACACATCGTCCAGCGAAGGACCTCGGATGGTACTCGCGATCAACGATGGTCGAGAAGACCCCGAAGATCATGATCTGCCCGGGGGCTCGCGCGTGGATGCCTCCCACATGAACGGGGGCTTACCCGCCGCTGAGGAGAGAACTCCTCGCCGGAACGAAGCCTTGCCTGCCGCTGGGGAGAGATCTCCCCTGGGAACAAGGGAGTACGTGTCCCGAACTGCTCGAAGACTCGCGGAAGTGCGCAATCTGCTGTCACAGCCCCCCGTGGCGGACTTATCGACGCCCGCGGGTGTGCAGTGGCTGCAACGGCTGGGGGCTGACCTCCAAGAGGCGCAGAACCAAGCCGAATCCTCTCGAGCCGAATCCTCTCGAGCCCAATCGGTGGCCCATAGCTCTTCTCGGGTGGACACCCCTCCTCCGCCAGAAGAGCGCGATCGGGAGGGACGACACCCCAGGAACAGGCCTCCTCAGGAGGATCTACCTGTCGACCTCCGAGCACAGCTCGAAAGGCGCCGCTGCCAAAGGCGCCAGCAAGAGCAGCAGCCTCCTCGGAGAGACCATGCACAAAACGCCAATGCTCGGGGCCGATCTTCGACCTCAAACAGCGGCGAGACTACACCTTATCGGGGCTCCTTCAGCGGATGCCAGGCGCTATCCCAGGAACTCCGATAGGTACGTTGGCCTTCTCGTTTCAAGCCCGGCTCGCTTGAATCGTATGATGGAACCACGAACCCCGTGGAATTCCTCCAGATCTACACCACCGCGATCGAAGCGGCCGGCGGGGACGAAAAGGTTATGGCCAACTATCTTCCTACCGCTCTCAGAGGAGCCGCTAGGACATGGTTGACGAATCTACCCCCAGGAACAATCCGTTCGTGGGGACAGCTATGCGACATGCTACTCAGGAACTTCCAAGGTACCTTCCCAAGGCCTGGTCGGGTCGACGATCTATTCCTTGTCATCCAACGACCAGACGAGACTTTCCGAGAGTTCACCAAAAGGTCTAGTGCTGTCCGCAACACTATCCCGGAGATAACCGACTCGGACATTATCCGCGCCTTCACTCGAGGCAGCCGAAACGAGATGTGCACGCACGATCTGATCATGCGGCCACCTAGAACCACCAGGCAACTCATGGACCTGGCTGAGAAGGCCGCCTGTGCGGAGGAAACCCTGCGCTATATCAAACAGCAGCGGGGTGAGACGACAAGCTCTCCCCTCCAATCAAGGGGCGATTCACGCAAAACCAAGCGCAAGAAGAAGCCCTCCGGAGGGAATAAGGAGAAAAGGATCAGATCCGACGAGGTGATGGCCGAGGTTTCTGAGAAGCGCAACTGGCGGCCACGCTCAAGGATAAACCTACCACGTCCTCCGACAAGTCGTCCAAGCTCTGGTGCGACTTCCACCAGACCGACTCGCATGACCTGCGACAGTGCCGCATCTTTAAGAAATACCTTCGGGAAGAAAGAGAGAGGTTCCGCGAGGAGAACCCTCAGGTCGCAAACAACAGTCTGGAAACCACTTCCGACGATGATGATTCCGCTCCTGAGCCTTTCCAGGGGCATGTTAGAGCAATCGAGCACATATTCGGGAGCTCAACCTCTTACGAGTCCAAGAGGCAGTATAAGGCGATCGCCCGGGAAGTTCTCGCGAGTGTCCCACGGGTCCCTCGAGCGATCAAGTGGTCTGAGGTCACGATATCTTTCGACCAGACCGATTGCCCTGAGAACTGTGCTCGGCCGGGACGGTACCCCATTGTGGTCGAGCCGACGATCAACAACTGCCGGGTGGGCCGCGTGTTAATAGACGGAGGGAGTTCCCTCAATATCCTATTCACCAACGCCCTCGACGCAATGCAAGTGCCACGAGCGTCTGTTCAGACAGTGACGCACGCTTTTCACGGCATCGTTTCGGGCTCATCGGCCACGCCGATCGGGCAAGTCACGCTCCCGGTTACTTTCGGTACACCGGAGAATTTCCGAACAGAGAAAATCCTGTTCGACGTAGTCGACTTCGAGACGGCATACAACGCTATCTTGGGATGCCCCACTCTGGCCAGGTTCATGGCAGCTACGCACTACGCCTACCAGTGCATAAAGATGCCCGGCCCAAAAGGCGTCCTCACGATAAAGAGCTCCCCCAAAGAAGCACTCCTCTGCGACAAGCGCAGCCTCGACCTCGTAGAGTAGCACCTACCCTCTAACTAGGACGCCGGCGCGGTGGCTCCCGCCGCCGCGTCGTCAAGACCACCTCCACGGCTACGAGCGATAGCTTCGGAAAGTACCCCCTCCAAGTCGGAGAAAGAGTCCCGCGACTAGGTCAGAACAGGGGGAAAACAGGGCCTTCCCCTAAACAGGACAACTGCTCCTCGGGAGAAGTCGTCCGACCCGCGTCGCTCGCGCCAGTGTTAGGAAGGTCGCGTCCATTAGGGAGTCCAGTACAACTACCCTCGGTAAGATCGTTCAGCCGTCGCCTCCCCGTCTGCAGAGTCCAAGGCGGCACCAGCTCCATCCTCAAAGATCGTCAAGCTACGAACAAGTCGATGATAAGACGCTCCGGACGCCGCCGCCCAGTACGCGCACTCAATGAAAGTTCCGTCAGCGGGTCACGACAAGAGGACGCGAGTCTCTGGGGCAACCAGCGACAAGCTAAACGAGGAGGAAACGGCCTAGTTTTATCTTAGAATTATTTTCTCTCAGAGTTTTTTCTCTTACAGTAGCCTGTAAAGACACAGTTTTCTTTAAATAATATCAAGTCTCTAGTCCAATGTTTTTTAGTGTTAATTCAGACTGCCTATCCGAAATATCTCTCGAACAGTCAGTCGGGGGCTGGATAAGAATACGGTAAAGTCGAAATACGAGTACGAGTACTGATTTCTTCGACCCGCACAAAGGAAAAAGGGTTCTACGCTGCAACTGTCAGGGATGCAAAGAAAACCCCTTAACGCGTTTGCATGTGACAGGGGAGCCACTAAGCCCCCCACCTGACCAGACCTAAGGCCTGGTTGACTAAGCTCCCCAGTTCCGTAGCAAGGTCCCCCGATCCTGAGTAAAGGAAGGGAAAGAAGTACGAATACGACTAGATCAACGGAACCCGCACGCTTATCCACGTGTTCGACTACTCGGAGCAGAAGGTATCTCGGGTAGAGTGGAACTTTGTTGATCGGGCAAGTGTGGAATTTACCAGCCAAGTACCGAAGTCTTCCCTTAGCAGAGGAACACGGAAGTGCTGCCGCGGCCACGACAAGCTGTACGTAGGACCCCTTATCGCGTTTACTGATGACGAGGAGCCACTGAGCCCTCCATCCGACTAAACCTAAGGGCTGGTCGATCACAACAAGAGCGACCTATGGCACTATTCGTACACCTACACCAAAGGAAGGCAAAGGGTACCGGTTCCGACTAAATTCTACCCTTGCACCCGACAAGGTTTCGCGTAAGCAGATTAAAACAAGGTTTTTCAAAAGCCAAAAAACACACAAGTTATCGCACAGTTACTAACCACTGTATTCGTGTAAGAGTACATTGTTACAGGATCCTACTCCAGGCCAGGCGCCTGGACTCGATCAGCAAAAGCATCCGCCGCTGTCTGCATGGCACCAAGAAGCTCCTCTTCCTTGTCCTCAGGCAAATCGGCAGCGAGCGCCTCCAGAGGCAAGTCCGAGTACCCGCGCTTCAGGAGAGCCAAAGCGAAGGACAGAGCGTCGCGTACACCTTGCCGGAGCTCATCCTCGATAAGCTTCTCGACGGTAGGCTTCAGCTTGGAGACGGACGCCGTCAGCTCTGCCAGGCGGCTGGCCGGAGCAAGGCCCGGAGGGACCACGACGCCGACTTCACCCAGCGCCTTCTCGAGCGTGCCTAGGGCCCGCTCGAAATCTCCCTCTAGCTTCCTCGCGTAGGATCGACTCTGTTGCAGGGAAGGCTCCAGGTCCGAGAGGCGCGCCTTCGAGGACGAAAGATCAGCCTTCAAGGCCGAAAGATCAGCCTCGACTGCCTCCCGCCGCTTCTCGGAGTCCTCAAGACGCTTCTGCAGCTCTTCATTCTCCGACCGCCATCTCTCGGACTCGTCGAGGTGTTTCTTCAGTTCTTCACGCGCCAAGTCCAGTTCCTCTTGGGCCTTCTCGAGCGGGGTGACCTGGGAGATAGCAAGCTGGAAGAGAACAGGTCAGTACAAGTAAAGGTAAAGCTACCTTATCACTAATTTCCCTTACGTTACCTGCAGCAAGGAGGAGAGGCGAAGACCTTCCGGCACCGACGTGCCCGGAGGCACGACCTGCTCGACCAGGGCCGTTTCCGACACCAGCGCTGGGGACTGCGGCTTCTCGGTGGAGTCCGACGGTGACTTGGGCGTGGGGGTCTGCTGCTCGACGGGGGCCGGTGCCGGAGCCGGCGCCGGAGGCTACTGCTCCGTGGCCACCGGAGTCGGGTTCCCGGCGGGACGAATCGACAACCTACTCGCCGAATGAAAATCGAATCAAGGCTCCAGCAAGGCAAAGTCAAAAGAAGAAAGCGGCGAAGGAAAACTAACCTCGTGCGCTTCCCAGTCGGAGGAGGCTTCCTTGCCGAAGCACTCGAACTTCGCTTGCCGGAAGCCAGCGGCGCCTTCCCTTTGTCCGCCACGGTCTCCTCCCCAAGAGTAATCGTGGGAGGGGGAGTTGGTTCCTTGACAAGGGGGCTGCTCGCCTCGGGCTGCCCAACACATCCTTCCTTATGATCTCCATTCAGGAAAGAGTAAGGAAAAAGGAAGTAGTCGGGCAAGAGCACAAACCTGCGGCAGAAGATCCCGGGCGGGAGAACTTGTCGAGAAGGTCTCCGCCCCCTCCTCGGCCGTGGAAGGACCTTCCTCCCTCTTCTTGGGGGTGGCGGGGCAGTCTCATACATCTCGATGTCATCATCCTCGACGGGGGCACCAGCTCTTTCGGCCTCCGAGTCAGGACCTCCGCGGCCTGCGTGCTGCAAACGAAGAAGCCCGAAGGCCTTCAGTAAGGCTACCCGGGCGATCCCAAGATAGCCAAGGGGATAAGTTAGATGACTTACCGAGAACACTTCTTGTCGGCCTTCCGGACTCTGCTTCAGAAGGGGTAGGGGCGCGCCCGTGCGCCCTCCTTGGGGAGCCTGCTCGAATAGGTTGTTCAACCTACTCTGAAGCTCCTCTGAGGATAACTCTGCATGGCACGACAAGGCAAAAGTGTGTGGGAAGTCTTGATAATTGAGCTAGCGCGGAGGAGGTCGTAGTACTTACCCGTGTCGAAGTCCCTTGTCGGGTCTTGGTTTTGCGGGATCTCCCAGGCCGTCGCGACCCTCGATCGAAGAGGGCTTATCCGGCGTCGAAGGAAATCCTCCGCGACATCCCACGCCGTCAGGTCTTTGGCGGCGAGATTGGCGATGTCGCGGACGAGCGCCATGAGGTGCTTGGTCTCCTTCGGGGCCTCCACCCAGCTCTTGTTCTGAATGGGGGCGAGTCCACGGTAGGAGATCTCAGAATTCGCGGGAGGCTGGCAGTAGAACCATCGAGCGTGCCAGCCCGACCACGAAGATTTCCAGGAGGAGCCGATGTAGGCGTCCTTCCTCCCCTCTCGGAGACGAAATCCGGCACCACCGACTACTCCTGCACCGCTGCTCTTCATCCGGCGGAGGTTGTAGAAGTACTTCCACAGCTCCAGGCTCGGCCTAATGCCGAGGTAGGCTTCGCATAGGTGCGCGAAGACTGCCAGCATTAGGACCGAGTTCGGGTTGAGGTGAATCAACTCGATCTGGTAATGCTGGAGCACGAGGAGGAAGAACGATGAAGGTGGAAATTGGAACCCACACCTGAAGAAGTCCGCGAATACGACGGTCCACGCCGTGTCGGGGGTGGGGACCGTCTCCTTCGCGGCCTCCCGGACAAGCACGAATACCTCCGGGAGGATCACCTCCTCCGCCGCGAGCTTCTCTAGGGCGGCGGAATCCATCACCAAAGCCTCGAACTCAGCAATGGCGGTGGTCGGGCCCTCCGAAGCTTTCACCGTTTCCTTTGCGGGCTTGGGAGATTTCCTCGCTGTGTTTTTCTTGCCCATTTCCGCTGATCAATCGAGAGATTGAGGAGGCGAGGATCAGCGAGGGCGCAAGGGAGAAGACAAAGAGAGCAAGAAGGCTGGGAGGCAAAGAGACAGTGCGTGCAAAAACCCCAATTCTTGGACTCCTGGAGATTTAAACTTTCGCCGGAGACGAGCGCGGTTTTCGGCACGATCAGTTCCATCGCATTTAATGCGAGCAGTTGCTTTTTCCACGAACAGGGCATGTCGCGGGAAAAAGAGGGTCTGACAACCCACAACCCGGATGAGCGCGCGCACGATAGTGTAGAGAGAGAAAAGATTCTTCATCACCACGCGAATTTTCCGCCACGATGATTCGGTTTCCTAAAAATATGCCAGGCGGACGCGTGTCCGTGATCAACGGACCAGATCGAATCAGAAAGCATTCTGGGGTTGTCCCGAGGATAATTCCGATAAGGCTTTCACAACTACTCGGTAGGGGTAGAACCTACTCGAAGAAGTCGCCGATGAGAGCTACTCGGATCGCCTACTCGGAGTCTGTTCCCGACAAGGGCAGATTTCTAAACAGAACCATCATGGCCTCACTTCACGTACTGATGGGGGGCTTGATGATGAATAGTGCGGCATCCCACGTATTAGGGGTATCCGTATACAGACTCCCGTGACTTTAGGAAGGTACAGCGTACCCGGGAAGGATCCCTGGACGATAAGGTAACCCCTCTCGGGAAGAGAAGACTCCCCTTAAACTAGGAAGTCGACCCCGACGTTTAAGGAGACCAGAGTCCTACTCGGGTGTAAGTCCACGTCCGGTACGACCCTGGGAACCCCCTATATAAGGATCAGCAATCCCATAGGGGAAGAGAGAGCCAATTAGGTCAAGACATCTAGTCGCAGCTCCAGGAGACGAAGCCCTAGAAGACCCACCACCTCAAAGGAGTCGAGCCCGGTGGTTTAGGATAGTTTAGTCTACGATTAGGCCTAGGGTAGCCACTAACATACACCCCCCGTTGTAAAGCGTGTTCTTCATCAATATATAGCAACAGGACGTAGGGTTATTATCCTGAGGGAGGCCCGAACCTATATAAAAACGGCTGTCCCCCGCTGTCAGATCTCCTGGCACTTGGGCCCTAGAGGTCCCTACCCCCCAGCAATCCTCACTCCACGAATACCGTAAGATCGCCGATTCACCGATCGTCGACACCTTCTTCTAATTATCTCTAAATTAAGCTTCTCTTTTGCTATTCGATCTAATCTCAAATCCCCTTATGGACCTTTTCTTTCTCTTCTTTGGTGAGTCTAGCACCATCCTTTTCGCCCCAATGGGTTGTACCTTAGATGAGGTATGTTTCTTGTTTTCAGTCGTCCCGGAGGACCCTCGCACCATTAAGGTGTGTGCAGTCCTAAAAATTTCAGCAAGACCCTAAGTGCTTCCTTACATCGTAAGCTAAGCCTTTTCTCAAGTAAATTGGCTAGTAAGTTAACTCTTCTCATATGAGGTTATGGTTGCACCCTTTCTTGTATATGGTGTTGAAAGGATTTCGCTTGAAGGTGTTGAAAACTTCAGCCATATACAAGGATCTCTTATGTCATCCCTACGAAAAGTGTTGCCTACTAGGCTCTTGTGCATCTACCTGAAGCCTCCATTTTCCACGAAAATGGAACTATTTTGGGATGAATCAAACATGCGTCCTTGCTGTTCACCCATGTTTAATTTTGTTGCACAAGTCGTTCCTAATCTCACCTGCCGTAATTTTTGTCTATTACCGCAGGATGTCTGAATCTGAACCCCATGAGGAGCAAGGTGTCCCTCAACCACCTCCTCCTCCTCCTCAACCAACCTTGGCAGAAGTACTTCAACAAATGAATCGTATCTTGGAACATCTTATCCGAAATGTTGGACCATCCTCAAGCGGAGGTCAAACTCGAGGAGGCTTTGCTGAATTTCAGCGGACCCTACCTCCTATCTTCACTCATTCCGAAGATGCGCTCGATGCTGACGATTGGCTTCGCAGTATCGAAAGAAAGCTCACCCTTGCCTGATGCACAGATCAGGACAAAGTGCCTTATGCAACTTACCTTCTCGAAGGAGCCACAAGTGCATGGTGGGAAAATCTTCAAGCCACCCAAGACCCAAGTCGTCAAATGACATGGGCAGAGTTCACGATGGCTTTTCGTAATGCTCATATCCCCGAAGGCATAATGGAGAACAACTGTAACATTCTCAATTTTTATGGGCGTGAATTTTTTTTTAAAGAGAGAAGGATGTGCAACTATGTAATGTATGGTAAAGTATTTTGTTTGGAATTTTCTCAAATTAATCCAAGGCTATGAATTAATTTGAGAGCTTAAAGTGATGTTTTTAATTTTCATTTGAAATTATTTTGGAATCTCTCTCTAAAAATATTTTATTTGGATTCCTCATGTCCAAATTGATTTACTGGAAATTTTTCATAATTTTTGAAGCCTATTTGAATCAGTTTTGAATTACCTTACTTTTTCTCTATTGATTTAATCCGAAAATAAATAAATAAAAGTATTTGTGGGCCCCGTGCGCATGCATGCATGCATGCAGCATGGCTGCAGTGCTGCCTCATGCAAGCGCGGGTTACGCGCGGGGCGCCGGCCGTTTTTCCAGTGCTTTCAATTTCAACTTTTCCAGTGCCAAGCCCATTTCCCTTTTTCCCCGCCATCGCCCGGTCCGGCGCCCCGCGCTCCCTCTCCGTTGCTCCCTTACGAGCGGGTCCCGCGGGCAGCTCCATCCCCGCCACGCGTCCGTCTTCTTCTGACCCGCGCACTACCTCGCCGGGTTCTCTCTCAAAAACACACCGGTGCCTTCCTCGGTGACTCCTCCTCCCTCGCCATCCTCCACCTCGCCAAAGTCGCCCTCGCCTCCGCCGATCTTTCCGCCCCTACTGTCCCACCTCAGGCGAGTCCGCAGCCGAGTGGACTGAGCAAGCACCGCTCGGCATTGCCGCTCTCCACGAGAGTACCGTCGGCCCCATCTCCATTTCCGGTCCGGCGACTCTCCCTCCCCTTTTAGCGCGCGCATGAGTTTCCCCATCGCCCCAGAAACTCATTTTCGTGCCGACCTTGTGCAGGACCACCTCAGAAAGCTCGTCGCGCCGTCGTCTTCCACGAGCCTGGCAGGCAAGCCTCGGTGCCCGACCACGATTTCACCCCCGGTACCCATCTCCTTCCTTCTTTCCTTGCCAAGAACATCCCTTACCGCTCCAGCATCTCACTCCTCACGTTAATTGATTTCTCTCGCAGCACAGCTCCCGGATTGCTTGTCTTCTCCGTCGCCGGCCATTTCACCGCCGGCCAGAAATTCATCGCCATCGGTAAGCCCTAGGCCCCCCGATGTCCCCCTTGGCTTCCCCGCGTCCTTCTCCACCTCCCTGAGCCCTCGGTCTTTTCTCTGGAGCCCTAGATCTTGTCGCCGCCGAAGACCCGACGCCGCCATCCGCCATTGACGACGCCGGCCTCAGCTCTGTCCCTCACCGCCTCGACTGATCAGCGAAACGAGCCCGGGGTGAGTTCTTCCACCTGTTGCTACCACTATCTTCTCCTCTCTTCCCATGCCAAGCTCGCGCGGGTGCTCGCCGTCGCTCCTCACCGTGCGGCCGCGCCGCGCACTTTAAACCGAGCCCAACAGCAAGAGGAAGGAAGAGGGAAGAAAACAGGGGCGGGACCCATCGGTCATAGGGAGAAAAGAGGTAGGGTAAGTGAGAGGAGGAGGAAAAGAGTGGCCCGGGGCATGGGACCCTATTGTCATCAGCCTGGGGTAGAGGAGGGGCGAGTAGGAAAAGTATTAAAGCATATTTTGAATTCTGAAATTTAACAGGAAATGATTAACAGCTAGCAAATCTTCTAAAATTCATAACTATTTCATATGAACTCCAAATTGAGTGATCTTTTTTTTGTTATTCTTATTTTAATCTGTGGAACATTATGGAATAACTTTTGTTCGTAATACATGAATACAAATTCATGGAATTGACTGAAATGCCCTCAAACCCTAACATTACAATATTAAACCTAGAAAATTCATACTAGCTCCAAATATAGCATATGTGTACCGATAAGAATATTTTTGTCCAGGTCGTATCCTGATATCAATTGGTCCATTCATCACCATATGAAATTTCTGCATATATGCATAAGATAGCAGACCCTAATCCATGAATATGATACATAAGGAATCCAGTTTAACCCCAATAGAAAATAGTCGAGATGCAACTCCATCTAAAGATCCTATATGTTAACATGACCTCAGTTAATGGATGAACTATTTAACCTTGGAAGGGAACCACGATATATATATGAAACTTGGGTCGATCATAACTTTAATTTTATAACTCCGACTTGAACGGACCCAATTGCGCTAGTTACATATAGTGGTTCTCTACCTATTAAGCTGCATATCATGCATCCTTGGGTTCTTATACTTGCTGGTTTTAATTGAAGTTCTTTCTATTGCTTTACTTCGGTATTTCGGGGATTGGTTTTGAGTAGAACCAAGTGGAGAGGAATATCCGGAGGGTGAATATTACTGTGATCCAGAACAATATCAGCAAGGCAAGTTCACAAATACTCGTTAAGATTCCCTTAATTCATATCACGTCTTGCTATTGGTTGAGATGAAATACTATGTTGTATGTGATTTCCTGAACTGCGTTGTGATGGTGATATCACTAGCATGATTAGGGCTTGATTCTAAGATCAGCGTGGATCTTTTAATCGGACTAATAAACTATGGAACCCTAATGGTGAGATGTGAGAGCCGGGGTTCTGTCACCTACTGATGGATCGAGGAAGAGGGTGATCTTAAGCACCACAGCTATTCCTTCGATGCCGGTGTCGTAGGGCTAAACCCTTCACCCACGTAGGGAGGCTTTGCGAAGCGACCGGATAGTAGGGGTTGGCCAACCTCGGACTAACGGCTTCTCGGAAGTGCTCCCTTTGGTCAAACTTTGTGGTTTGATCAGAACATTTGATATAGCTTTTGTGGGCTATCTTTAAATCATCAAGCTTGGTTGTCTTGTGATGATTTTGTGGAATTGTATGGTTGTTTCCCATGCTCTTTCAGATCTGCAATGGATGTGTCCATGTGATATGTGCAGGTAAAAGTGGTCATGTTGTTAGCATATTGATATGGGTAGTGTCAAGTATGAACATGCCATGTTTACCTTGATGATTATATGCAATATGAGTACTTTATCCTTATCAATAGCTTGCTGAAATTGAATTGGGACGAGTATATAAATGTGACTTGCAAGTACGAAAGTACTTACGGAATTCAATTCCGAACTTGTTGCAGGTGACCCAGTGTTGGTGAGTACTATGACTCCGAGAACGTTGATATCGATGTTTAGATCTTAGGTTATCCTTTCCGGTCATGATAATGTGGGTTATGATGATGTTCATGGAGGTGGCATGGCTGCCATCTCAGGGTTTATCTTTTGAGTTCCTTGCTGTTTGTAAAACTTCGAAGTACTGTACCCAGCCTTCGAGTTGGAAGTTATGTGTTTTAGAACCCCTCTCGGGTAAGTGAATACTTAAGTATCTTGTAATCCCTGCTTAATAGAGTTTGAACTGTGATATGGAGTTGTTATCTGTGGTCATTCCATATACCGTGCGTGTATGTTTGAAGTATATGGAATTGATCGTAAAGAAGTGATGCCTCCTCTTAGTGCTCACTCCGGGAAGTGTTCGGTCGAGTGACCCGCTGGCTGAGATGCAGTGCCGGCCAGGCAGGGTGTGGACTATCGTACCGGGCTCTCGAGCGACCCACTAGTCCCCGGACTAGGTTAGGGTGAGGGTACGTTGGTCGGGCTCCTCCGGAACTACTTTGCTTAGTGACTCAAGAGAAGCGTCAACTCTTTACCGGGTTTGGGAATTATATGTGGTTCTGGGAAGTTTAATTGTTTCTGGCCGGCTTAACCCACGGTGATGTATACATACGACGTAATTGCGTATAGTATGTGGGTTCGGTGTCGGGTTGCCCAACGGTGATGGATACATACGACGTATGTGCATATGGTATGTTGGGTGACTTCTCGGTCTTTGGTGACTAGTCGTTCCCCTAATCATATGAAATTCCCGGGTCCGTGACATTATGTTTCATGATTGTTGTTTAACCATTATAAATATTTAGAGCTATCTAAATATTTATTTGTGGTTAATGTATATCAATTATGCAAGAATTATCCTAGTTTGTATAGTTGTGTATGTATGTTTGGTTATATTTATTTGGTGTTAATTGCTATATTTTTGTGATTTGCAACTAGCTTAGCTGTAGCTGGAGCTTTATTAATATCTCTGCTGTTGTGTAAGTTATAATAGCATGTTAGACTTTTATATGATGTGTGCTAACTAGCATAATAGGTTATGATTGATGTGCCATGTTTCTTTTAAAGTATTTGTATATATATATATATATGTATATGATATTTATATGCTATATGTTATATTTTATATGTACAAGGAATATGGCCAGTGTAGTGACCCTAATAGTGTTAGGTGATCTCTGTTATCCAAGCCTTGAATTTCTATTCAAAGGCTATCTTCTGATCCGTCTCTTCTGAATCTGTTCATCCTAGCTCAAGCTTGCTAGCCCTTTGCTAATATCTTTTGGTTGAGATTATTCGTGATTCCTATGCCGGTTGTGGCATGACACCAGCATTTGGACTCCACACCTCAGTTTCTGTTGATACCTTCTTTCGATCTTGATCATTACACCATATAATGCGATCATTTGTCGATGGTCGGCCATGAACCTTGAGATCTAATCTCTAGTCCATGGCATAGCTCCGTTTATTGGAATGCCTCGATCTTCATCGGTATCTATCCTGCCAATGTTTCCATGTCGGATCAACCCATGTTGGTGTTTATCATAATTTCTAATTCTAACTTATGGCTTTGCCATCTATATCAGGAATCCGTCTATACCTCCCGTCCATAGCCTTGTACCAAGCTATAGATGTGTCTCTGTTTGACTCTATCCTTTCTCACTTACATGTGGTTTCCGCATGTAGTGCCCTATCTTTTGAAACCTTAACCATTGGTGTGTGCTTCTCCACTGTCAATCAATCGTAGCCATACGATCTTTCTTTCGTATCACCTTTACTCTTTATGGACCAGGTCCATAAACCTTTTGTCCATGTGTCATATGTGGTTCTTACCATATATATAATCCTGACTCTGAACTACCTATAGTTTAGAGATGACTCTTTATCTCATCTTACGAGATGATGTCTTTCCTCCCTTTCCTCTGGTTTACCCTTCTGCCAGTAATCCCTTCGTGTTCCAAATCCTATCCTTGATCTAACCATCATCTTCCTTTCTGTTAATGTTTGAGTTATTTGGAGTTGCTTTATTTATTTATTTGTTGCATTCTATTTCTATTACGACGAGTAGGGAGTGACGTGGTTAACTAGAGTCAAGTTCAAGGAGGAGAAGTGAAGGAATACGCCAACGAAGGCATGCCCCTTTTTCTTGATCATATTTGATCCTATACTTTCAAAGTCATTATATTTTATTGTTTATAAACATGCATGCTGTTTTAATCCAGTAGCTAGCATGTCGATTGACACAACTTTACCCTTATCCGTTGTCGCCTGTTTACTTGATACCCTGAGTAGATTAGTAGGTTTTATTCTGAATAGAGTAGAGATATGCTTAGTCATGCTTAAATTCATCATTAGGTTGTTATGATTTGCCTCTATGGAGAAATGAATATTGGATCGATGATCCTCGTTGAAACTAGTTGAGCTCGCTGAGCTAGGGCCGGATGCCCGATGATTCCCTCTCTCTCTCTATTCTTCCTATTCTACTCTGGGTGAAACCTACCATCTAATATGGTGCGGGTGACATCTGGATCATGTGATGAAGGAGCATATGGTTGCCTATCCGCAGAAGGCCGATTTAAAGGAACCATGGGTCGTCCGTACCGCATAAGGCCAAAGTCTCATGTAACTGGAGAACTGTGTCAACAGTACAACCACATGCTATATGGGCACTGGCTTGGTCAAATACGTTAGTCAGCCTTTTGTGCCGATGTTGCCGTACCGCAGAAGGGGTGGACGTAGCTACGAGGACCCTCGCACAGATGGGGGGATCGGAGGGTGGGGACGTACTCTCAACTTCGAGCCAGACCCGGTGGGCATGTCACACCTTAGGGGATCTAACTAAAAGACTTCGTCACGGTCACCCTGCCGACACACCAATGGGCATGTGTACAAGCCCGATCAGTTTGGCATAAGGGGATGATCGTGTCATGTGGGTAAAGTGTACACACTCTGCAGAGTTAAAACTAATCGATTAGCCGTGACCACGGTCATGGACAGCACATGCCTCATTCTTGATGAAAAGGACCTGTCCCTCTCCCCCCTTGCTATTTCCCTCTACTCCTTTGCTAATGAAACCTATGGTCGAGTTAAGGTGGGAGTTCCTTGCTCGAATGTGTTGGTCATGGACCACACCTGATGAAAAACACCCCTAATAATAAAATTGTTTTACATCAAAATGCTTCCTTTGAATCTACCGTAATATTTCAACTAAAACTGCTTTTCTGCAAATGAACCATACAGCCTTCCGTTGAAGCCTTGCATGTAGTTTAATAGGACCATCTGCTGCCAGGTGGCTTGCTGAGTACGTAAAGTACTCATCGTGCATGTTGTTTGTTGGGCGTGTTCAGATATATTTGAAGATGGTGGTGAAGCTATGAGGTTTTCTACGACCATGTGAGGACTAAGTTACGTGGACTCCGTCGACTGCCTGTGGCTGAGATGGAGACATCTACGTATCTTTTCCGTTGTACTTCTAAATGATAAGGGACGAAAGTCCTAGATGTTAATATGGCCATTCGGCTGTTATTACTCAAATGTTTTCTAATAAGCTTCGTGATGTGTGCAGTGGTACACATTTCGCCTGTGTTCGTCAGCGTGATCCTAGACTGACGAGGATATACACAGGGGGAGGTCTGGTAGTTGAAACCAGGTTCCCACAACAAGAGAGATGAGTTTCTGGCCCTCAAGCAAGGAGAGAGCGCTGTCACCGAATATCTTCACCGATTCAATCGTCTAGCTCGTTACGCCGTGAGTGATGTCTCTACCGATGAAGCTCGGCGTAGGAAGTTTATGAAAGGCCTTACCGATGCGTTGCAGAAGGATTTAAGCCTTCTTGATTGTCCTAACTTCGAGTATTTGGTTAACAAAGCTCTCATCATGGAGGGCAGGATCAAGACACTCGCGACCTCTCGTAAGCACGAGAGCGAAGCTGAAAAATTAGCACAAAATCATCCTCAGAAGCTCCGTCGTGGACCATCTTCTCCACCTCGTTTTCAAGCACCATCGCCACCCCGGCGCTCTGGTCATCCTCCTCGTCCATCAATGCTCTTTTTCCTGCCCGCGAGCTCTAGCGGACAGCAAAGGTATTCTGTTCCTCGCATCTACTATCGCTGCAGACAGCCGGGACATTTCGTCAAGCAGTGCACCGCCTCTCAGAGCAGAAACCCGCGTGCGCCTCGAGGACCTCCAAGAAGTGGTTCTCAAATCTAAGAACATCCCATAACAACTTCCCAGACACTGATCATGGTCATGTCAACCATATTATGACAGAGGAAATGCAGGAACAACCAGAAGCCACTACTGGTATGCCTCCTGCTGAGCTAATTTCTGCAAAATATTGAAACCTTATTTTCCTTCATATTCAATGAATCTTTGCTGATCATCATAGCATTTACTTCAAGTCCATGTGTATTCCTCTTTTATCCAATCCCTGAACATGAAGAAATTAGTACCAATATAATTGGGGTTGAATTTTGGCAACCCTCATCATTCTCGGTTCAGCGATGATTGATGCTCTTCTCAGCTTGGATCGGCTGTCCAATTATGAGGCAACATTTTATTATGCTCCTAGGACTACTTTTCTCACAACCTCTTCCTTGCCGCCGAATTCGGTGAACTTGGATGGTAAAATCAGCAACATCTAAACATTGATCCGGACTTGTTCTTGCTGTCCTAAACTCTTTTTCTCTTCTCTATATACTTTTGGAGACCATCTTCAGTCCCCCATGTGAGAGTCTAGTTTCAACTACTAGACCCCCCTTTGTGTACTTCCTCGTCAGTCCCAGGATCATGCTGACGGTACACAAGCGAAATGAATAACATCACATGCATTCAAAGATAAAAACATAATTTTGAGTACGATATGCCACATGGCTCACAAGATCCATGTCTCAATGACATTTTATTACATCAGAATCAAGCAGCGGAAAAACAAAAGCGAAGCGACTCCATCCCTGCCACAGGCAATTGACGGCAGCCACGCGACCTACTCTTCGGGCTTGTCATAGAAGAAGTCTTCATCGGCTCATTCTTCAGCATACTCATCTGCACACCACCACGAAACACATGCACGGTGAGTACTTCGCGTACTCAGCAAGCCACCTGGCAGCAGATGGTCCTACCGAACTATATGCAAGGCCTCAAAGGAAGGCTTTAGGGCTTAGTTGCGTAAAGCAGACTTTTAGTTGAAATATTAGGTTAGATTCAAAGGCAGCATTTTGATATGAATCATTTTTATCATCAGGGGTGTTTTCAACAGGTGTGGTCCACGACCAACACACTCAAGCAAGGACTCCCGCCTTAGCTCGACCTTAGGATTCATCAGCATAGGGGTAGAGGGAAGTAGCAAGGGGGAGAGGGACAGGTCCTTTTCATCAAGAATGTGGCATGTGCTGTCCATGACCGTGGACACGGCTAATCGATTAGTTTTAACTCTACAGAGTGTGTACACTTTACCCACACGACACAATCTCGTCTTGTTGCCACTGATCGTCGCCAGCATAGTACACACCCATCGGTGTACCGGTAGGGAGATTGTGACGAGGTCTTTTAGCTAGATCGCCCTAAGGTGTCACGTGCCCACCGGGTCTGGCCCGGAGTCGAGAGTACATCCCCGCACTCCGTTCCCCCCATCTGTGCCGAGGGTCCTCGTCGCTACGTCCACCCCTTCTGCGGTACGGCAACATCGGCACCAAAGGCTGACTAACCTACTTGACCAAGCCAGTTCCCATATAGCATGTGGTTGTACTGTTGTCACAATTCTCCAACTTCAAGACTTCGGCCTTCTTCAGTACGGACGACTAATGGCTCCTTCATACCAATGAAGAACGACCATTGCTCCTTCATCCCAATGATTCAGCTGTCGCCCGCACCTCTTAGATGGTAAGTTTCACCCAGAGTAGAATAGGAAGAATAGAGAGAGGGGGAAATTATCGGGCATCCGGCCCTAGCTCAGCAAGCTCAACAAGTTTCAACAAGGATCATCGATCCGATATTCATTCCTCCGTAGAGGCAAATCAAAACAACCTAAAGATGTATTTAAGCATGGCTAAGCATATCTCTACTCTATTTAGAATAAATCCTATTAATCTACTCAGGGTATCAAGTAAACAGGCGACAACGGATAAGGGTAAAGTTGTGTCAATCGACACGCTAGCTACTGGATTAAAACAGCATGCATGTTTATAAACAATAAAATATAATGACTTTGAAAATATAGGATCAAATATGATCAAGAAAGGGGCACGCCTTCGTGGTAGTACTCCCCTTCTTCAGCCACTTCGGTCACCAGGTCGGTCTCTTCACTCCCTGTTGACGCAACGCAACGACCAAAGTAAATAAACACTGACTTCAAAGAAACACTCCGAAAAGCAACACGAGAGAAGCACGACGAAGGTAAGATGAGGTGAAATGGAACGATGGCGCGATAGCGTCATCGTGAAGAAGAATGGGTCTTCTAGGGTTGGCCATAACCATAGACATATATATATTGCATATATCCCCTTCCGGGTATTTTAATAGATATTCAAATATATATACACACATACACCTTAACATGCTAGTAATCATAATAAAAGGACAAAACAAATCACAATTAACCACAAATAAATATTTAGGTGAATCCTAAATATTTATAATGGTTAATAGCAGTAAATAACAAATTAACAACATCTAGCTATATTTACACATGCTTTTCTATTGTTTTAAAGACTAGAAATTAAGCTAAAGCTATTCTCTACCATTAGCATGAACTAACTAAACATGGAACATCTTGGAATATGTGAACAGTACTGGAACAGTATTAAAAATGATTTGATATTAATTTTTAACCTGAACATTATTTAATTAAAGCATTTTCTAGCATTTCTAGTGTAACATTAAGTAGGAAATACTAATTATCATCAGTAAATCATGAAATTGGATCAAAATGTCATTATACTAATTCCAGAGACATTTCATGTTTACAAGTGTTCTGGAAATGCATTTTAACTAATTATAACTATTATTCCAAACATGCAAACTACACTAAATGCATAGTAAAACATTATTTAATCATGCCAAAAGAGTTCCCATGACTTGACATCATCCCTAGAATATAACATGATTTATTGGGCACTGGACACGAATTTTTTATAGCTAAAACAGATTTATAAATGATCTATTGCTAAAACAGAATTTAAATAACAATTTTAAATAGATCTAGAACACATCTTGATTTCTATAGCTCAAACTAATGTAGAAAAAATATTTTGGTTTACATGGTAAATGAGTTCTAGGGTTCTCTGATCCTAAACAAAAATTGAATAAAAATAACAGAGAGCATTTCTATTTTTAATAAATAAAACAGAACTTAATTTAATTCTAGGAAATTCTACACTAGGTCAAAAATTATGAAAATTTACAGAACTACTCCCTATCATACTAATAATCTACAGAAAAAGATTCACTTCAAAATAATCTTCCAGTACAAAGATATCTTGAAATTTGCTCAAATTTCACACTAATTTAATTATAATTCAAAATCCGGTGGTCGGATCAAAAATCCGATTGCACCATTGGATTCGTGGGGTTCTAAGGGTTCCATTTTACTCCTAAGATCAAAGATCGGACAAGGATTGGTTGGATCCAAAAATTAGACACGAGGGATGGCTAGGGTTTACTACTCATGTGCTACAGTGCCCATGTGTACTGTTCACTAGAGTACTGTAGCAGCATAGAAAAAGATCAATCCAAAGTTGGTTGCACCTATGAGGAGATTAATAGATAAAATTGGTGGAAGAAAAATGTTGCTCAGGTTGGTAGGAGACTACCTTGGAAAGGGATTGGAGAGGAGCTCACCGTGGGTGGAGAAATTGAGGAGAGAAGAAGATCGCCGGAGTTGGGGAAGATGTCGTGGTACGGTCGGTGGAGATGAAGAAGATCACGGATTCTTGCGGTAGGAGATGCGCGTCGTCGTGGAGAAGCTCCTCGTGGCCACGTCTCGGGTGGAGATGCACCGGTGTCGCCGGAATTGGTCGCCGGAGTTGGAGAAGAAGAAAAGGTGGAAAAGATTTTTTTTGGTGGAAGAAATCAAAGAGAAAAACAACAGGGAGAGGGGGTTTTTATAGGGGAGAAAAGGGAGGGGAAGAGGCAAGAATTAATGGCAAATTAGAGGAATTAAGGAAGCACAAATTTTGGAATTTATGGGAGAGAAAACGGAAGAACAGAAGCTAAAATGCCGGCTGGGGCGCGTTAATCGCGTAGTTCGCACGCGCGTGCACGTGCAACACAGTTGCCAAGGCTGGCCTGTTCAGCTGCCTAAAGGCCCAAGGCACAGCCCAATGGGAAAAAGAAAAATAGCCCAAGGGAGAAATAGGGAAAGCCCAATAGGAGGAAGAAGGAGGCAGTCCAAGAGGGAGGGAGTGGTGGCCGAATGTGCCGGCCCAGGAGGGGGGCGAAATGGGCCTTTGGCCCAGGTTTTCAGGAAAAAGAAAAAACCATTTTCAGAATAAAAATAATCTAGAAATTCAAAGAAAGGCTTTAGAAATACCAAAACACCTCCGAAAATTCCAGAAAAATTCCAATAAATCAATTTGAGCATGGGGAACTCAATAAAAATATTTTTGGGGAAATTTTCAAATGATGCTCAAATTAAAAATCAAAAACACTCTTTTAGCTCTCAAATTAATTCAAAACCTTGAATTAATTTGAAATAAAATCCAATAAAAATACTTATAAGCATATTACTTGGTTGCACATCCTCTTTCCTTTAAAAAAAATCAAGCCCTCAAAAAAATTTCGAGGATGTTACACCCCAGAACTTACCCAAAGAGTTTTAGTCTTACTAGTATCCATGTCCATAACAAGAAATGATTTTCTTCCTTTTATATCTGTTGGAGTGGTCCAAGTCTCGACTCGGCCCTCACTTCTCGTTTCTCTTGGAAACTAACAAGCCTTGCTAGCAAGATTCAATGGAACCTCCGACTAATTTTGAAGATGTCATGTTCCACCTTAACCATTTAAGTTTCTAAAATGTTGGATGATCTGGAATTGCTCTCGTACCTGCCATATATACCTATTCTGTGAATAGTCCGGTGCATATGAGTGAGTACTCGGTACCCTAGAATGCTTTCATGCTCACCTAGAACGTCAATAGGGAGTGTGGCTAACTCCTTGTTGATGGCACTATGTGTAGTACGAGATTATTCTTAGGTCCCGACAGTTCCTAAATTATCCCCTCTCTGGACCGTACCTTCAGCTAATTAATTCATATCACCTTATTTCTTCTTTACCAAATGGAAACATAGCTATCCAAGAATAGCACCTAATCTGTACTCAATTAAGGGACATTTCAAACTCATCTATCCTCAAGCAAGGGACATCTCAGTTAATCTCCTAGAAGGATTTCTTCTTAAGATAATGAAGGCAATAACCATGGTCTGTAACCTATTCTCATATTTGTTATTCTTCCTTCCCAATCCGAAATAATCATGACCATGGATTCCTTTTCTTCGGAGTCATCTTTCCCACCCCTCCCTTGTTCATGATTCGAGTGAGAACAGTTGTGTTTGCAACGTAATTTGGCTTGAAGATTTATTCAGTTGGCCAAGTTAGGCATTAGGTTTGCCAGAGGTTGAGATAAGGAACTAACGGTATGGATGCAGCATTCACTCTTGACTGCAGGATTAATACAGCCGAGTGGCTTGGACGCTCGCGGTGTCTTTGATACCGAGTGCTCATGGCATTTTCCGAGTGCCCCGAGTGCCCGTTGCATCCTGGGGATACGAGGTGCTCGCAGGAGTTATTGAAGACCCGAGCAGTCGGAGGTGTCCCCGAGCGCCCACGTCCCGAGTGCTACGTCATCAAGCCGCGAGCAGTACCTCTGGACATTCAACAGTGGCGGCCCCGAGCACTCGCGACCCCGAGTACTCGCGACCCCGAGCATCACCGACCCCGAGTACTGGTGACCCCGAGTGACCAAGCCCCAAGGAGCTCCCCAGTCCCGAAGGGTTGCTCCCGAGTACTCGACCGACTCCCGAGCGGTCCGAGTTCGTCCCCGAGTGCTCGCGAGGGATCATCTCCAGCAGGTCCGAGTCACAGCGATACCCTTCAAGATTTACCCGACGCCAGAGACTTCAACTTGAGGCGTAAGGAACGCGGCGTGACAATCAAGGAGAGTCCTACAAGATTTGGAAGACAATCCGGATTATTTGGAAAGGATATGTCGTGCGCCAAGAGGAGTCCGGATGTCGGCGTACGAGACAGTTAAGATTGGAAAGCTATCTTGGTTTGTATGGAAAGTCACATGTACGGTAGAATCCGAATCCTTTAAACAAGGAAAGAGATATATTTGTAATCAGATTAGGATTAGGAGTCCAGATCCCCTACGGAAAGACCAGCCGCCCTATAAATATATAAAGGGTGACAGCCGATTAAAGACATCCAACAATCGATCAAATCAATCTATTACTTTTACCCTTTTATCTTTTTCTTAGCAGTAGATCTTTGCTGTTTTGCGCCGGAAAACAGTCGTTTCTTCTTCACGTAAGTAAGAAGATCTTTGTTGCTTTGCTCGGAAAGCAATCTCTCGTCGTACGCGTAAGTACGATAGTTATCCTTTGTTGCTTTGCTCGAAAGGCATCCGTTTATCGCACACGTAAGTGCGGTTGGCGACTCCCATTACCTAGGTGTTCCACGGATCCAATTTCGTGCGAACACAATTGGCGACTCCGCTGGGGACGAGAAGAGAAGACTACACGATGAATCCCGACTCCAAAGACGGAAGCATCGTCAACCCGGAGAACATCATCGCCGTCACACTCGACGATCTATCCGAAGATGAACGGCGGGAGATTGAATGACAACTCGAAGAGGAGCAGGCGGAGCGACTCCGGCAAAAGTTGGCCGGCTACCAGAAGACGAGGAACGACGTCATCAAAAAGGTAGTCGTGCCGAGTCCACCTCCTGCACCCAAACCCGAGGTGAGCAAACCGACTTGTCCTGATGAAATCGCTCATCTAATTGATGTGTCGGTAGCTAGCAGATACGGCACTGAGATGGACAAATCGGCGCAATTATTCGCTCGAGTAGTGAATAGCCGATTTGACGAGTTGAAAGAGCAAATCGCTAAAGACTTGCAGAGTAGTCTGCCGGGTCAGGTTAGATCTACAGTCTTACAAGTCAATGATGAACATCGGAATAAACAGCCGATGTACCCTGACCATAACCGAGTCGATCATCGGGTAGAGGTCGCCCCCGTGATCACAACTTCTGTTATCCCGACTTCGGTGTCTCAGAGTTCTCCCAATAATGACCGAAGTCTAAGCCTTAGCACGAACATCCCACAACCCTGCTATCAAACAGTCGCGTATAGCACACCACCTATTCCACCTCTCGGTACCGGAGTCCCTCATGGGCCGGTTCCAGAAGCATATTTTAACTCGCAACAAGTCCAAACCGAGTTACCACAGCCGAGTTCGCGTACCCCACTAGCTGACATGAGCTTTAAGGATCAACTCACCGCAGTCCTCAGAGAACTCGGCGTAATACCTAAGGATGGCTCTCGTGGTTACCTAAAGCCATACCCCGAGTGCTACGACACCATGCCGTACCCTCGCGGGTTCAGAATTCCTGATTTTATCAAATTCACAGGGGAAGACAATAGGTCGACTTTTGAGCATATAGGGCAATTCTTAGCGCAGAGTAGTGAAGTCGGCACGTCGGATATCTATAGGATAAAACTCTTTCCCTTGTCATTGTCGGGTACTGCATTCACTTGTTCACCTCGCTTGCTCCTAGGTCTATTACGTCTTGGGCAGAATTAGAACGGTAGTTCCACGATTACTTTTACGGTGGTGAGACCGAGCTCAGACTATCGGATCTGACGATGGTTAAACAGAAGTACAGTGAGCCGGTTTGTGATTACATTAGAAGATTTAGAGAGGTTAAGAACAAGTGCTTTAGCTTAAATATAAACGAAAAAGATCTTGCCGACCTCGCATTTTCAGGTTTGCTCGCCCATATTAAGGACAGATTAGAGGGCCAAGAATTCGTAACCATTAGCCAAGTCGCTCAGAGGGCTGTAGCACAGGAGAATCGCGCTAAGGAAGTCAAAACATACAGCCGGTTCGGGGATGCTAAGGACAAAGCCAAAGAGAAATCGGCAATAAACGTGATGACCTACGAAAACAGCTCGGACAGTGAGGACGACGCTGACATATGCATTGCCGAGTGGGTTAATACGCCCAAGTCAAAACCCTTTGTTTGACCAGCCCTCAGGCCTACACCCACTCGGAAAGAGGAGATTCAGTACACGTTTGACATCAGCAAATGCGACAGAATCTTTGACATGCTCCTGCAGGGAAACATGATCCGAGTAAGGGAAGGGCACGTGTTCCCGTCGGCGGAGGAATTGGGCAAAAAAGCATATTGTAAGTGGCATAATTCTTTTTCTCACGCCACTAATGACTGCAATGTGTTTCATCGGCAGGTGCAATCGGCCATTAATGACGGACGATTGACGTTTGCTCAAAGCTCCAAGATGAAGCTTGGCAGTGATCCTTTTCCAATCAACGTGATTGACTTGGAGAAGAAGAAAGTGCTGATTCGGTCAGATCAGGCCGAGTCAACAAAAGGGAAGAACGTCATCATTGATGACAATGCGGCTCCAAGAATGATCAAGCCGAGCCCCTCTCTTACTCCGAAGCCAAGCAGCTCGAACTTCTCACCGACTCCAAAGATGATCAAGCCAAAGAGTCCGGAAGTCGGCGTCTGGAAGGTTAATCGAGGGAAGAGTCCAGCCACGAAGTCAAAGCCAACGGTGAAACAGCTGTTGGATAAGTACACGACCAACAATGTGTTCACTCGGCTGGAAGAGCCAAGCGCCCCAGGTCTCCTCCCCAACGAGGTCTCGATGGTCCCGAGTACTGGCAGGAAGGCCCTTACGCACAACCACCATACCTCGCTACAGGTCCGGCATACTGGGGAGGCGCCCACACTTTCTACCCACCGTGTCCCCCATGGGGTTTCAGTCCTTGGGCGCTGCACCCTGCTGGGCCAATCGGCATGCTTCAGCCGAGTTGGATTCCGTCCAGGCCCGGGTTCAGAGAACAGCCCCACGGAAAAAAGACTCGACTCGCGCCTAGGACCCGAGCCTGGAATCAACTCACCGCTCGGCGCAAGGCACCCGACGTACCAAATCGGCTGGCAGCTCCGAGGAAAGCACAGCGGAGCAACTCGCCGACTAAGCGGGTCTGGGTACCGGTTAAGCGCACCGAGTCCGAAGATCCCACGACGAACCAATCCGAGTCGGAGAAGGCAGGCGCCGTCCGAGTTCCCGAAGGGAGTCGATCACAACGATCCGCCGTGTTGATAAGCCCGCAAGTTAACTCGGCGCCACCGGCGGGAACCCGGCATGTGCGGTTCGGCACAGTAGACGACTCGGACAAGCCAGAATCCAGCAATGTAGCAGGACCCGACGCGCGGAAAGCAAGTGTCAAAGCTGCGCCGAGCCAGCAGGCGAAGAAGATCAAGTCAGTTGAGCCAGGAACCAAACCGAAGCCGCAGTGGTGTCCCACAGGGCTCACACATTCTCAGAAGCGAAGGGTCCAGCGGCTGCGAGCACTCGAGCTCAGGGAGGAGCTCGTTGAGAAGAAGCGCGACGAATGGTTCAACCAAGCCAGACCAATGAAGCCCGCGAAGATGACCTGGAAGGAGAAGCGCATCGCAAAGGAAGAAGACGATACTGCCAGCAGGGATGTCGGGGTAATACCCGCCGACATGGACATCAATATGGTGTTCGAGTTGCCCATCGAATTTCGCGCTCCCGAGTCGGAAGTCGCAGAGCTTCTGCTTGGTCCGAGCGCCGCCATATTCAAGAAGCCGGAGGAGTCCGGGCAGCACCTGAAGCCCCTATTCATCAAGGGCCACATCGATGGGAGACCGATTGGCCGAATGCTCGTTGATGGCGGCGCTGGGGTCAATATCATGCCACTTTCGGTGTTCTCCAAGCTAGGCCGAAAGGAGTCCGAATTGATGAAGACAAACATGGGACTCAGTGGGTTCTCGGGAGAGCTATCCGAAGCCAAGGGCATATTATCAGTAGAGCTCACAGTCGGAAGCAAGACCCTGCCGACTGCGTTCTTCGTGGTCGACGTCAAAGGCCGATACAACATGCTCTTAGGGCGAGATTGGATCCATGCCAATTGTTGCATCCCCTCTACCCTGCATCAGTGCTTAATCCAGTGGGTAGATGAGGATGTCGAAGTAATTGAAGCAGACAACTCGGCTTGCATTGCTTTAGCCGAGACCACAGTCGATTGGCAGCACGGTGACATGAAGTGTTTGTCGGGTAGGAATTTATCCGACTACGACTATGTCAGTATCGGTAAAGACGGGTTTGTACCGATACAAGCACAGCCGGCTTGTATAGCTCGGCTTAATAATTTATCTTTGTAAATGAATAAAGAAGATAGCATTAAATGGCTACAAAAGCGCACCAAGGAATATCGTTTGAGCAAAAACGATATGCATGAGACTATCGAAGACTTTGACGACATGGAGAAACTCGGACAAGGATTCTCGTCGGCCGACCCACTCGAAGAAGTCGATATTGGCGATGGGAGCATTCCCCGGCCAACGTTCATTAACGCCAATATGGAAGTCGGCCAGAAGAAAGAGGTATGCACGCTACTCAGAGAATTCGTAGATTGCTTTGCTTGGAATTATACAGAGATGCCCGGGTTGAGTTGGAGTCTGGTCGAACATAAGTTACCTATCAAGGCCGGCTTCAGACCCTACAAGCAACCACCTAGGCGTTTCAACCCTAACCTGTACGATCGCATCAAAGAAGAAGTCGACCGACTGGTGAAGGCAGGGTTCATTCGGCCATGCAGGTATGCCGAGTGGATTTCAAACATTGTGCCGGTCGAAAAGAAGAATACCGGGAAGATTAGGGTATGTATAGACTTTAGGGATTTGAATAAGGCCACACCTAAAGATGAGTATCCTATGCCTATAGCCGACATGTTGATAGATGACGCCTCCGGACACAAAGTACTTAGCTTCTTAGATGGCAATGCTGGGTATAATCAGATCTTTATGGCCGAAGAGGACATGTTTAAAACTGCCTTTCGTTGCCCCGGTTTCGTCGGGTGTTCGAGTGGGTTGTCATGACATTCGGTTTGAAGAACGCTGGAGCTACGTATCAGCGTGCTATGAACTTGATCTTTCATGATCTCTTAGGCATTGTGTTAGAAGTCTATATTGATGACATCGTCGTCAAGTCGGACGGCTGTGAACACCACTGGCTGACTTGCGACTAGCCTTTGAAAGAATGCGTCGGTATGGGTTGAAGATGAACCCGCTCAAATGCGCGTTTGGTGTGTCGGCTGGAAAGTTCTTAGGGTTCATAATTCATGAGCAAGGTATAGAGATTGACCCTAAGAAGATAGAGGCCATTAGGAAGTTAGGAGAGCCGACATGCAAGAAAGATGTGCAGAGTCTATTAGGGAAGATAAACTACTTAAGACGATTTATATCTAACCTGGCGGGTAAGATTGAATCGTTCGTCCCTTTGCTGCGGCTAAAGAACGAAGCCGAGTTCACTTGGGGGGCAGAGCAGCGAGAAGCCTTCAATAGTATCAAGAAATATTTGTCGAGGCATCCAGTGCTCCGAGCACCTAAGTCAGGAGTCCCGTTCCGACTATACATTGCTGCACAGGATAAAGTACTCGGCGCAGTGCTAACTCAAGAAGTCGACAAAAAGGAGCACATCATCGCATATGTAAGTCGTCGACTACTCGACGCCGAAAGTCGGTACGTATTCATCGAGAAGCTATGCTTATCCTTGTTTTACGCCTACACCAAGTTTCGGCATTATTTACTTTCGAGCACATGTGTAGTGTCTTGCCAAGTCAATGTGATTAAGTACATGTTGCAACAACCGATTCTTAGTGGACGAGTTGGAAAATGGGCTTATGCGTTAATAGAATTTGATCTAACATATGAGTCGTTGCGTGCCATGAAAGGTCAAGTTGTCGCCGACTTCATTGTAGATCATAGGGTTAATGATGAAGAGGATGTTAATTATGTTAGCACATGCCCGTGGAAGCTTTACTTTGATGGATCGGTTTGTAGAAGTGGGCAAGGCATTGGTAGTGTTTTAGTTTCACCTAAGAATGTCATCTATGAATCATCGGTCCGACTAGAGTATCCTTGCACTAACAACCAGGCAGAGTATGAGGCACTGTTGTTTGGTTTACAAAGCTTAATAGATATGGGTATAAGAGATGTAGATGCTTTTGGAGATTCATTGCTAGTAGTTCAGCAAGTCAATGGAGAGTTTCAATGCTTCGATGGGTTGCTGAATAGCTATTTAGACCGATGTTTAGATATAGTCAAGCTTTTAGATACCTTTAGTATCAATCACGTCCCCAGGGAGGAGAATTCTAGAGCCAACTATTTGGCACAGCAAGCATCCGGGTACCAAGTCAGAAGAGGAAAGTTTTTCATATCTAGAGAGCCGATGCTCGTTGCTGTCAAAGGCCAGGCCGACTTGCTGGAAGTCGAAGCCGACTCGTGTAGATCCAATTCTGACTCGGGGGGCAACAGTTTAACACAGGCTGCCGAGTCGTCAAGCGGTTTGGAAGTCAAAGATTGGAGGGCACCTTTAGTTAGTTATTTGAAGAATCCGAGTCAAACAAGAGATAGGAAAATTCGGCGGCAAGCCATAAAAGTACACCTTGATTAACGACGAGTTGTATCGCCGAACGATAGATGGAGTATTATTGAAATGCTTAGATCCCGACCAATCAAAAGTAGCTATGGGAGAAGTGCATGAAGGGATATGTGGAACACATCAGTCGGCTCCCAAGATGCAATGGTTGTTGAAGAGGGCAGGATTCTATTGGCCGACTATGTTAGAAGATTGTTTTCGGTATTATAGAGGGTGTGAAGCATGTCAGAAGTTCGGGAACATAAAGTTAGTACCCGCGGCTAAGATGAACCCTATTATAAAGCCGTGGCCATTTAGAGGATGGGGTTTAGATTTCATTGGGGAAATACATCCTGCTTCGTCGAAAGGTCATCGTTTCGTCCTCGTAGCTACAGATTATTTCACTAAATGGACCGAAGCAGTTCCTTTAAGGAATATGACTCATAAAGAAGTGGTTAGCTTTGTTCTAGAACATATCATTCATAGGTTCGGCATCCCTTAAACTCTGACAACTGATCAGGGTGCGTCCTTTATGTCTCACCAATTCAGTGAGTTTGCCGAGTCCTTTGGGGTCAAGTTGTTGAACTCGTCGCCCTATTATGCCCAAGCCAACGGACAGGCCGAGTCCAGCAATAAGACTTTGATCAAGCTGATAAAGAAGAAAATTAAGGAACATCCGAGAAGGTGGCATGAAGTTCTTTCGGAAGCACTATGGGCCCATCGAATATCTAAACATGGGGCCACCCGAGTGACACCATTCGAGTTGGTATACGGGCAGGAAGCAGTGTTACCCGTGGAAGTTAAATTACAAGCTCTTAGAATAGCCAGACAAGGCGACTTGTCGGCTGAGGATTATAGTCACCTGATGATAGATAAGGTAGACGATGTTGCGGAGGAAAGGTTGAAAGCCTTACGAGAGATCGAAAAGGAGAAGTTGAGAGTTGCTAAGGCTTACAACAAAAGAGTAAAGGAAAAATCGTTTCAGATAGGAGATCTAGTATGGAAGACGATTTTACCTATCGGAACTCGGGACAACAAATTTGGCAAATGGTCGCCGAGTTGGGAGGGTCCGTTTAGAGTTGTCGAGATAGTCCCCGGGAACTCTTATTTGGTAGAATCTTTGCAAGGGGAATGGCTATCTAGGGCTCTTAACGGGAAATATTTGAAGAAGTATTACCCGAGTGTGTGGCAGGTAGCTTAAGCAAAACTCTATGGCCGATATGTCCTTTATAAGTATCGCCCTAAGCAGCGGTGTAGTAGTGTTTTTGGCAAATACAATTATGCCAAAAAACAGGGGGGCATATGTTTGCAACATAATTTGGCTTGAAGATTTATTTAGTTGGCCAAGTTAGGCATTAGGTTTGCCAGAGGTTGAGATAAGGAACTAACGGTATGGATGCAGCATTCACTCTTGACTGCAGGATTAATACAGCCGAGTGGCTTGGACGCTCGCGGTGTCTTTGATACCGAGTGCTCATGGCATTTTCCAAGTGCCCCGAGTGCCCGTTGCATCCTGGGGATACGAGGTGCTCGCAGGAGTTATTGAAGACTCGAGCAGTCGGAGGTGTCCCCGAGCGCCCACGTCCCGAGTGCTACGTCATCAAGCCGCGAGCAGTACCTCTGGACATTCAACAGTGGCGGCCCCGAGCACTCGCGACCCCGAGTACTCGCGACCCCGAGCATCACCGACCCCGAGTACTGGTGACCCTGAGTGACCAAGCCCCAAGGAGCTCCCCAGTCCCGAAGGGTTGCTTCCGAGTACTCGACCGACTCCCGAGCGGTCCGAGTTCGTCCCCGAGTGCTCGCGAGGGATCATCTCCAGCAGGTCCGAGTCACAGCGATACCCTTCAAGATTTACCCGACGCCAGAGACTTCAACTTGAGGCGTAAGGAACGCGGCGTGACAATCAAGGAGAGTCCTACAAGATTTGGAAGACAATCTGGATTATTTGGAAAGGATATGTCGTGCGCCAAGAGGAGTCCGGATGTCGGCGTACGAGACAGTTAAGATTTGGAAAGCTATCTTGGTTTGTATGGAAAGTCACATGTACGGTAGAATCCGAATCCTTTAAACAAGGAAAGAGATATATTTGTAATCAGATTAGGATTAGGAGTCCAGATCCCCTACGGAAAGACCAGCCGCCCTATAAATATATAAAGGGTGACGGCCGATTAAAGACATCCAACAATCGATCAAATCAATCTATTACTTTTACCCTTTTATCTTTTTTCTTAGCAGTAGATCTTTGCTGTTTTGCGCCGAAAAACAGTCGTTTCTTCTTCACGTAAGTAAGAAGATCTTTGTTGCTTTACTCGGAAAGCAATCGCTCGTTGTACGCGTAAGTACGATAGTTATCCTTTGTTGCTTTGCTCGAAAAGCATCCGTTTATCGCACACGTAAGTGCGGTTGGCGACTCCCATTACCTAGGTGTTCCACGGATCCAATTTCGTGCGAACAAGTTGTTCATAACAACTCTTCTCACTCAAACCAACAATCTTGAATTCTGAATTTGCAAAACCGGCGATCGTCGCAGCACCTCTCAGCTGCTACTGCTCTTTCCACTTTCGTCTCTCCTCTTAACCAAGTGTAGAGCCTATTAAAGCTGGAACACCATAGAAGAAGTCATCTCCAGGAATGATAATCTGATCCGGTTTTCTCTTTCCAGAACTAGTGTAAAAGTCGATAAGTGATTCCCTCTTCTCTATCGGCAGCATAGTTGGAGCAACCTATCGAAGATGAAGACCTCCGGGAATACGAAGATCTGCTGCAACCGGGATCCTTCCTCTTTTCTACCGTTAGGAATCTCGAGACGAGATTCTTTTAAGGGGGGTAGATTTTGTAATGACCCTATTTCTTAACACACGAGATCAGTGAAGATCATCGTGTATAATCGGAGTTCTTCTCATAAAAAGCATGCATGTAGGTCATATTAAAGTAAGTCAGCTCGAAAACCTCTTCCTTTGGACAAAAATTGGGATCAGCCAACAACATGAACCTCCTCCTTTTTAACTTCTGTAAAATCCTATATTTAAGGTTATTACGTTTCTAAGTCCCGATTGGAAAATTTTAGTGTAATAAGTATTCTGGACACTATCCAAATCTTTCCAGAAACTTGAATGGAGGATTTATCCTATTTTTACAAAACCCTAAGCTAGAGAGAAAATAAAACAAAAGAAAAAAAGAAAAAAGAATGAAAAGAACTTACCTTACTTACCGTGGGACCCACCGCAGTGCCCTTTTCTTCTCCCCCGCACGCCCTATTCTCTGCTTCCCCATTTTTTTCTTTTTCTTTTTCCCCACCCGGTCGGCGCCTTGAAGAAAACGCCGCCGCCCCCTCTGCACTCCACCGCTGGCCCTTTCTTCGCCGCGCCGCCGGTCGCCTTCAGAGCCCCGCTGCTCCCGCGCCGTAGCAGGCGAGGCCGCACCACCAGCAACCCGAGCAGCACGCCGGGCTCCCTCCCACAGCCGCGCGCTCCCCCGTGCCCAGCCCCCACCGGTGACACTCGCCGCACCCACAGATTCACCGCCGTTTTAGCCGAGCACCACCGGGATTCCCCAAATCGGGCGCCCAAACCCGAGCTCCATCTCGTCGCCCCCAAGTCCAGGAAGTAGCGCCACCGCTGCTGACGGGGCTTCCTGCTCCGCTGAAAGAGCATCTAGGTCCCAAGTTGATTTTGATGGTTAATGGCAACTCAAACTGGAATCTAACATTTACATCGAGTGTAGGCAGGTTAGTAGGTTCCAGGAAGAAGGGTCATCAGGGAAAGGATGACCCCCAAAAAGGGTACAAGGGTGGTTTCCAGGACTAAGGAATGGCTGTGCTAGGCAGCTGTGCCACAGCTGTGAAGAAGCCGGTGCTGTGCAAGGAGTTGCAAGAAAGGTGATGGTGGCTTGATGCATCAAGGGCCGTGACTGCAGTTGGTGGGCAGGTAAAGCCTAGATTTGCTAGTTTCTTTGAGTCAATAGGAAAAACCCGTACTATCAAGAGGGATGATGCAGTAATGATCTGTGGAGGTTCTAATTGCTCAATGCTCAGGATGTTGGACAGTGGCACTAATGCTTTGAGGTTAGTGGCCCTGTGTCAATAGTTTTGCACAAGTGTGAAACTGGTTTTGTGCTTGCACTCTATAGTGCTAGTAGTAGAAAACCCTAGGCGTTAGAGTCACCGGTGTGACACAGCTGTGTCATAGGTGGTCTAGCGCTCTGTGACTCAGGTACATCTCTGTACCAGGGGAGAGCTTGTAAATGCTAAGGAACCTGCGCTGCGATGGCTTGTCTGCTGAGTCGGAGGGCTGTCGGAGGTTCTCTCCTTATTAGGTTTCAGAGAGTGTTGTGCGCTGAGGGCATGTCATGTGCTAGGACCGGGCTGAGTAGTGCTGCTACGTCAGTTAAGGGTTCACCTGTGCCAGCCTCCGGTGGCACAGGTGTCGGTCTGGCCGAGCCGGTTATAGGTTGGGCGTAGTGTGTAGCTGTGTCACCGGTGGTTCACTTAATCCTACGTGGCAACAGTGTAACGGTCGGGTCCCTGCAAACCCTATATATAGGGGACCAGGGGAGGTCTTCAACCAACCTTTGCCAATCGAGTGAATCATATTCAACCGTTGCAAAGCCTCTTCCCACCAAACAAAAGCCAAAGTTTCCTAAGTGTCAGTTCGGGTGAGTTAGAGTTCTTGAGTAAAGAGCATTGGTTCCTCCAAGAGTTGTTGCTACTGAATCTATTACTCTTGGAATGTCTACTCCTAGACGGGCGTAGGAGTCGCTGGTGTCACCCAGGCTTGTGTGGGCTAAACCAGACGTTTATGAAGGTGAATCGAAGTCTACCTGCTGCAAGCAAAAGGACTTCCACAAGCGAAGGAAGAGGCCTAAACGTTAGGTACTCGGAGAACAAGCACGATTCGGTGTTGGCGATCTCTTCGGAGTAGCCTCTCCAACGGAAACGTACCACTCTGTGAAGAGCTAGGAACTTCGGTGAAAAACACACTGTCTCCTTGGGTACTTTCCTGTATTGTCTTTAGCTTCTTGCTTGCTTGATTGTGAGATCTTAGACTTGTTATGTTCATCTGTTATAGATCTCCTTTGTACCTGTGTTTCATTAGCTGTGTCTCAGTTGATATATATCTTATCTCACACCTGAGTCAGTTACCTGTTACACAGGCACATTGATTGCTCATCATTTACTAAGTCCTTAGAACACCTGTGTTAGGCACCTGTGTGACAGCTGCATGCTAATTTACACATCATCTGTTGCCTGTGTCACGCACCTGTCACACAGCTAGCTAACCCTGGTTCCTGTTTAAGGCTTGAACAGATTTGGCAACTTTCAAGGATGAGATGCCTATCTCTAGCATCAGTATGCTAAAGTTCCAGAGGTTTGTGTGACCCTTCTGCCAAGCATTTTGTTGAAAGTTGATCCTGCTTCTCAAGAATCTTCTTTCTCAACTCTGCTTCTTCTGAATAAGATTTTCCTGACCGTATCTACTTGTGCAAATCTGCAATCTCCCTCAAGATAGCCTTATCTGCTTCTGATGGTTCTAGAATGGCCATAGATACAGGCCTTGACATCTCTGAAAGCTCAAAGCTTTTGGCTGTGTATATGGTGGATAACTGCTTCTTTACTATTTCATCAGTTGTTTCCTTCATCTGAGGTACCAGCCTATCCAACTCCTCCAGAATTAGCTTATCATTTTCAAGATCTTCTTGAGATATTTGAGGTTCTGGAACTGGTTCTCTGATGGTGAATGTGCCTCTTGGCGGCACAACATTTGCAATAGAAGGCTTTGAACCTCTCTTAGCTGGTTGCTTATGTCTCTTGGCTGCTTCCTTTCCCAAGGATGTGTGCTCAACAGCAACTGAGGATCTTGTCCTCTTGGGTGGAGCATGCTGAGCTGAGCTGGATTTACCAGCTTGAGAAGCTAATTTCTTTGCAACTGTTTTCCTCTGCCTGTAAGCCCTTTGGCTTGCCTTTCTTCTCTCAGCAACCTCTGCTTTCTGTCTCAGCCTTTCTCTTTCTTGGTCTGAATCTGAAATATCAATTTCAAAGCTGGACTGCTTTGGATCAGACCACTTGACCCCACTGTCAGCCCTATCAGAATCTAAAGACATCTGTAGAAACAAGATAGATAAGACAAAATATAGGTAAGAGGTGTTCCTGAGATGCAAAAGATAGTAGCTGTGTGTGAAACCTATGTGAGAATGAGGAGACACAGGTGGGGACTTGGTAACAAACCGAGGTCTCAACCTATTGAATAGACTTACCTATGTGACAGGTGTAACACCCAAATGTATCGATTAGGGTTTTGCCCTGCATTCATGCATACATGGCATCCTCATCACCACACCTTGCGAACCTTAGTTGTATATTAAACTTTATTTTATAGAATATGTTAATATCTCATCCTCGGTGGGTGATGTTGCAAACACCAATCAATTTATTTGAAGTATTTCAAATAACAATGTCAAAACACCAATCAACTTATTCGAGGAACTCAAAATAACGAATTCATCAATAAGGGTGGAGGAAGTCAGCAAACACTTCGGTGAACCCCCGTCGATGAATTCCCTATTAACCTTCCTCCTAAGGTTGCCCTAAAAACCACATGAAATAATAGCTCGAATAGACTCTCCGAGTGCAAACCCTGAAAGTGTCGAAGAACTAGGGTTTGAAGAACGGACGAGGTAACATGGATGAAAGTTCCCCAAATTTTGGGAATACCCTCGAATATGCAAAGGTTAGCCCCCTGTCAAATCTCAAGATTTTTGGGATAAGTTGAAACCTAGTTTAGTTCGAAACCCTAACTCGAGCCCTAATTGGAAATTGAACTGGGTACCCCTTTCAAACCAACTCAAAATTGATTCAAACTTCTACAGTAGCTCAAAAATAATGTCTGGAAGGTCTGGTAAAAATTTCAGAAAATTTGGAGCAATATTTGTACATAAAATGACGTGGGGAGTGAATATGTATAAAAGAAAAAGAAAAAGAAATAAAAACCCTAATCTACTCGGGCTGACGGCCCGCTAACCCTCCCCGCAGGCCGGCCCATTCCTCCCCGCGCGTGCCCGCGCCCCTCTTCTCCCGCTGACAGGCCGACCCCGCCTGTCAGCCTCTCCCTCCTCTCGCTCCCGCGCCCGGGCCCGCGCGTCAGGACCCTCCGCCCACGTCTCCAACGCCCGTTCGCCTCGGTGGCCGGTGCGCCGCTCCGACAAGCCACCCTCCGACCAGCTCGCCACCCTATTTAAGACCCCCCCTCCGACAGCCCTCTTCTCCCCCACGCTTTTCTCCCTCCCACCGAAACCCTAGCGCCCTAATCTCCTCCTCCGCCGCCCCTGTTTCAACTCCGGCCACCTCCGAGCTCAACTCCGACGAGCGATTCCTCGAGACCCAGTGAGCCTCAGCTACGGATTTTCTCCCTAGAGCTTCCTCTTACTCTTCCTTATCTCCCCCTTCCACTCTTTTCTGCAGATCCGAGCCCAGGAAGCCATAGCCGCCTTCTTCATCTTCAGGTCCGGCCAGTAGCCCCGACGAGCTCCCCGAGCTGCTTCTGGTGAGCCTCGGGCCCTATCTTCCACACCCCTGGACTCCCCTCTCCTTCCCTCAGCTCCTCAGCTCTCCTTTTGCACAGATCCGTGACCGGAGCCCCTTCCTCACCGGCGACCTGAAGCTCTGCCGCCACTGTCCTCGTCGTCGGCACTCTCCTGAGCTCTTCCATCCTCCCCGAGCACCGAAACGAAGTCGGGGTGAGCCCCTGATTCTTTTGATGCCCTCACCGAGTAGATCCAAGTACCAGAGCCCATTCTGGCGAGCTCTCCGGCGAGAGCGCCGCCGTCTGAGCCTCGGCTCCGACCGGTTCAGAGAGAGAGTGCGAGAGAGAGAGGGGTGGGACATGTGGCGTGTTCTGATTGGATCCCGAGTAGATGACCGAATGACAGATGGGGCCCGTTGCCTGCTGACGTGGTTTAGTGGGTAGGATCTGCGGGTTGTTTCTCGGGTGCACTCAAGGATTGCAGAGTAATCGGGGTAGGGTTCGGGTAGACTTAGCAATTAGGTTTAGGGTTAGTTAGGGGCAGATTTTGAATAAAATTTCAAATGCCCATAACTTTCAAACCACTCGGCCAAATTTAAAATTTTTTATATATTTGGAAACCCTCATGAAAAACTCTACAAGATGGCTGAATCAAAACTTGAATTTGAGCACATGCACGCCCTGGTGTCTAGGGTTTAGGTTTAGCTAGTGTCGAGGGTCGATAAACCCTAGAATCCTAACCCTAGCCCCGTTTTCGACGATTCTTATGTTTCTGGAATCCTTGTGAGATATCTTGCAACATGGAACCACTGAAATTCCAGTACGGATGCATGCACGATAAGTTTCGAGTTGATTAGCCTTTTACCGTCGTACCTCGTAAAACCCTAGCTCGACAATTGTAACCCTATTTACATTGGCCTCGTGACTTACACTACTTACGTCATACGACCCTAACCAGCACCTTACCATGCCCTATCATTGATGTTATTAACCCTAAATCGTTGGATTCTCGCATAAAATGACATGCATGCACATTTAGGGTTTTTCACACCACTTCTACTAACCCTCAAGTAAAATTGGGCGATCCTAATGTTCAATCACCCTCAAGCCACCCTAGTAGTGCATATTTAGCATAGCATATCATGCATACATGCTGGGACCTTATGGATTCCTTTTTGCTTCTTTTCCGGTACTCGCGTTATTCATAACAGAGGCTGAAGAGGAAGACCACTCGGCTTACGACACCGAGCAAGAGCTAAATCCTAGCACTCAAGGCAAGCAGAGCTTGTTGCATTGCATTCTTAATATTGTTCGTATAATCCTGATTATGTGCTTTATTCTTTCGAGTATTGTTTGTATAACTAGCATGCTAGGGAATGTGATTGGATTTGGTCAGAATCGATGGATGGTTGGAGTATGATATGTCGTATGTCAATGATGGTCCCAAATCAAAATTTCTAAGTCAACTGGAACATTGATAATAAGTGAGATGAGAGAGCCGAGGGTGGGTGCACGATGGATAAGGTGGTATTTATTGAAGTGATGGGGCGACCCCCCGGTGTATGAAGTTTTGAGTGTGATAATCGCCATACCACCGGAGGTGACTTCATCGTGCACTTTTCCCTTTTTACGCGTGGACGTTAGCGGCACTCGACGCTTTGGTGTTGATGGGCGGGCCTACTCCTTGGAGGCTAGCTACCTCAAGGTGGTGAGGCACCCACCTCACCTTAGGAATCGAGGTGTCGGTGACGGTCCGAGGGACTAGATGATAATGAGCTATGATGGATTGACTGGATTTGGATATGTGTGGTATATTGATAGTGGAAATGGATCAAGTGAGATCTTATTAGGAAATGGATATGGATCTGGATGGTGATCTGGGCTTGAAGTCACGTGGGAAAGAGATATCGGATTGTGGGTAGCAATACTTGTGATGTTATTTAAAGATCGATGTTACTTCCTTATGTATATTGTTACTCTGAGAAGCATCCATGTTTACTTCTGTTGTAGTATATTCATGTGTAGGACATTTAATCAAGCACGATTAAGTCTTGCGAGTACTTTGTACTCACCTAGGATATTCCTAGAGCTTGCAGGTGAGCCGGTGGTCGAAGACTTTTTCGATGATGCCTGAAATTGATGTTTCCTCGGTTAGTTAGTCGATCTATGGGATAGGTCGTAGCTTTTGTTCAGCGGTCACTATGCCGCTGTGGGACTCATTTACCTTGTTTCCGCTGTCGTTTAATTTCTCCGTACTCGGATATGTTTTCGGTTATGGCCGAATGATGTAATATGTTGTCCCATCGTGGACAGTTACTATTAATACTGTATTTGTAGAGCTTTGTTGTGATATCCGAGTTGTTATTTCCAGGCTGCCCTTACGCAATGCGTGTATGTTATGAAGCGTTTGGGTATGCCGTGAAGGGTTACGGTTGTACCGGTCGTTACGAGGTTGGGCAGGAATCGGTTGAGTGACCCGCTGGCTGAGATGCTGTGCCGGCCAGGCAGGGTGTGGGCGTTCTACCGGGCTTTCGAGCGACCCACTAGCCTTCAAGCTAGGTTAGGGTGTGGGTAGAACTGCCGGGCTCCTCCGACCCTGTTTTGCCTGGTAATGATTGGGAACGACTCTAAACCTTCACCGGATTATGGAATCGTATGTGGTTCTGGGAAGATTGGTCGCTTCCGGCCGGCTCGCAAGTGGCGGGTGTCGGATCGTTCCGTCTTGGTGCGTACGGCGCAGGTACCGTGCCACCGGGCTGACGAGTCCTTCGGTCCTTGGCGACTTCGCGTTCCCTGAATCATATGCAATTCCGGGTCCGTGACACCTAGGGATATTTAGTCGGTTGATATTCGACCGACCAACTAAGTAGGAATATAGGATTTAGCCTTGCTTAGACCTGCTATAGTTAAACTAAGTTTTATCGGTACGATGGGTATGGGAACAAAAACCCTCGGTTTGTTTATACATTCCGGGGAATCTTTTTAAAAGGAAATGTTTACCAAAATCCCAAAAGAAATGATGGAGGATTCAGATTCGGGCAAGAATGCTAAGGGTGTTTGGGGTGGTAGAGTAGCCGGTCGCTACTTGAGGCAGGAAAGGGTAGGGTAGCCGGTTGCTACCTGAGGCATGGAATGGTAGGGTAGCCGGTTGCTACCTGAGGAGATGGTTGGACATGGAGTCTTGCTCGAATCAGTCAAGGACCGAACCTAAGTGCCGCTGAATTAGTTCCCCTACCATACATCCACATGTCCTTTATGGGAAGGACTTGACTCGGTACCTCGTCTAATGCTGGAGCTCGGAACCGTGGGAAGTTAGGGTGATGTGCTAGGTGGATCCGGGATCCCTAGAGGATCTTCACGGGACTACGTGGGGGTAAAGCCCTCGATGAGTTCCACGCTGTGGAGGTAAAGCTCTCGGTGGGTCTCACGAGTACGTGAAATTATGGTTCGACACAAAGGTGGAGAGTCCCATTTTTGACATCCAGGATGCAAAAGTTGGGTTACCCTCCTAGCGGGTCCGGCTCTAGTGTGAACACGGGCGAAAGGTCTCGTTGTAATAACCCTGTCAGTATACTTGCAAAGTACTCCCAGGGTGACCTACATCTTGTGGGTAAAGCCGTACAACCTCTGCAGAGTGTTAAAAACTATTCGAATAGCCGCGTCCTCGGTCATGGACATGAACTGGCAAGGCCACACATTGGTTAGACTAAGTTTTGGTTGTGAAAGCTGAGAAATGGGATTAAGGACGTGGGCATGATGTGTCCACAGAGTGCAATTTACGCTACATGGATGGTAGCCAGGAATTGCAGAAGAGGAGGCTAGCTGCACTGCCCGGGGTAGTGCGAGCGGGAGCCGAAAAGGGTAGGCGTGATAGGCGGAGCTATCACGCTGAGGAAAGGAAAAGGAGAGGTAGCGGATTCTACCTCGAACGATGATTGTTTACTGCGAACTACTTCTGTTTTCAAAATAGCTTTGAAACCTACTATCGTATTTACGATGAAAACTTATATTTCCGCACAACCAGCAACATAGGGTAGAGCTATTCCTTGATCTATTCTCTGCATGAAATATTGCCGTATATTTCCTCCTGTGGGAATAGCTTGCGAGTACATTCAATGTACTCACCTGGCTTGTTGATTTGGCCAGACGAAGGAGACATCAATCCTGAAGATACGAGTATGAACGCGAAAGCTAGGACATAACCCCAGTCAGTTGCCTGTCGGGTATGGCATATTGATGGGCTTCATCATCGCTTGATTTCCGCTGCAAGTTTATAGCCGTTGGGCTACAGGTATCAGACAATCGACCTTGACGGTCTCTCCCCATATTGTATATTGAGATATGTATGTATGACCATGATATACAGGTTAATTTGTGTGTACCGGCTACTGATGCAGGGACCGGTACAGTAATCACAAGGGAGTATCTGGCCTTAAAACCGGGTACGCCACATCTACAGAGGACGAAACCTCATCTGCACACTACACATTGCCTATAGGTCCGCACACTAGTGCCATACCGACTACTAGGTCAAGTCCTTCCCATAAAGACGTGTGGACGTACGGGTAGACTTGGACAAGCGGCATTTAGATTTGGTCCTTAATTGATCCAAGAAAGACTCTGCATCTTGTCTGTGTGACATAGATTAAAGGAGCCATGACGGACTACACTTTGAAATGAATCACTCCTGCATACACCTTCTTCTTTTCTAACTCGGATCCAAATCATCTCCATTTTTCATTTTTGGTTTTCATAAAACCTTTTCAAATTCATCCCATCCCACTAACATTGTTGTCCCTTCAAACTCCGTCAGACACGAAGGTCCATCCCAAGTCTTCCTCATAAGAGATTTCCGAGGATCCTCTTCTTTTCATAAAACCTAGCTTTCTTCTTTTCATAAAATCTAGCTTTGCTACTGTGGGGCTAAGCCATATACATATATACTCTACCCTAGTTTCCTGTTAATGTCCTAGGGATATACAATCCTTAGGGCGACAAGGAAATGTTATCGAGCTAGGGTTTCTATGGTATGGATCATAGCTAACACTACATAAAATAGTGGTTTCTAACATATAGCATGCATATTTCGCAATCAAAATATTTCTTCCACAATCGTGTGATTTGACATGATCAAAGAGAGAAGCCTGCCCAGTGAGTCCTGATCTGGATATGGCAGAGTCCCAAAGTCTCCCTCCTACAAGGTCTGAGCGTCAGAATCTACATGTTCGAGAAATCACGAGTAAGGCAACATGTGTGGTAACACCAGAAAAGAACCAAACCATGAGATGCAAATTCTTATCTAATTTCTGGACTTGGTGGCTTTTATTATCTTTTAAGGATATTAGGGATTATTCTTGTTGCATGAAATGAAGAATCACTTCGTTTAAGGGTAACCTAGCTCCTTCTATCCCTATATTCCAGCAACTCAAGATGATTAAATTTATGTGGATCTAGAGAGTTACTTCAGGTTAAAAGGGTGGCAAATATCAAAAGAAGCAACTGATCAAAGAAGCATGGGCGCTTGCCACGGTAGAGCAAACAGCTGCCATGGTAGCCCCTACAGCTACTGCGGCAAGGGATCTGCCGTGTAGCGGCCGCGGCTGCCATGACAAGACCCTCGGTCACATCAGGGAGCCCAACGCCATCCCCGGGTAGTGCACAACACCACGACAGAGAAGACGTCTACCGCGGTGGCGCCACCGTTCGCAGCTGCAGCATCCGCTGCCGTCTTGAGATGATTTCGTTGTGTCTTGAGATGTTAAAATAAATTTTCACAAATCAATCTTCTGACTGGAAATTTTGCTTGTGCCTAAATCATGTGTCTAGATAAGTATACCAATTATGCAAATGATGATAGAAGCATCTATTGGAATGGTTGAAATCAGTCAAAGAATCGCAATGGGCTAACAAACTAGCTACCAGCGCATAGTTTCCTTATAAAGCAGCATCATTTGATTAGGAGAACAAACTAGCTACAATACATCTTCTTTTGCATGACTTCTGGTTTCATGGATGCTCAGGCTCCAACGCAAACTCTCCATGAGATGGTGCTAATCTCGTCCTCGCTCGCCCAGGAGGATCTCCATCGTCATGGCCTGCTTGGTCACGAATAGCAAGAACGTTAGCATGTCTACCATCAGTGCCGAGTTTGAGTTGGAAGTACGTACACGTGGCCAGGGCATAACAAAAAGCTTGTTCTCCCTCACCACACTTGAAGAATAGCGGATTGGTCCTCGGCATGATTCAAAAAAAATTGGGTACATAGACATACACTCAACCTATCTTGTTTATGGCTAAATGTCATTTGTATTAATGTAAAAGTTTAAATGAAAAAAAATATTGGGATGAATCCCAAAATGTCATGGGAATTCTAAAGTATATAATATATTTTTTTAATCCGTAGCCATACAAGGTCATTCAAATTGTATAGTCAAACAGGTTGACTTCAACATGTAGCTCATGTCTATTCGCAATGACCCTTGGCTGGAGGTGCTTAGGCCCCTTTCTTTTTGGCTTAGGCTTATGCAGAAACCAGCTTAAGGTTAACTGTCCAGAGAAGCTCCAATGGGAGGAAGCCCTGAAAAATACTGAATCTCTTCTTTTCGGCTTATGAGATATCAGCTTATTTACTGTGATAAATGGTGGAATGTCTGTAATACCCCTGAAATTGTTTGTGCTCTGTTTAATTGTTAATATTGATCTTCTCAACTGTTTTAGCATGCAATCGATGAATAAAATAATGTTGAAACACAAAGGAGTGCTAAATTATAATAAAGTTGAAACCAAGTATACATCCATACAGATTCTGCAATGCAGGTGCATTTACAGGCTAAGATCAACCTTTAAAATTACTCAAGGAATGAAGCTCTTTGCTCTCACTCCAATGGTGGTCACACAAACACAATGGCCATGGCCAAGATTTGTACTGCCTTGTGTGAACCAAAGGGGAAAAAGACCACAAGCTAGCTAGCCGCAAGGATCTGATCATTCATGGTCCTTGGTAACATGAAATAGAACGAATTAACCAATAGCAAAGAGTTAAATAGGTCAGTGAATAGTGGAGTACTCGTAGCTCAAAATCAGAAATTAACAAGCAAACACAATTCATACATATCTCTAATCATACTTGCAAACACAATTTAAAAAAATATATATAATTATCTCATCAATAGCTCATCACTACATACACATATATGCATCAATATCAAAATTTTGCATCAGCTAAATAGCACATATATACATCAGTTTCAACATATATACACCAACATTTTTGTGCATCCTAATCTCTGTACAATCAATCAGAGAAATGAAAAAAATCACCCTCGGCAGTGATGCAGTGAGGGAGGGAGGCGGGCAGTGGAGGGCTGGTGCAGGAGGGGGCTCTCGGTGCAGGCCGACGAGGGAAGTGGATGGGGGATGCAACGGTGACGCAAGACTGGCGGAGGACGGTGCTTGGGAGGTCCAGCAGCGGGCGGAGGCGGCCGAGCTCAGTGGAGAGGGGGCTCAAGGAGACCTGGGCCGTCGGGGGAGGACCACGGTAGGGGAGAGAGCGGGCCGACCTCGGTAGATCTGGCCCGGCGGTTGCGGCGGCGGGGGAGCGGGCGGTTCCGGCGGGTCGCCAGGAGGGCACAGGAGCGGAGGCCCGGATCTGGGCTGCGTGGCCAACGGCGAGGAGGCTCGGCAGCGACGGGGAAGGAGCTGGCGGCGGGGGAGGAGGAGAGCGCCGGTGGGGGAGGACGGGCTCAGGAGGCGGTGGAGGCGGCCAGATCTGGCCAGTAGGGGGAGGGGCGGAGGAGGGTCAGCAGCGGGGCCGGAGATGGGTGTCGACAGCGGGGATGGTGTCGGGAGAGAGAGGATGAGGACGGGGGGAGCGGGCTCGGGGTGCAGGGGATTTTTGGGTAATTACGAGTCTAACTCGGAGGGCAATTTTAGAACGAGTAGAGCCATAAGCTCGGGAAGCTGGAGAGAACCAGCTTCCTTGTATCAATGAGAATTTGGGGAGGCTTAACTTTACCACAATTCTTTCTTTTCAGCTTATGACTTCCACTAGTACAGAAATCCACATCCGAGGCGGTTATCGCAAGCGCCTCCACGGAGTGGTTGCGGATATGGGGGCATGCATCGGAGGCGGTCACGCAAGCGCCTCGGATATGAGCTTATCCGAGGCGGTTGTCTAGGCTGAATCGCCTCGGATAAGGCCTTATCGGAGGCGGTTAAAATTTACCAACCGCCTCGGATATGGACTTATCGGAGGCAGTTAAGTTCCACCGACCGCCTCGGATAATGTCTTATTGGAGGCGGTGAAGATAAAATAACCGCCTCCGATATCTCCTTATCCGAGGCGATTGGTGAAGTGTAACCGCCTCCGATAAGTCCTTATCCGAGGCGGTTGAGATAGAACATCCGAGGCGATTCTTTATTTCCAACCGCCTCGGATATGTTTTTGGACAGGCATTATTTTGCCTACTTTACTATACTCCCTGAAAAAGCAAACAGTTCATATACAACATATATCCAAATCACAGCACGCACAACAGATTTATATAGCACACTTCAATCATTTCGCATCAACCACAAGACATAAACTACAAACATTCACATACATACGCATACATTATTACAAAACTTGTTCACTTGAGACCTGTACTCAATTAACAGCGGAGATATTGATCAAATTCAAAAAACTTGTTCACTTAAGTTCTTCACATGAATAGAACCACTCGCCGATGACTCCATGCACGATATCTGTTGATAAAGAAGTCTCATTTGTAAAAGAGTGATATTCACAAGAAAAAGTTATAGTTATGTCAAACCCACTTACACGTTTGCAGTGAGAGGAAAAATGAACAAGACATTTAGAAACATCAAGTGCACTTGTCATTTTAAACCACAAGTTGGATAGATAACTACAAACTTTGGAACTTTGCAACCAATGAAGTACGTAATGACCTAACTAGAAACCTAAGTAATGATCTAACTAGTCGCAATCCTAAGTTCCTAGCATGCCTCCGAGGAACCGAAGCGTCCTTGGGGACTAATGACCTCGTTGTTTAGGAAGCTAGCGATGTGCGACCGAATCTGGGCCATGTCCATATCTTCCAACTGTTTGATTGCCATGGTTTGCGCCGCTCCCTGAAAACATGAGGCTTACACTCAGGGCGAATAGCATGATTAAACATTAGACATTAGTTAGTGGCGATGGTTTCGTACCGCTAGATCTCCGTACTTTGGGTTGCTGCAAAGGGCTAGCATGTGGAAACACACGTAATACCCACAGGAGTCGGTCCCTTCGGGCTGCTGCCGGCACTACAAAAGGAATATCGATTAGGTATAGAGGGCAGAAGTATGATGGCATTAGTTCGAGGAGTCAAGGACATTACGGAATACCTTAAACTTTGAGTCATGACGTAACTCGACGGCCACTCCTTTCTTGACCTCCTTGTGCCTCCCTCCATGTTTGACGTACGTGTCAAATGCTCTAGGTGATTCAAAACAATTAGCATCGAACTGTCGTTTCCTTTGTGAAGAAGAAAGAATAGGCATGGACGAAGTAGAAAGTTTTGGTACTCACTCGTCGAGTAGACGCATGATGTCCACGTACCCTTGCTTGCGGTAGTCAATGCTACGCCTCATGGAATCAAGGTACCATACCTTATTCCACTTCGGCACGATCACGAGGAGGATCCAATGGCCCCTGATTATACGATACGAAGTTATTACATGTTTAGCCGTCGAACCATGAGAATTTGCAAAGGATGTGGCTTACCCGATGTTATAGGCAACCTGGATGTAATCTCGTGCGGAGTACTCATGGAGTAAATGCACGACGTAATCCCGCACCATGCTCTTATTTGACGCGATGCATTGGGCCGAGATCAAATGTGGGTCGCCGAACCCCACAGAGTTCTTAAGCTTTCTTCTTTCGCTAAGATCAATCATGTATCTGAGTACAGGAGAAGAACGACTTACATTGCAGGCATTTAGCGGTGATAAAACAAATAGGTGCTGTGTTGTAAGAACTTACAGCGTGAAGCATCTCATGAGACTGGCGTCCAGCTCACGGAAGTGCATCATGTTGAAGATGTCCGAGAAATCCACGGGAAACATATTCCCTTGGCGATGCTTGAAATGTTCCTCCTTGAAGTAGACTACGACGCCGACTCTTGTATCTGGGAACGGCCTGTTCGACATATCGAGATAATGGTCATGAAGCGTCCGGCAGGCTACGCCCAGGTTCACGTCAGCGTCAACCATAGGTTGTCCCGCCACGTGCTGGCGAGCTACCTCCGCTAAAGGATACTCCACATCAGCCGCCTGTTTTGAAGCAGATTTCTTGGCTTTGTATACTTTCAGCTTGGATGTGGCCCCTTGACTCTTCGTTGGAACACGGCTTGGCCGTGAGCTCTCCACTGGTGGTAGTGCCAAGAGTTGAGGGGGTAGCGAACAACGTGGAAGCTCGACATGTGGCAGGCTCGGCAGTGGCTGAGGAAGGACGAGCTGCCTCGAAACCTCCGGCGGAGATCGAGCAACCACCGGTGAAAAGCTGAGCATCCCTTGATCCGGCGAGCATGGAGGAACGGACGGTGCGCTCGGTGCTGATTCCAGGACTATGTCCTTCTTCGGCCACTGGACGAACGACCCGACCGCGTCGATTAGCAACTGCATCTCATCAGATTCTCGCGCGTTCGGCAAGGGACAGTTAGCGAAGGTCTGGTTGATTGACTCGACCTGCACTCGCGCGAAGCCTGGCGTTAACGGGACACCGTGTATCACCGTTCCAGGAGCAGATGGCCAGACCTGACCGTACGCGGCGTCCATCGAGAAGTTCGTCGTAGCGAACTGTATCTGCATCTTGCACCTTGTCGGACCCCCAATCTGGTCGACGAGGAGAACAATCCTCGGCACCCGAGGCGCAGCTACTGTGGCGGGCACCCGGGCTAATTGCGACTGGCGCCCTGTCCTGCAGGTACTGTGCTGAAAGCCTCTCCTCCATCGCCCTCATTCTCTCCTCAAACTGCGCCTCAAGGGACGACTGTATCTCCGCTTTCATCTGCTCGGCTCTTGCTCGCTTCCTCTGCCGACGTGCCTCCTGCGTGTCCCCGGTGAAGGCTTTACTCCATGTTGCGAGATTACCGAAACCCCTGGTGCGTCCATACGGCTCTCTGGTGCCGATGGCCTCGGAGAGTATGTCTTTCTCCCGACTTGGCACAAACGAGCCTTGAGATGCCTGCTCATTAAGCCCCACCATCCTCTGATAGACCTCCTCGTCTCCAGGGTTTCTCCAGACGCGTTGACCACGAGGATCCACCTTCGTCCTCGCCCTGCACCAGTCCCGGATTCGGCTGTCGCTGAAATCCGAGAACACCGGCTGCTGACCGTGCTTCTCCGCTTCCTCATCCTCCTTCGCCCACTTCTTCTTAGCACCGACGTACCCTAAGGTGCCGAGAAAATGCGGGTGCTTGTTCCTCCTGGCTAGCTCTTGCCCCTTCTGGCTATCTGCCTGGAACTCTTCGGACGACTTCAGGGCGCAGAACTCCGCCCAATCTTCTTCGGAGACATCCGGGTATGCCTGGCAAGGTGACTTCTCTTGCTTCAGATAGTCTCTCACCAGTCTGTGCTTGAAATTCCTCCAGCACTTCCCAGCCGTCAATATGGTAGCTCGGTAAAATTCGGCTTCGACCTCTTCCGGGTACATGAAGGAGCCCTTCACTTCCTCAAACAGGGATCTCCGCTCCTCCCGTGTCAGCTCACCCCAATCGGCGAGGGTGATCCTAACCCTAGAACGGGCGACCACCCCGCATAACGTCTGAAAGGGATCTCAGGAGTCGACTAGAGGGGGGGTAAATAGGTCGGCTCTAGAAATTATAATGCCTAATGGGTTTCTCTTCTGGAGATAGGTCAATCCTAGAGAAAATATATGCAACTGATGCAGGTAACTGAGACTCAGCAAGATATATCAGATAAACACCAGACACTCAGATAGCAAACTTAGTTGACGTAGAACAAGTTATATTCAGAGCTAACTGAGTCTCAGGTGTGAGAGTCAGGTGAGTGCATCAGATGACGTGAACAGGAAAGGTACTAGTTTTAGCAAGAGCTAACTGAGTCTCAGGTGAGGAAACTCAGTTAGTGTGCAACAGATAAAGGTGCTCTAGTGATCTAAGCATGCATAGATAACAGAATAAATAAGAGCAGATCACAGAGACAGATAGTAAAGCACACAATGGTTTGTTTTACCGAAGTTCCTACTTCTTGCGAAGCAGTACGTCTCCGTTGAGGAAGCTGTTCTCACAGCCGGCACCAAATCGTGCTCTTTCCTCGAGTACCTTTCTTGTGTGGAATCCTTTTGATCTTGCTGCTGCAAGACAGGCAGACCCGAATCGCCTTCACAGACTCTTGGTGGCAGCCACACAAGACTTGGCTTGCTCACCAACTCCAAGAGCACTCCCACTCTTGGAGGAACCAGTACCTCGAATGCTACACCTGAAGGACTAAGTAACTCTCTCTCACGATGGATGCACGCAGGCAACACTCACTTGGAGACCTAGAGCTCTTTCTTTCTCAACAGGTTGCTTTCGGGTTAGAGGCAAAGGTTAGGTAAAGGTTCGAGGTTGAAAACCTCCCCAGGTTCCCTATTTATAGGGTCCCTGGCAGCTAGCCGTTACCCTCATGCCACGTCAGATAAAGAGCCACAGACCTAACCTGTCTGAGACTCAGCTAACATGCACCTCTGGTAACCTACTAGCCACGGCTGAGCTACCCACCTGAGTCTCACACTACTGCAGAAATGGCTATAGCCGCCACTTTACCAGTGACGAGCACACAAAAAGATCGTCACTGCTAACTGAAAAAATTATCAGCGACGGACAAAAATTCGTGCTCATCACTGGTAATGAATTACCAGTGGCGGGCGGCAATTTGCGCTCGTCACTGGTAACTTTGCAATTACCAGTGGCGGGCACTTATGGCGCTCGTCACTGGTATGTACTATACCAGTGGCGGGCATTTATAGTGGCTCGTCACCGGTATGTCCCAATTACCAGTGACGGGCATTTTTTTGTGCTCGTCACTGGTAATAATTTACCAATGATGGGTATTTTTTTGTGCTCGTCACTGGTAAAACATCGATTTTATCTATACAGCCCGCGCATGGGACGGGGAAAAATCTATACAGCCCGCGCACGGGACGGGGATTTTATCTATACAGCCTCTCTCTCGTTCTCTCTCCCCCACCCCCCCCCCGGCCCGATCTGGATCCAGATCCAGATCAGGCCTCCGCCGCCGCCACCTTCCCTCCCCTCCCCTCCCCTCCGCCGCCGTCCCCACATTCCCTCCCCTCCCCTCCACCGCCGCCCCCACCTTCCCTCCCCTCGGCCTCCGCCGCCGCCACCTTCCTCTCCCCTCCCCTCCCCTCCGCCGCCGCCCCCACCTTCCCTCCCCTCCCCTCCCCTCCGCCGCCGCCCCCACCTCCCCTCCCCTCCCCTCCGCCGCCGCCCCCACCTTCCCTCCCCTCGGCCTTCGCCGCCGCCACCCTCCCCTCCCCTCCCCTCCCCTCCGCCGCTGCCCCCACCTTCCCTCCCCTCCCCTCCCCTCCGCTGCTGCCCCCACCTAAACTCGCCATCGTCGCCTTCCAACCTCCTCTGCCCTGCTCGTTTCCCAGACCGAGCTTTACAATGTGGCGGCTCCTCACGCTGGTGGTGGCCGCCGCCGCACTGGCCGCCGACCCCTACGCCTTCTTCGACTGGGACATCTCCTACGTCACCGCGGCGCCGCTCGGCATCAAGCAGCAGGCAAGCTAACATATTTATCACTCGTCACACAAGCATTGGTTCTCTGTTTTTTGGTTCTCGTGTTAAACAACCATGTCTTGCCGGTAGGTGATAGGCATCAACGGCAAGTTCCCAGGCCCATCGTCAACATCACCACGAACTGGAACGTTGTCGTCAACGTGCTCAACGACCTCGACGAGCCCCTCCTCATCACCTGGTGCGTACATGCGCGCGCGGCCGCCATTTATAATCCCTTGTTGCAGCAAGTAAAAATTGCATGCTGAGCGGTGTGGGCTTGGCATGCAGGAATGGGATCCAGCACCGGAAGAACTGTTGGCAGGACGGGCTGCTGGGCACCAACTGCCCCATCCCGTCCGGGGTGGAACTGGACCGATGAGTTCCAGGTCAAGGACCAGATCGGCAGCTTCTTCTACTTCCCCTCCACCGGCCTGTATTTTTTTTTAAATTCTGAAAATGTTACTAGTGACGAGCAGAATTTAGAGCCCGTCACTAGTATGTAAAATACCAGTGACGGACGAGCTGCCCGTCACTGGTATCCCATTACCAGTGACGAGTTACCAGTGACGGGCCGGCCCGCTCGTCACTAATGGGCTTTTTAGGCCCGTCACTGGTAGCCCATTCTGCAGTAGCGTCAGATGCCA